>OZ024833.1:79287200-79887200 GCA_964016985.1 Anodontia alba | reverse complement strand
AAAACGCATAATTATCATCAAACAAGGCCTTTTCTGACTTTTTTTTAATAGTGTATCCTTAGCAGGTAGATATGTATTTTACCACAGCCGAGTGTTCCCTGTAATTTTGAAAAACCTAAGCGCACAGTGCGGTAATTAGGTCGAATACGGTAGTAATGAAGTGCATTTGTATAATATACTGATTAGCCAACTACCACTACATTATGTCAGTGTCAGAACAGATTTCCTAAATGAGTTCCCATGTTTTGACAAATTCTGCCCACAAAAGAGACATAAACTGGACCAACCATAGGTTATGATGTCATTATGTCATCAACATGATGGCAATGTAGACAGGTTCCCATGTTATTGCATATGAGTTTGGCAAATTCTGCCCACAAAAAAAAAGACATAAACCAGACCAACTGAATGTTATGATGCCATTATGTCATTAACATGGTGGTAATGTAGACAGGTTCCCATGTTATTGCATTTGAGTTGGATGAATTCCATCCACAAAAGAGACATAAACCAGACAAACAGAATTTTATGATGTCATTATGTCATGAACATGATTGCAATGTTACTAAAGAACAAACTGGATGAGGGCATTATTTATTCTTCAGCATTCTTCCACTCAAATTGAAAAAGTTCTGTGTGTAAGACAGTAGTACATGTAGTTATTATACTGGCAAAAAAGAAACTTGTGTGAAAGTCCTAAAATTTTGAACATTTTATTCCATACTTTTTGGCCTAAATATTGCTTTTCATGCATTTGTTTCTTAAAATTTTGCTTGCTGTAACTCAGGAGAGTGGATTATTTGGTATGACACAAGGCCAAAAGAGTTCCTTTGCTCCTTAGTAACAGTCTTTCATATCAATCATAAACACTGTTGATAAATCTCCATATAAATTCAGCATCTTTATAAAGATTAATCTTATAACCATTCTCTAGGCAAAATCAGCCATTGAAAAACTAATGATATTCTTCTTATTTTTCCCAAAAAACAGGCTTTGACATTTCATGCAAATTGTCTCCTATGGAGAAAATTTGCATGAAATATAAAAGCCTGTTTTCTGGAAAAAATTGGAAAAATATTTCAAAATGTTGTCTGCTGAAAGTTTTACCACACATGCTAAGCATTCAAAGCCCACCTGCTGGTAGCATTCATATTAGTAGCTGCTATTGTTCTGTTACGAGTTCCCTCCTGGATTTTGCCGTCAATCTCTCGGTAACTGTTTACGGCAGCTGTAGTGAGATTTTCAACTGAAAAATGAAGACAACATTTATAAAATATATTTGAGTCGCAGTGTGCACCAGCAGAGATTCAGATAAGCCTGCGCTTTTGCACAGTCTGATTAAAATATTCGCTGGGAGCATTTTGGATAGACAAGGATAAAAAGTTTCTTCATGCGGACAATGAAGACTCTGATCAGACTGTGGAGTCTTTGTTTGATGCACATGTGAAAAGATATCAGGGGTGAGAATAGTCGCTAATAATAAATCCTGAAATCTAAAAATTCAGTCCAAAAACTAGTAATATTTTTCTTATGTCTCCATAAAAAAATATGTGTTTTTATTGAGAAATACATTTGTAAGAAAATTATTATGTAGATACTCCTTCTTATCTGGAGCTATACAACTAATAATTAGTCTAATAATTAATTTTTAAAACTATTTCAGGCATATATTAACCCATCTAAGTACTACTGACACAATAGGATGGTGTTGTGAACAAGTATAAAAGTGAAATTTCATGCTTAAAATGAAAATTCTCAATCTTGAAATCAGGATTAATCCTGAAGTTACTCATCCTTGAGGCATCATCACGAATACATACCTAAATAATTTTGACCTCATTAAACCCCACTTTTATATAGCAACTGGGGTTTACAGGGTATACATTATTTTTCTTATTTCTCCTCAAAAACATACACTGTTGGCACTCGTTGGAACTTGGCAAAGCGGTTCTAATTAGTACCCACAATCTATGTTTTGAGCAGAAATATGAAAAATATCAGAATTTTTTATCTGAAAATTTTCATTTTTTTTTTCTTTTTTGTGGTAAAATTTTCAATATATTTGAATAGGTATGTTTTCTTAATGGTATGTCTTCACACATTGCTGCTCAGTTTCTTCCCATAGCTCTGGACTCAGGAGGGTTGATAAATCTTCATATCAATCGAAATGAAGAAGTCAATATATATGTTTAAATTGTTCTTATATGGAAACAAAACAGAGTTCTTAGTCCAGCTGGTCCTGGATACATCCTGCCACTGCAAACAGTGTAGATCTAGATCAGTTGGCTTCTGAAGATGCCAACTGATCTGGATCTTCACTGTTTTACTTTGAGTATGTGAATTTATATCAACAATCTAGATCAAGTAATCTAATTGGCTGAAAATTAGAATCTTAATTTATTCAGCATGATAAGGGTTAAGTTTTAATTATACCAAAAATACGCAGAAAACATCATTTCCTGAACCCGATAAAAGTTTGGCTTCTGTACTCTAAATTATACATATACTCTTATTATAAATTCAAGTGCACTTTATAAGCCTGTAACCCTCTGAATTTAGTGAAGTAAATCTCTCTTTTGTGTTTTCTGCCATTTTTTTAATCCAGAAAACACCTGCCTGAGAGCTGTTTGTAACATGGAATCTGACTGGCTTTTGAGAACATGTTTTTAACTGTGTTTGGCTGACATCTGACTCAAAATCATGTGCATTTCATTATGACATGATATTCATTTTATTTTATCTATTTTTAGCTGTCTAGACATCTGCTATCAAAAATCCAACAAAAATATTAACCTCTGGAAACTGGTTTGTTCTAGTTTTTGCCTCAATATAACCCTCAAGAAACCAATTTCATCTAGTTGTAAGTTTCTTTCTGGTCATATAACAAATGTTTTACGAGAAATACAAACACAATATCCCCAAGTTGTTATCAAATACTACTCCTGAACAAGTCTTCTGTAAGAAGCCATCGTCATCAAAACTATGTCTCCCCTCCACATTTGGTGAATGACTGGTAAGAACTGGTATACTGACACATAACCCTATGGTGCTGAAAGACTGTGGTGGTTCGACTGTGGATACAATCCAGTGGAGTATATAGCTCTTGATAAGAGAGAGTATCAGGTAAATATGGACGATGGACGACAGACAACGGACGACGGACAGAGGGTGATCACAATAGCTCGCCCTGTGCTTTTGCTCAGGTGTGCTAACAATATCAGAGTTTTTTATCTGAAAATTTCAGTTTTTGGAGATGAAATTTTCTGTATGTTTGAATATGTGTGTTTTCGTAATGAAAGGTACCATAAAATCCCTTGGTAGGATGCTGTCTGACTTTAAGTCCACCTTTGACTGTCATTGTTTTGGCATTGAGAAGGTCTCTCACTTGTTCATTGTAAATTTCCAACATACTCAATGAAACCTAAAAATAAAACATATTTATTGTATTAAATATGTATATAGTAAATGTCCTAAAATTTCGAACACTCTAAAATTTCGAACACCTAATATTTTTTCCCAAAATAATTTCTGGAAATGTCCTAAAATCTCGAACAGTAGCAGTTTTGCGAAAAGAGGATTTCTAAAATTTCGAACACAGCTTGCTTCAGGTAATTTTTTATCGGCACATTCTAATTTCGGTAACTTTTTTCTTTCTTTCTTTTTTTTTTTTTTTTTTTTTTACGGAACCGGAAATTAAAGTAGCAGTGTTGAAAGCCACCGCAAAACGTAAATGCACACAGCAGTGTCATAACGAATTTTTTGTACATAAATGGTACGGGAACCGTCTTTTAATTTTATACAAACCCAGGAGATACTGACTGAAAATTCACAAGAAAAAAAAAAAAAGACTTCCATCACAATGTTAGCCATTTCCATGTGACAGTCACGTCCGCGTGATAAGGGTTAGATTATGCGCAGGTGATCTAGAACTGTTGTTACCTTGTGGCAGACATGATTAATATTTTTTATATATGTGAAAATACAGAAAATGCAACAGTCACTTTCCCTTGTCCCGCACATAGAAACCGCGTGCTCGTAACGGTAACGTCACGAGAAATCGTGGAGGGAAAACACACATGTTCATTAAAATATAGAGCATTTTTTTTTCGTCAGAAATGCATATGAAACTGGCAGGTATTAAAATAGAACCTAAGTATTGACAGAGATAGGCCTATGCAAACTGTAGACTCAGATCAGACGCCGCAGAGAAAGAGGGAATGAAACTAGTTAGGGGGAACAGGGAACATGAAAATTCGGAAAACACTTTTAGGACAATAAGACGTGCGACCAGTGAAGACCGATCATCTTCCAATGCAAGGACAGTCAGATTTCGCCATTTGTTGTAACATACAGGCATGTAAACTCCAGTTCTTGGAGAAATTCCAAATCTTTGGTTAAATACATCACCTATTCAGTGAAGGTTTTACATGCATTCTGCGGCGTCTGATCTGGGTCTACACTGTTTGCTCAGGCCTGTCTGTCCGAATACGTAGAGTAAGTACGGAAATTCGATCAAATCGAATCCCTTCAGAAATCAAATCTGCCCCTGATTCGTAAAATTCATCATCAAGGCATATGCAATTAGCTCCCTTTAAACAGTAAAACCTAAAAAGTGCATGAGGACCTTACTCCGCATTTACCAGGGTGTGAATAAATATAAGCACTGTAATTCTTTTACATTATGTATATGTTGAGAACATCATAATTATTAAATACCCAGAAACTGAACAGTCACAAAGCAACATTTCCTAAGAACATTTCCTTTGCCCCGCATTAAGAAACCACGTGCTCGTAGCGGTACGTCACGTGAAATCGTGGCGGGAAACCGCTTCGGGAGAAAAACAAACTTATTTTATAGAACATTTTCTCGTCAGAAATGCATACAAAATTGGCACGTATTAAAAACATAAAAGAACCTAAATATTGGAACAGATAGGCCTATGCAAACAGCATAGATCCAGATCAGACACCGCAGAGAACAAGGGAACGATGAAACTAGTTTGGGGGAATAGGGGAATTGGCCTCTGGGCTTTTCAAGATCGTCCTCCAAGTATATTCGTTTCTTAATTAAACCCAGTATTGGTGTCTTCACAGGAATTCCTGTATTTTTCACGGGTATTCCGGTAGTATTCCGGTATTTCGGTAAGTCGTGTGACCGCTAAACCAGAATTCCAAAGTTGATCTGATCATTTCTGCAAAGCGTGACGCACATGCGATAGTAAGAAAGCGCAACACGCGAAATTGTGAATTAGCATGTGCATCCACGCATTCTGATCTGGGTCGTTCCTGCTCGTCCGTACGCTGTGTCCTTCAATAATATCTGCCGCTAATATTTAAGTTTAGCGTGCCAAAGGTTTCAATAAGCACGCTGAAAACGTTTTGGTCGTGGGGATTAACGTTAGCCTCCAGCAAAATATTTCCTGTCTGATCACGTGATTGTCATGATATGCTCAGTGCATCCTATTTGAACAGGTAACAGTCCCAACAGAGATGATAGGTCCCAACATGCCAAAATGAACCTAATCATTTGTTAAAAATGTAATCAGTCTGTGCTTTTGCTGGAGACTGCGACTCATGTATTACATTGTTTTATACCAATGACCTAATCAGCGAATTGAGTGGACACCATCCTGCACTAGACTGCGTTCCGCATTCTGATCTGACTTACACATATACACAAAGGGTCATTTTCGCCTGAACAGGGATCTAATGAAAGGATTAATATTGATGACAGATAATTCTTGCAATAAGTTTCGTTAACGATTAATATTGATGACAGATAATTCTTGCAATAAGTTTCGTTACCGAATTCTAAACGACAATACATTTTTTTTAACGAAAGAAATATTGCTAAAAACGATTATGGCAGTTCACAGGTTTGGCATACGTAATCAGTTTGGTGTAGAGCTTGATCAGGCTGCATTCAGATCTGGTTGTCCGCACTGTTCGTTTATATATGAGTCTTTTCCAATAGAAATGACCTTATGACATTTGAGACCAGCATAGACAAGATCAACATGCGCATCTGCGTGGTCTATGTATCGGGGCAATCTGATCTGGGTCTACGCATATCGCCAACAGTCAGCCGCAGATGTCAGCGAGCAGTGTGAATACTGCGCTTCAAAACGGCGGAAATTCTAATCAGTCTACGCTTTTCACATTTAAACTCAGTACACTTCACCTTTGAGGAAAGGGACTTTTGTGTTTCTGTAGTGGCTCAAACAAGAAGAAACATGCGGTAACCTTTTGAAGTATTTTTTGGTCAGCTTGTGTATCTCAGTGCAGTAAAGTGAAGAGGGTTGTTACGTAAGACAGTGGACTAAGCCAGCCTAGTTTAAGAAAGTGGCACATTCCCGGAGTGCCGAACAAACGTATCTAGCGATTAATTAGTGTACCGGATAATCAGTTGTTTTGTTATGAGAAACATTATTCCACATGGAATTAATCGGATGGAATTGAAAACAAACATCAGTGTGGTATTTATTTATTTTGTTCATACAATTTCACATTCAGTTTACCAATCACACATAGCAAGTATGAAAACACCTTCGTCGTGTAGGTCCTTTTTTGTCGTTTCGGGTGTCCGAAAGCGTCCGATAGCCAGGTCAATTTTGGCTGTAAGTGAATCTGTCCTAAAATTTCGAACAGTAAATTTTGTAGCAAATCATAATTTCTAAAATTTCGAACAGCAAGAACTGAAATTATTTAATTTTGTTCGAAATTTTAGGACATTTACCGTAACACTTATTATTATTGTAACAACCAATCACTATCATTTTCTATCCTGATATTTTCAGGAGACAATTTATATGGAATGTCAAACCCTAATTTCTGGGAAAAATAAGAAAAATATTTCAGAATCTTGTCTGCTGAAATTTGTACTCAGCATCAGAATCAGAATCAGAATTATTACTGGTGATATGTCTAATGACATTCATTCACCAGGACCTGTGATATGGGAAGTTAGTCCCTAGCTCTCACCAGAGAGGTAAATCTAGCCACACCATCCTCTGCACCTTCAGCAGAGGAATGATCAAATCTGGAAGGCCATTCCAATCTCTGATTGTTTGAGGGAAGAATGAGCCCTTGTAAATGTCAGTTCTTGTAGAGGGGTCTGAAAAGTCAATGAGTGATGCTTTCTACTGTGCCTAATTGGGAGGACAAGATCATCTGTTGGAATGCTGGCAGCACCCTTCAGACTTTTGTACAAAAGGATCAGTCTACTGTCTCTCCTCCTTTTCTTGAGAGACTCCCATTTTAGTTTTTCCAGTATTCCAGTCATACTCCCAGTTTCATAACAGTAATTGCTAGTAACAAACCTAGCAGCCCTATTCTGAATTTTTTCGATTTCTTGTTGAAGAATCACACCTTGGGGATCCCAAACACAGCTGCTTTTATCCAAAATTGGGTGATTAAGTCCCCTATATGCTGCCTCTTTAACATCCTGAGGACACTGATACAGATTTCGTCTTTGGTTTTAAAGTTCTATTTGCCTTAGTACACATGTTGCTGATATGTGTACTCCATCTCAAGTCACGTGTGATTGTTACTCCTAGGTATTTAATGGAATCCACATTTTCGAGGACCTTACCCTCGAAGTGTAAGAAGCCTCAATCTTATTTGTTCTTTTCCTAGTTATCTTCATTATATTGCATTTGACTGGCTAAAATCTCATACCCCATTTTCTGGCCCAACATCCTAATCTATCTATATCCTTCTGAAGTTTCAATGTCGTCTGTGTCTCTGACTTCATGATAGCAAACACTGTCATCTGCGAAAATTTTTATTTCTGAGATTATGTCTGTGGAAATATCATTTATGTACAGAGAGAACAATAATGGTCCAAGAACGGTCCCTTGTGGGACACCTGACAAAACTGGCGCCCACCCCGAAGTTTCACCGTTTACAACAGCTCGTTGTGGTCTAAGAAAGGAATCTATCCACCTGAATGCCTTTCTCCCAATGCCATTACCAAATAATTTGCCTTTAAGAGTTCATGAGGCGAGGTGTCAAGAGTCTTCTCGAAGTCAAGAATAAATGTGTCAACGTGTCCTCCAGCATGCTATGCATTAAGGCATTCCTGTTTCATTGCTTTATGTCATATAATTCAATACATGTGTAAACACTTTGATATCATATTAAATCAAATCAAATTACTGGAAACATTACACCAGCTTCTTTTTCTGCAATAATTTTAAGAATCAAGTTTTGTGACTTTTTTTTTTCATTAAAACAAAAAATATTAAATATTATCAAAATATTACAATCATAATTTAAAAGTTTTGCATATGCTGTATAATATACACAATTTCTATTACATACTTCGATGCAAAAATATTTTCTGAAATGTCCCCTTTTCCAGAACTAAGTGTTATTTCATATTTACTTGATTTCAGTTTCAACTTACTGTGTAATCTTCATCTTTCCCAGCTGTTTTTCTCTTCCCTTCAATGCCTTTAAATAGGTCATCACAGAACATTGGCACAATACCCTTGTTGGCTCCATACCCCACCATGGAGTAGGACTTACCACTTCCTGTCTGGCCATAGGCAAACAATGAGCAGTTGTATCCTTTCCAAGAATTGTCAAGAACTCCTTTACCAAGATCATCAAAAACTTTTTGCTGGAAAATGAAAAAGAAGAAAATCATCATTTGACCCACAACATGAGAAAATGTACCTTTTGTTTGTCCAGTGAAGATTCAGATCAGCTGTGCATCTGCATTTTCACAGTCTGATCAGAATCTTTGCTGGAGATCCTTAGTCTGTCTCCAGACTCTATCTTTTCCATATCATTTTCTCTTTTCTTTTCAAAGGTATACAAATCTGGTATAGCTTATAATGATTTATTCAATTAAGTCCCTTAGTGGAAGTTAGAACAGGTGAATATAAGCAGGAGAAATAGGGATTAAAGAGAAAGAAAAAAATAATGATCAGAAAAATAACTAAAAATAATAAAAAAAAATATTAAAAAAACAAGAGGCCCACGGGCCACAATTCGCTCACCTGAGTGACATAGCCACTGCAGACATGCAGATGTTATGCAACATTTTGCCAGTCCTATCATCGCAACTAATGAAAATATCATCATTTGAACAGTTCTTAGTTTTGAAGAAGAATATATGAGCCTGACAGTCAATGGAGCATGATCATTTGAATAAACTATCAAACACATTTCAGCAGAAGGATCAATGTGAAATTTGGTGGAATTCGGCTAAGTGGTTTCTGAATTTTTACAGAAGGATCAATGTGAAATTTGGTGGAAATTGGCTAAGTGGTTTCTGAAGAATCGTGATTTTATACATGTAAACAGCACAGTGGCAGGGAAATATTATAAATATAAACCAGATGATGGCCATCTCAGATTTCCAATCAGAACAATTTTAACTACTGTTGATCTACAAGTCACTTTGATACTTTCAATATAAATGTATAGGGCCCACACAAATAGGGAAGCAAATTTGACCTTGGAGGCAAAAAGGTCAAATGTCAACATAGAACCATCATTTGAGCAATTTCGGTAGGTCTCCTGTCTCCCGTAATTTGTGCAAAGATTAGGACCCAGGGCATATTTGGTTATGGAGAAGACGATTTTTAAAGGTTTTTACCATATATGGGTATGGCAGCCATTTTGATCAATGGACCATACCCATTTTAGCAATCTTTCATTCTCCTGCCCACGGAGGCTCCGCATGAAATTTGAGCAACACTGGCCCGGAGGCGTCTGAGGAAAAGCCATTTGAAATTATCAACATTTTTTCCATATAAATGTATGGGGCCCATACAAATGCATACAGAAGCAAACTTGACCTCGCCCTAAAAAGGTTAAATGTCAATGTATGACAATTATTTTAGCAACTTTGGTAGATTGCCTGTTCCAGATGATATATGCAAAGATTCAGCCACAAGCCATCCTCGGTTTTGGAGATTAAGGATTTTAAATGTTTTTTCCCATGCAAATGCATAAGGAAGCAACTTGACCTTGCCGTAAAAAGGTTAAATGTCAATGTATGACCATTATTTTAGCAACTTTGGTAGACCCCCTGTCCCCGATGATTTATGCAAACATTCAGCCCCAAAGCATCCTCGGTTCTAGAGTAGAAGATTTATAAAGGTTTTTACCATATATGGGCATGGCGCCCATCTTGGTCAATGATTCGTGACCATTTTAGCTATCTTTTGTTCCTCCTACCTAAGGAGGCTCCATATGAAATTTGAGCAAAATTGGCCCAGAGGCTCCAGAGGAGAAGTTGTTTGAAATTCTGAACATTTTTCCATACAAATGCATAAGGAAGCAAAATTGACCTTAACGTAAAAAGGTCAAATGTCAATGTATGACCATTATTTTAGCAATTTTGGTAGCCCTCCTGTTCCCGAAGATATATGCAAAGATTCAGCCATAAGGCTGCTGGGTTTTGGAAAATAAGATTTTTAAAGGTTTTTCCCATACAAATGCACAGGGAAGCAAACTTGACCTTGCTGTAAAAAGGTCAAATGTCAACGTACGACAATTCTTTTAGCAATGTTGGTAGACCTCCCGTCCCCAATGATTCCTGCAAAGGTTCAGCCCCAAGGCATTCTCGGATCTGAAGAAGAAGATTTTTAAAGATTTTTACCATATATGAGCGTGGCGGCCATCTTGGTCAACGGACCGTGACCATTTTAGCAATTTTCTGTTCCCCCACCCTAAGGAGGCTCCATATGAAATTTGAGCAAAACTGGCCCAGAGGCTCCAGAGGAGAAGTTGTTTGAAATTCTGAACATTTTTCCCATACAAATGCATAAGGAAGCAAAATTGACCTTACCGTAAAAAGGTCAAATGTCAATGTACCACCATTATTTTAGCAATTTGGTAGCTCTCCTGTTCCCACAGATATATGCAAAGATTCAGCCATAAGGCATGCTGGGTTTTGGAAAAGAAGATTTTTAAAGGTTTTTCCCATACAAATGCATAGGGAAGCAAACTTGACCTTGCCGTAAAAAGGTGAAACGTCAACGTACGACAATTCTTTTAGCAATTTTGGTAGACCTCCCGTCCCCGATGATTCCTGCAAAAGTTCAGCCCCAAGGCATTCTCGGTTCTGGAGGAGAAGATTTTTAAAGGTTTTTACCATATATGGGCGTGGCGGCCATCTTGGTCAACGGACCGCAACCATTTTAGCAATTTTTCGTTCCCCCATCCTAAGGAGGCTCCATATGAAATTTGAGCAAAATTGGCTCAGCGGTTTCAGAGAAGAAGTCGTTTGAAAATGTTAACGGACGGACGCACGGACGGACGGAGGGACGGACGCACGGACGCACAGACGGACGGACGGACGACGGACGAAAAGTGATCACAATAGCTCATCCTGAGCAGAGCTCAGGTGAGCTAAAAAACAGAAATGACTGGAGCCAGTCTAGGAGATCCTTGGCTATGCACTGTCCAAGTCTCTACTTGGTGCACATGTGAACTAAAAGGCGTAAGTAAACACTGTAGAATGATTACATACTGAAGAATTCAGATCAGATTCTGATCATGACCTTCGGCATTTGCCACTGTTTTAGACATGACATCAGTACAGGTACTAAAAAGGACTTGGTCAAATTTTGGGATAAGTATGGTAAGGAATTGAGGCATCTCAATACAATGTATTTAGGCTAAATAAACACCATATCATCTTTATAACATGATTGCTGGGATCCAAATTGAAAACCATGTTAGATAAACAACCGTGTTGTATCCAAACAAAAATACCTAGATTATATAGAAAAATGACCATAAATGGTCATTTTTCTATATAATCTATACATTTTTGTTTAGATACTTCAATAGGCATGTTTTCGTAATGAGGTACCATCTAATGAGTACTAACATAATTCCAGATAAGCCAGGGTAGCCACAAAATATTTTTCCTATATTTCCATGAAAACACATTTGAGATACTCATTAGAGGTGCCTCAGTGATGTACTTCTAATGCATACCCACAAACATCAAGAAAACAAACTTATATAATTTTGACCCCCTTATATAGTTAAACTAGGGTTTACAGTGGTATACATTATTTTTCTTATTTCTGCTAAAAAACATAGATTGTGGGCACTCCTTAGAACTGTCTCTGCTAGTTAGTTCTAATGAGTTCACACAATATATGTTTTGAGCAGAAATATGAGACAATATCAGAATTTTTATCTTTCCATTTTTGGTGGTGAAATCTTCAATATATTTGAATGGGCATGTTTTCATAATGAAGAAACATATCTTGGCCCAGTTGTTCAAAGCTCCATTAGCTTAACAAGCTTGTTAATGACAAACTCCTTAACTGTTGTAGATAAGGTATGTTTTAAATACATTGATATATTTGCTGCAAAAAAATGGAGTAGATTTTGCACTGCAAAAGTTATGCACAATTTTTCAGCAAAAATATCAATGTATTTGCCATATTTCAAGATAGAAATTTTAACATAACGGTAATTAACAACTTCGTTAAGTTTTGAACAATTTGACCCAGATTTTTTAGGTTGAAAAAAAAAAAAGCATTTTATCAGGAACTATGTAACAGGACAAGTATGGCAAAGAGTTAATTATGGTATCATGCTTATTTTAAAATTTGAGCAAGCTGATTGGAATAAAGTGAACCCTCGATACAACGACATCATTTGTTTCCAAAGATGTTTCCATTAAAATGACTTTGCTGTTGTAAAGAATACATACTTAATGAGCAGACTGATATGTAAGGAAGGTCTTGTTTTGTTGTTATTTCATCATAGAACATTTGTTAAAATCCCCTCAATGAGGCAATTTTAAACAAATATCCAAAACATATGTTTCTTACAAATGTTAAATATATATTCTGGCATAATTTGACTATATTTTTTACTCTTAAGCGAAGGTTTCATGACACTCAAATTGTCATTATAACGAATTTTGTCGTTGTATCGAGTGTCGGTATAAAGAGGGTTGTCTGTATTGGGTGATGTGTGAGTGTCAAGGTGTCAGTGAAGACAGTGCAGACTGACCAGACCATTCAGGAGCAGTCTAATCTAGGTCTGCACTATTTCCTCAGGCAATAATTCAGGGAAAATAAACTTGACTTTTCATGTATTATGTGTGAACCTGGATATACTCTGCATTTGCAAACAGTGTAGATCAAGATCAGTTGGCTTCTGAAGAAGCCAACTGATCTGGATCTGCACTGTTCACAATTAAGCGTGTGAATTTATAGCAACAATCTTGATCAAGTAATCTGATTGGCTGAAAGTTAAAAGTGGGTGTGGCATCTTAATTTATTCAGCATGACAAGGGTTAATTTTAACCACCTTCTATGCAGTCGATATCATGCTGGAACTGACATTTTATTTACTTTTTTTTTTTTTTCAAAGAAAATAAGTCTTGAAATTTCATGTGAATTGTCAGCCGATTCACATGAAATAGCAAATCTTATTTTCTATGAAAAATAACTGAATTAATTCTAGAATGTTGCCAGTTACAAATTTGCTTGACTCTGTAGGGGTTAAGGACAATGATGGTAGAGACAAACACAACTTATACAAGATCATATCACAAAATATCATGACCAAGTTGTTCAAAACTTAACAAAGTTGCTAGCTGAAGTTAAAGGTTAAAATTTCTGTCTTGAAATATGGCAAATACACTGATATTTTATTTTTCTGAAAAAATGTGAGGAGCTTTTGCAGCAAAAATGTTAATGTATTTGAAAATACCTTAGCTACAACAGTTAACAAGTTTCATTAACAAGTTCATTAACACACCTGATAATCTCATAAGGGGTAGCTGGTGGTTATGCACTCAAAATCTTTACGCCAACTTCCGGCTATGACTTACGAGACATCCAAATGTCAACAAACTGGTAATTTCTCCTGATTTATTGATTTTTAATCAATTTCATAGACATATCGTGGAAAATTGGACAATGCTATTCCCAATAACTTTCATTTCTGCATCAGAAAAGATAGGTGTGGGATTGAAAAAACAAGTGGCTAAGTTTTAATTCAGATTCACCCGAAGATGGGTAGTCCGCTATTCCTGTTTTGACTTTGTTTCCAGTGCAGATTGAAGGTATTTTCAGCTAACTAAATATTTATTTAGTTATTTATTATTATATAAACAAATAAGTATTTGTAACAAAATACTTATATAACATATCAAATAAGACATACTGCCAACCTATGTCTACATTGAAATATAGTACAATGCGAAATTTCTCAAGCATTTGTTCCTGGGACTGAAATATTTGTGCCGAATATGACTTATGAGGCTGATTATCCCTTACGGGGGCAATAATGCTTACAGGGACAAAAAAGCTATGAAAGGTTTTGCAAACGAGACAGCATGTGTCATGGTGTTTGACTGTTTATATGTAAATGGAATATTCTGAAACTGGTTTGATGTAAAATCTGCATGTTTCTAAATGCAGGGCATTCTGATAATGGCTAATGTTCCCATAATGGATTATATGGCCTTGTAATCAGACACCTGAAGTTGACTTCCAAGGTGCGATTAAGCTAAAGATGCTTTGAATATCTGGGCCTTGGATTTAAAAATTGCACATGATACACAATATGGAAAAAGGACCCTTATGTCACATGGAATCAGTGAAGGTCTAGATGAGCATGCACATCTGTGCAGTCTGATCTGGACATTCTCTGTTCATCAACATATACTTCAACACCCATTGATTCTGTAATGGACAATGAAAGCCTAGGTCAGAAATGTGCAGGCTGATCTGGGCCTGTGTTGTCAGAAAATTGTATAAGGGCCCTTTTTGTGCATCGCATGATATTGGATTTGAATCATTTTTTCTGAGACTGTTTTGACAACTAATTGTTTATTTTACATCCTACCACAATTACCCTAAGTATTGGGACACATAGGCCTAAGCAAACAGTGTAGACCCAGATCAGACACTGCAGAATGTGTGATTTGATCAAGGTCTACAAAGTTTACAATTCATCAAGCAGTTTGTAAGACACATCAATAGGGTTAAAATGAAGTTGTTCTAATTTTAGGGCTACAGTAAGGATTTAAGAAGTTCCAATACTTAAGGTGTATATGGTAATTTATTTACGTTCAACTCTAATCCTGCATATTCTGTGTGTTAAGCCTTTATTATTAACACTTGTCCTGCTGAACCCGGACATACTTGCTTTTACAAACAGTGTACATCCAGATCAGTTGGCTTCTGAAGAAGCCAACTGATCTGGATCTGCACTGTTTGCCATTAAGTGTGTGAATTTATAGCAACAATCTAGATCAAGTAATCTGATTGGCTGAAAGTTAAAAGTGGGTGTGGTACCTTAATTTATTCAGCATGACAAGAGTTAATTTTAACCACCTACTATGCAGCCGATATCATGCTGGAGATGACATTTTATTTACTTATTTTTTTTTTTTTTCAGAGAAAATAAGTCTTGGAATTTTATGTGAATTGTCTGCTTAGCAGATGATTCACATGAAATATCAAGACTTATTTTCTTGAAAAGTAAAAAAATATTTCAAAGTGTTTTCTGCTGCAGTTTTGATTGGCGCTTTATAGGGTTAATTGCTAAGACATGCATATTCTCATGATTCTAGTAAAAATAGGCGCAAACTGACCTATATTTTTGCCCTTGCTCTGTGAATATATTCATGTCAAATAGATAAATTTGGATTGAAATCAATCACCTATTGATTAAGAATGAATGAGTCATATGTATTATACAGGATCAGAGGTCTGTGAGACATCTGTAATGCAAGGTAAGTTGCTGACAGTCCACAAGCAACTTAACCACCTTAGGATTTTATAAGTAGGCTGGGTAAAATTTTCAATAAGGGATCTTTTGAAATGTTTTTCTTACTTTTCCCAGAGAACAGAATTTGACATTTCATGCAGATCATCTCCTGAAATGCTCACTTATGTCACTGATTGATTGTATTGGGGTTTAACGACATGTCAACCCCTGTGGGTCATTTTGTGTCATCTCTCAGAAAAAGGAAGAAGAGAGATAGGAGAGATAGTTAAGGAGATGAAAGAGAGGGACAGGGAAGAAAGAGAAACAGGAATGAAAGTGATGAAACAAAAGAAATAAAAACATTCCACTCTACCCTTACCTGCTACAAGGACAGCAGGCCTTGCCAAACTGTAAGCAAATATCAGTTGGATGCCCCAGTGATGTAAGATATCACGACACCCCATACTTATGTCACTGAGAGTCGCAATATGACGGTATAACTTTCTTTGTCTAGACTCTAGACTCAATGGGCAATCATTTACTGATCTCATCATGTGAGTATGCACACTTTTTAACTATGCTTTAACACTTTCATGCCAAGTAAATTAACACGCCAAACCCACTTCTAGCCAATTGTCAGCCAATCATATTACTTGATCAAGGTTGTTGATACAAATTCATATACTGAATGACAAACAGTGCAGGTCCAGATCAGTTGGCTTCTGAAGAAGCCAACTGATCTGGATCTACACTGTTTGCAAAGACAGGGCATATGCGGGTTCAGCAGGACCAAGGTTAAGTTAGGGTTAACATAGAGCTTGGTCAGTGATGGTTATGGTTAGGTTAGAGTTAGTTGAGGGATCACAGTTAGCTTAACTCTATCTGGGATATTTACAAATGGTTAGGAAAGATAAGTGACAGACAGATTCTAAAGGTGCTCCCTTGGATCCCCTTGCTTTTAATCTGTTATAGATTATGCAGTAACATACTGCAACTGGTAACAAGGTGCCTCTAAAGTGAATCCACAACATGTTTTTGTGACTAAATAAGAAAAATATAAATACCTTTTCACACATGAAGCTGGCCCAGAAAATTAGGGAGATGTCACTTCTCCCTTATGGGAAAATAGGGAGACATATTCAAAGATGAGGGAGACATGACAATCCCAACCCACTTCACTTGCACAGTAAATGTCGCCAAGCTTTTAATTTATTAAAATAAAGCATTTGATGTTTTTCGCTTGTATTTACGGGGTATTAACAATACAAAACATTTCCATCATTTTCTACACATTACGGAAACATGCCTATTCAAATATACTGAAAATTTTGCCACCAAACATTGAAAATTTTCAGATAAAAAAAAAAAAATGTGATATTTTTCATATTTCTGCTCAAAGCCTCGATGAACAGAAATAAGAAAAATAATTCATACCCCTGTAAACCCCAGTTTTATTATATAAAATTGGGGTTTAAGAGGGTCATAATTATATAAGCATGTTTTCGTGAAGTTGGGCAGATATTTCTAGTTTTCTGGTTTCTTTAGCAAAGGATCTGAGGAGCATTTCTCAAGAAATGGGGAACTAATCCTCCCATTCACCCCCTCCTCCGACCCCTCCTCCGCATGAAATATAACCGCACATTCTGAGCGCGGACTCCCGCAAAATGTCATTCAATGTTTACCTTGCACCGTGTTGCGAGCAATACATGTTACGAAAAAAAGTCCGGGTCTTAAGACGAACTTGTTAAATTCGTAGAAAAAAAAAAAAAAAAAAAAGACTTGGTTTAGTTCTGTCTCTGAGAGTTCTAGTTTTAATATATGTCCGTTTTGTATGCATTTCTGACAAGAATAACATGTAATAAGTTTTTTTTTTGCTCACAACTCAGATACACTAGTTCAGTCTCAAAGCGGTTTCCCGCCACGATTCCATGTGACGTTACCGTTACGAGCACGCGTTTTCTTCAGGTGCAAGGGAAAATATAACTGATACTGGAAACATGAACACCACATAATTGTCTACGGTCGCCTTGGGTGCATCTGAGTAGTCCCATGAGAATCTACGCCAGGGTTTATTGGATAGAGGCTGTGGGACTTAGAAACATGAATATCTGTTTTAATGCGTAGACTGATATCTCGCATACGTGCCACTCGTCTTTCAAAAGCTAACGGCAAATGTTAAATATAACGACGCGTCTGTGATCTGCGTCCGAAACCTTTGGAATGAAAAAGTACCGTTGAAGTCTCCTGTCCGAATATTTTGAACTATGCTACGATCAGGCACGTTAGAATTAGAGGTGTGGATTGTGTGCCTGTCAAAATCAAGGTCTTTGGCTAGGTAGTGTTAGATAACAGCTTAAAACTTTTTTTCTTTTTCTTTTCTTTCTTTTTTTTTTTCAAGTTAATATTTCGTGATAAGTTTTTAAGTACATGTATCACTGATTCAGGAATTTTGCAGAACTTTCAAATGATATTTTTATAAATCTTCATCCTTGTCTTCATCTGTGTGGAGCAAAACTGCTCAATGTTATGCCCATGGAACTTTTTGGAAAACAAGTTGATGAGTTAGTTTGGCTTTTGATTGTACATGGCATCTCCTGGATCTCTTCACATATATTATCGGTTTGAGGTTTTTGATCGCCATTGAGCTCTTTGCTTTGTTTCTTCACAGTGTTTTTTATCATATGTGTTTCACTGTGATGTTTCGCAGATGAGGTAGAGGACCACTATGCGAAACGAACATATATTTGTAATTTGGAGCTGCATCAGAATTATGGGTGAGGCTTCGCGCGAATAACTGACCGTTCTAAGGCAGTTTCTCTGTTGCAGTTCTTTTTTGTTTGTTCATCACTGGCTTCATATGTGGCGTTTGTTTTGTCATTATCCCAGCAAGCGTTCTACATAATTCTCATGATAGCGGGCCGTTATCGACCCGTCAGGGTAGCTGGCGGGCCGATAACGGCCGCCGCTGTAGATTTATAAAGAATGCTAGCTGGGTATTTGGTCCTCACCTCTCTTTCTTTTGGTGCCTCGGGAAGGGGCTGTGCTTCGTGACGTGGCATTTCCTGAGTGTCCTTACCTATATTTTAATATTTCATGCAAATAATCCCAGTGCAATTTTCTGAGAAAAATGGAATAAAACATTTCTTAATTTAGAGGATTTGTTAGGGAGGAGTATTGGATAGTAATTCTTATTTTTTATTTTTTTTTTATTTTTTTTATTTTTTTATTTTTCCTCTATAAAATTTGTTGTGGGAACTCATTAGAAACATCTTATGGAGATGCTTCTAACGAGTATCTCCCAAGTAAATGTTTTGCACAGGCATGTAGAAAAATAACCCGGAATTAATATAAGATCTCCTCATTACGAAAACACACATATTCAAATATATAGAAAAATTTGCCCCCAAAAACTGAAAATTTTCAGATAAAAAGCTCTGATATTTTTTTCATATTTGTGCTCCTAACATAGATTGTAGGTACTCGTTAGAACCGCCGCGGTGAGGCGGTTCTAACGAGCACCCACAATCTATGTTTTTGAGCACAATATGAACAATAATGTATACCCCTGTAAACCCCAGTTTTACTATATATAAAAGTTTAAAGAGGTCAAAATTATATAGGCATATTTTCGTGATGTTAACAAGTCCTCTATAAAGACAGACACTTACTTGATCTGCGTATTTGGCATTGGCTGGTTCAAAATATCCATCTGGCCTCTCATTATAACCATCATGTGACCAGTACGAATGGTCATAGGCAAATTTCTTTGGTGGTGCTGACATGTTGTCCGGGTCACGTATTTCTGTTGTGTTGCCATACATTTGTATAACGAGCGTTGCATTTCTCGCCGTTTCCCTGGCATTGTGGATTATGTTAAGGATTTAGAATGTTGTTCATAAAATGTGAATAGCAAATTTTATTACGGTAATATAGCGCAACCAAATTACTACCTAAATCTCCGTGACTTTTATACATGATATGTTATTGATCTTTTCTAGCTGAACATCTAAACTAAGCATCTCAACATTAGTTTCATTCTCTAATGCAGCCACAACCTGGAATGCAGTAATCTAATCATATCCAAGCAATTTCCAAATTCCATATTAAAAGACGGATTACATATTTAGAAAATCTAGTGTTACAGAATTGTTAGATTTTTTTTTCTACAAGACTGCATGTGTGCCAAGCGAAAGAGCAGCAAGCGCATTCCCACGGGCTGATCAGCCTTTGCTATCAACCTGAAGACACTTTGGATCCCTGGCGAACCATTGGGTGTCATGTGAAGACTATGGTTAGACTGCGCAGATGCGCGGGTTGATCTGAGTCGTCGCTGAGCGCAAATGGAATCTGCTTGTAGGAAATGCTCAGATAATATCGAACAACAGATACAAACAGAATATGAGGTGAAATAAATGCATTTTTAGCATAGATATGATGCTATAAATTAGCATAGATATGATGCTGAAAATAACAATTTTCGCATTAGTTTAATAGGCTAAAGCCGGCAGTTGATGGCCATTAATACTATCGGACTCGATAGCTGATAACGTCCTGAGTCGGCCCTCTACTTGGTACCGGGAAAAAGAAGAGGTCGGCGCAATTCATGAATACAGATAAAGGAAAACAGATTATCATATATCTAACCACATTAAGATATTTAATGAAAAGGATATGAAAGGTCGGACCCGAACGGCAACTTTAATGTTTTCAGCCTTTTCACCCATAATGAACTCCAAGACTGGGAATAAAGAGTACAAACAGATTTTATACAAAACCACCGCAGTAAAACGAGATGCTTATATATGTAGAATATATTTTCCAACGAACATAATCTAGTAAATGGCACTCCAAATTAAACTACTGCTTCCTGAATGGTATTCCTTGAACAGAAAATATGTAACAGAAAATATGTAATTTATTTAATGAACAGTTCACGGGCCAATACGAATCATCTGTCAAAAAATTGCGCGAGCAAAAGCGACATTTCCGTAAACAACACATTTATTTGTAGCAACCGCGGTCTCGCGTGAAAATCATCAAATATAAATCATCTAACCGTGAAAGTTGCTTGAAAGAAGTTTGCCGCTTTTTAAGAGGACTTGATACACCTGACAGATTTTTCGCCATTTCCGCCAAGGGAGGCAATTTTTGCGACTTCCTGTTTGCCTTTCTGGGCACCAGTTCCCTTCCAAAAAGGGGTCTATTCTAAAAGGAAAGAATTTGCTCCCAACGGGAGCAAATTCTTTCCTTTTAGAATAGACCCTTTTCAAACGGAAGTAAAACCAATTTTGACAGAGTTGTCTCACTTGAAAGTGCATCAGTTACCTTAACAGTATAAAAAGAGATAGAAGCATGACATAATTCTTAATCCCAATGACGATTTTTCAGTACACCAGAAAATGAGTTGATTTGTTTCTACTCATTTAATTTAGAGTAAAAGAAACACTGGGCTGCACCAGGATTTCAGAGAGGGAGGCGGGCTTCAATTTGGACAGTTTTTATGCAGAAAATAAACGAGTTTTAATTTGAAAGCAAAATATTTCTGGCCTGGAAGGGCATTCGATTGTCCCATTTGAACCCCCTAGATCACCAAATAACCATACCCAATATTAATTGGTCAAGATGCGCATATTTCTGAATTTATCTTCATCAGTCGCATTCATCACGAAAACATACCTATAATATTTTGACCCCCTCAAACCCCACTTTTATGTAGTAAAACTGGGGTTTACATGGGTATACATTATTTGTCTTATTTCTGCTCTAACGAGTACCCACAATCTATGTTTTGAGCAGAAATATGAAAAATATCAGAATTTTTTATCTGAAATTTTTCATTTTTTGGTGCTAAAATTTTCAGTATATTTGAATAGCAGTGATTTTTTTACCTGCGCATCCCGAGTCCTGTACTCACATTTTTTGCTTTGGGACTCACATTTTAAATCTCAGCAAGTCCCAGGACTCACAAAGTTATAGTGGAAAATTCTGTAATGGACACAATGATTTTCTAGTAGGACTCACTTTATATAGCTCAAGCGAGTCCTGGGACGCATAGGTATAAAATTGTAAATAAATCACTGGAATAGGCATGTTTTCGTAATGAAATCCCAAAAGCTGAAGTATTTAATGCTTAGCACTCTGGGTGAAGTTTTCAGGAGACGACATTTTGAAACATTTTCTTTATTTTTCCCCAGGAAACATGAAATGACATCTCATCAGTGCAAATTATCGCCAATGGAGATAATTTACATGAAATGTCAAATCCTGCTTACAAAAGCTGAAGTATTTAACGCTTCGCACTCTGGGTAAAAATTTCAGCAGACATCATTTTGAAATATTTTTTCTTATTTTTTCCATAAATTCTGTTTTCAAAAGCTGAAGTACTATGATTTAACGCTTCGCACTCTGGGTAAAATTTTCAGCAGAATCTGATGTCAGTTTGAAATATATATTGTTTTATTTTTTCCCCAGGAAACAGGATATGACATTTCATGCAAATAGTCTCCAACAGTTTGTATGAAATATCAAATCCTGTTTTGAAAAGCTGAAGTATTTAATGCTTCGCACTCCAGGTAAAATTTTCAGCAGACGACATTTTAACATATTTTCTTATTTTCTCCTAGGTAACAGGATTTTACATGTCATGAAATATCCGGTTTTATGAGAGAGAAAAAAAACAAACAAGAAACATATCACCAATTTTTTGTCTGCCGAGTCAGCCCAGAGTGTGGTAGAGGTTAAACTTTGAAGCACTAATGCATATTTAGGACTGATTTCTAAAAATGGGCCGAATTCACTTCGTGAAGTCCCACAAATGGGCCGATCCTGAGCAAATGGCATAAATCGCCAGATTCTCTATAGAAAATATAGCAATGGTCAGGTGTCAGTCTAAGAAGTTTTCATTGATCACTAGTAGTGGTGAACTTTTGAACAATTCAGCGGAATTGGAAATTTTTTTTTTTTTTTTTTTTTTTTTTTGTTGTTGTTGTTTTGTTTGTTTTTTTTTTGTTTTTTTTTTAGATTCTGTGAACTTTAATTCTATCTACATATGAAACAGCACGTGAGAAAAGCGTATTTATCATATAGGTGACCAGCAAAGGCTCAGGCGAGCATGCGCATAAACGCAGTTTTGCCACAGCCTTTGCTGGTCGCAGACATGTAGTAGACACCTTGAGGAAGCTTCAGATAAAAACGCATGTCTGTATCCCAAATAGGGACTGCACATGCGCATTCGAAGAACAATAAACTGGAAAACTATGAGGTCCATTTTTCATGTGCCGGCTCGTATCTGTGCCTTACTATTATAGACTCTACGCTTTGTAACTTCAGACATGTTAAGTCCTGAAAATAAAAATTAGTGATATACTGGGAAAAATGATATCTCTATTTTTACATGAAACATATAGGGAAATTAATATGTAAAATATACAAAATTCAATCAGCAGCCTATGCCTCTTTTGAGAAAACATGTAGTGAGAATTGTAAGACTCTGAAAACCTTATTCCGGTTGACGTGAATGGTCACGTCGCCGAAAAAAAAATGACGTAAATACGTAGACATAACTTATCTATAAAAAAGTTTTCTGTGAATATTTCTGTGAATGAAGTTTTACAATTAATGTGCACTTTATTGCTGTTTTAATCACTTTTCCAGTTGTTATTGTTATCGAAATAAATAGTCAAAACATCAGGAAATGTTCACTTTTCCCATAACTCAAAAAGAAAAAAAAAATGAAAAAAAAAAAAAAAAATGTAAGTCTATAGAATTGGCATACAAATTGCGGACAAATATTTGGCACCGGAGCGCAATAAAATTTTTATGAGATCAATTAGGGTTTATTGTGAAACGACAATTGTAAGACAAAATCTGTTTAAAAAAGGCATTTGTTCGCCCAGATAAGACTCAGATTAGCACGTGCAGCACCATTTTCTATAGTCTTCTGTAATTTGTTGCGTACAGGCTGTATGGGTCTGCAGTGAAAAAGTGAAGCACCTCATTAGACTGCTGGATCGCAGGTGATCATGGTCTTTGATGTTCTCTGAGGGTTCCAGACCGAATAAGCATACCCTAGGAATGGCTGCACCAGCGCTATATAAACTGTTTCTTTGGTCTTAGCGGGTCACATAGAGAGATGCCTTTGGAGTAACCCAACCCGGCGGGCACATATCCTTTATACAACGTCGCTGCAACATCATGACGTTACATCGCCGTTGGTCCGACGTTTTAACGTAATAAACCCGCAGGAAAAGCTCTGCTTGCCCATGTGCGAATTCTGTTCTGTTTGCCAATGGGCAAATTCTGTTCGCCCATGTGCAAATACTACCAATATGTCCATTCTATCTATAGTGACTCCATTTTTCTTCAAGCATATATGTGGTCCTTAAGAAAGATACGAACAAATGGGAAAAGTTGCCTGAGCGGGTGGGTGGGTTAGTGAATGAGTGAGAGTAGACGAATGAGTGAGTAGGTGAGTGAGTTAGTAGATGAGTGAGTGAGTAGGTGAGTGATTGCGTGAATGATTGAGTGTGTAAGTGAGTGAGTGAGTAGGTGACTGAGTGAGTGAATGAGTAAGTAACTAGGTGCCGGTGTGTGAGTGAGTGAGTCATTGCGTGATTGGTTGATTGATTGAGTGAGTGAGTGTCTAAAATAAAAAAAAAAATAAAAATAAAAAAACAACACAAAGATGTGCCCTCGGACCCCATCCCACGGCCCAGGTAAAAAATGATATATGTGCAAATGACATCATAAACAAAAGAATAAGTTTTTCTGTTCTGGTATCTTACATCACTGGGGCGTCCAACTGATATTGGCTTATAGTTGGGCAAGGCCTGCTATCCTTGTAGTGGGTAAGGGTAGAGGGGGAATGTTTTTATTTCTTCTGTTTCTTCACTTTCATTCCTGTTCCTCTTTCTTCCCTGTCCCTCTTTTTCATCTCCTCTACTCTCTCTTCTATCTCTTTTCTCCCTTTCTCTGGGAGACGACACAAAATGACCCTCAAGGGTTGACGTGTCGTTAAACCCCAACACAATCAATCAATTTTCTGTTCTGGTCTGTTTATTTTTAGACCTTGAGTTTCCACAAAATCTAAAAATAACTGCCTATAAATAGATCATAAGTGAAAGTAGGTCATGGTCTTTTAAAAGCTTTATTATCCAGGTATAATTGCCTTCTTACATGTTATGCAAGCATCTCTTTAACGGTAAACATTGCACAACAGCTTAGTAATACAGGCAAACAAACTAATAATAACTAACAGACGGACTTTTATCAGTTTTCAGTTAATTGGCGGCCTTTGACAGACAGGACACACAACAATATGGCAACACCTCTAACACTTATTTCAAAGTTTATCATAGGTAAGTATTTTCATGTAGATTCTTGGCATACAGACTGTATCCTGTCAGTACATTTATTTTACAGGAAAGACAAAATCAGATCATACCTATAAGACATGCTGTAGCCTGCAATAAGTGAAGCAATTTAAGCTCCAGATATTTAACTCTTTCCATGCTGAATAGACCATAGGGGTTAGTAACAAGCTTTTTGGGAGGAAAGATATACTATCCTATAATAATATACTAGCCCTTGTGGAATAAACTACCGTATTCAACCTAATTACCGCACATACCCCTATAAGCGCACAGTCAAGAAATTCCGTAATTTTCAAATTACAGCCAGTGTAATTTTTCTTTACTTCTTTTTAAAAGCATATGTTGTGGGTACTCATTTGAATTGCATTGACAAGTCGATGCAATTCAAATGAATGCCCACAACATATACCTTTATAAAGAAAATCAGAAACAATCACATAATCATCATCAAATAAGTCCTTTTTCTGATCTTTTTTATAGTGTATCCTTAGTAGGTGGATACATATTTTACCACAAATGAGTGTTCCCAGTAATTCTGAAAAACCTAAGCGCACAGTGCGGTAATTAGGTCGAATACGGTAAGCCCACCTCACTCTATATATAATTATAATTTCCAGCCAATCAGATTACTTGATCTTCAGAAGCCAATTAACTGATCTGGATCTACAGTTTGCAATCACAGGACATAACCAGGTTCAGCAGGACCAGGATTAACTTGAAAGCACATTCTTTCAAATGAAATGTATTGTTATTTTTTTTTATTGCTCCACAAAAACATATGTTATGATTGCTGACCAAACCATGGAACAAGTGCCAATGAGGCTGCTGCAAGAAAGTGTCGAATATCAGGGACATCCCATATGAATCGTGGTTAAAGGAGTTGAATTGCCATTGTTAGCACATAGAAGACTTCGTGGGGATGCAGTACAAACATTCAAATTAGTAAAAGGATTTGATGACTGTCCAATGGAAAATTTCTTCACCTTTGCTAGTTAATATTTTCTGGTGAATGACCCATTCACTAAAATGTATTGTTCAACTTTGTTTGCTTTAAATGAATTCATACATGACATATCTCACACTGTGAGATAAAATTTCACAGAATTTGGCCCATCTAGGAGGCAATTCCCATAGAAAATTCAAATCTCACACAGAATTTTCAGACCATTTTACAAGAGATTTTATGAAGAAATAAACATAAATCAGACACTGTTGTGGTTTACTCAAGCTTCTTACATGAAAATAAAGAAATAGACTATATTGGCCGCGGCTGAGGGATCTCTAAAGTGATGTATAAGATAATCTCACAGAATTTTGTCAAATTTCTCTTAAAATTTTGACATATCTCACAGATTTTATTCCACAGCTTTTGGCATGTATGTGAATTCTCTCACTGAGTCATCAATATGTGAAACAGTCTTCCACAGCATGTTGTGGATGTGGACAAGTTAAATTATTGTTTCCATTACAAAAATATGCCTATTCAAATATATTGAAAATTTCATCACCAAAAACTGAAAATTTTCAGATAAAAATTTCTGATATTTTTCATATTTCTGCTCAAAACATAAATTTTGGGTACTCATTAGAACTGCCTCACCAAGGCAGTTCTAATGAGTACCCTCAGTCTATGTTTTTGAGCAGGAATAGAAAAAATAATGTATACCCCTGTAAACCCCAGTTTTACTATATAAAAGTGGGGTTTAAGGGGGTCAAAATTATATAGGTATGTTTTCGTGATGTGACAAATTAAATTATTGTTTCAAAGCAAGGATTGATAATCACAGACAAGGAAACGCATTGTATGAATAGTTGTTAGTGCACATGCTGTAATGTTGAATTTAAAATCAGTCACCACACCACTACGCTGCATGATGTGAGGGACTCAAACATTGCAGTGGCTAAAAGAAGACTGAAAGATGGTGTGCCTAAAAAGGCGAGATTCTTACATCTGAGCCCATAGAAGATCTTACAGGTGTCTTACAGGAAAATGTTAGATGAAGAAAAGGAAGCTACTGAATGGCTGGAAGGCCCACCTAGTGCCAAGTTTAAATGTCCATCCACAAATGATTTAATCACAGTGGGTTTACTATTCTGGTCCCAGTTGTCAAGTTAGCTAACGTGATGTTAAAATTTCTATCTTGAAATAGCAAAAGCTACTCACCATCACGAAAACATGCCTATATAACTTTGACCACCTTAAACCCCACTTTTATATAGTAAAACTGGGGTTTACAGGGGTATACATTATTTTTCTTATTTCTGCTCAAAAACATAGATTGTGGGTACACGTTAGAACCGCCTCGCCGAGGCAGTTCTAACGAGTACCCACAATCTATGTTTTGAGCAGAAATATGAACAAATATCAGAGTTTTTTATCTGAAAATTTTCAGTTTTTGGAGGTGAAATTTTCTATATATTTGAATAAGGGTGTTTTCGTAATGCATTTTTGCAGCAAAACATATCAATATATTTGAAAATACCTTAGCTACAACAGTTAACGAGTTTGTTATTAGCAAGCTTGTAAAGCTAATGCTTCTTTGAACAACTGCTACCAGGTCTGGAATGTACTTTCAGGCTAAAATGTCATAAATAAGCATTCTTGTTGCTCTTTATCTTGTTTTCAATGTAATTACTGTACATACCCCTATAAAGCATAATGCTATGGATACAAGTCAAGACGATTCAGATTAGCACCTACAGCGTATGTGTATATACATTCATAAAGAAAATAAAAAAAAAAAAAAAAAAAAATGTATAAGCCTCATTAAATGCTCCTCTCATGAAATTCTCCACTGACCTTTCTTTTAACTCTTGTCCTACTTAACCCGGACATGCCCTGCATTTGGAAGTAGTGTAGATCCAGATCAATGGGCTTCTTCAGATCTGCTGCTGCATCATCTGCACTGTCATTAATAATGTGACTTTGTATCATCAACCTAGATAAAGTAATCGGATTGGCTGAAAATTTGAATTGGGTGTGGCATCTTAATCTATTCAGCATGACAAGGGTTAAGTGTAGCCTTATTAGGTACATTGGAACTTCTTTATAAGACAGTTCATAATATGACAGTTTTGGATACGACAGTTTAAAGGTGGACCCTAAAAATGTTGTATTTGAAACAAAATGTATAGATTATATAGAAGAATGATCATTTGTATTGAAAGAAAAATGTATTGATTATATAGAAAAATGACCATTTATGGTCATTTTTCTATATAATTCATACATTTTTGTCTTGATACAACATGGTTCTTCAGTAATGGTAACATAGTTTTTGCTTTGGATCCCAGCAACAGTTTTAAAGAGAGGTTGTGGGGTATATACATTGTATTTTACTGCACATTCTTGTGGGGTATGTACATGGTAATTTTTTTTTTTTACGCCGGCCTCGGTGGCTCAGATGAATGTGCATCCAACTAGTGATCAGGAGGTCACAGGTTTGATCGCAGCTGGGTTGACATCATTCTTTCATTGAGATTGATAATGAAATATTTTCTATGGTCATTCTCTCCCTTTGACTTATTCAGGAAGGACAGTTGTTAGTTTCTGGCAAAAGAATGCGCACAATACTGGTTAACTGCTTAGAGGACTAAGCCTGCCCAGTAAAAGTGTAGTTAGGTAAACTGACCGCAGTCGACATGACCCTGTTGGGTTGACTGGGCTATAAAACCTCAACACATACGAGGGATGTTCGAAATGAATTGCTTATTTCTATCTGGAGACTTCAAATTTCAAGTTAGCCCAAAAGTACTCATTTCATGCCCTCGAAGTACTCCCGTGGCTAGAAATGCAAAGTTTCAGCCTATGTATCCACTTCTTGAAGGCGTCACGGTACGCTGATTTGGGCACAGTAATAAGGTACTGATGAATGGCAGATCCAAGTGCCTGTCGGGACTGGTATTTCCGCCCAGCAAGGAATGCTTTCAATTTCGGAAACAAAAAGAAATCACATGGGGCAAGGTCTGGGGAATATGGGGGGGTGAGGCAAAACAGTTACTTTTTCTTTCTTCAAAAACTCATAAACTATTGCGGAGGTATGAGCTTGGGCATTGTCATGTAGAAGACGGACATGTTTAAAACCAGTGGCAGGGCGTCGTTTCTGATAATACTTTTTCAGTTTCTTCAATACTACGTCTTTGTAGTACTTTCCGGTGATGCTTTTGCCCTTTTTCACTGGCACTTTTATTGCGACTCCTTCACCAGAGAAGAAGATTGCATACAAAACCTTCTTTGTACTCAAAGAATGTTTGGCAATTATTGGGTGTTTGCTGTGTCTAGTGGCCCAGATCTTATTGCTAACCTTTCTGACAGGCTCAAAATAATGGACCCAGGTTTCATCACCTGTGACGACATTGGCAAACTGCTTTTTGTCATATTTTGGAAACATTTGAAGCAGCTTTTTGGCCACTTTAACCCGTTGCCTCTTTTGCTCGTCAGTCAACAGATGTGGCACCCATCTAGCAGAAATCTTTCTGACTTTCAAATGCTTCTTCAAAATAAGATGAACCATTGATAGTGATATGCCTACCTTTCGTGCAATATCACAAACTGTAAATCTGGCATCTCCTTCAATAATTTCCTTTATTTTGGAAACGATTTCTTTACGAGATGCAGATTTTGGCCTACCTGATTTCGGTGCATTTTTGATGGACTCTTCACCAGACTCAAATTTCTTTTTCCACTGCCGAACTGTGTCATAAGACTCACAAGAAGGTCCAAAAGCAGTAGAAATTTCAGTCATCAGCTTCTTCAAAGAACAACCAAGTTTTGAGCGAGCTTTTATGTAAGCCCGTATTTCATCTTTTTTGCCGACGCTTCTACCAACCATTTTTACTGCAGTGGTCAATGACTGCGTGTATTCAAATGGCAAATTTTATGTCTTATGCTTAGTCTAACATGTACATTTATATACCATTGTGTAGATATTGAATAGCCCTATACAGCTATGTATTGGTTGTTATCGTGCCCCACGTGGATATCGAGCTAGAGGACAATAAGCAATTCATTTCGAACATCCCTCGTATAGTGTATTGTATTGCACAGTGGTAATTAGACGTAATATGGTATGAGGGTTTTGATTAAAACATTTACAGATAATTGACTTCTACACAAAACATATCACACCCACACTTTGCCACTCATTCTACAGTTTTGATGCATACAGGTATTAAATTGGACACCCATATTTTAGGACAAAGTTCCATATAAAAAGGAGTTATGGTGTCCACATATTAACTGTTACCACTCTGTGGGCTAATGTACTAGATGACAAATGGATATTTTTCTTATTTTTCCCCAGAAAATAGGATTTGACATTTTATGCAAATTGTCTGTATTGGAGAATTTGCATGAAATATCCAAACCAGTTTTCTGTGAAAAATTAAAATAATTCAATGTGTCATCTGCTGAAAATTTTATCCAACATGCTAATTAAGCCTTAAAGGGTGAATACAGTAATCTTCACACAGTTATAAAAAGCATTTTACCTCACACTTTTAACAATTTGCATGCTTGGTAAAAATTTCAGCAGACAAAAGTTTGAAATATTTTTTTTTTTTTCTATAAATAGAATTTGACATCTCATTAAATTCATGAATTTGCATGAAGTGTCAGGTCCTATTTTGTAAAAAAAAAAAAAAAAAAAATTTGTCAGTTTGTCGTCTGCTGAATTTACCCATACCATGGTAAGTGATAAATTACTATGTTTTTTTATATTATTTTACAGGAGGCTTACAAAAAGATGTAACAGTGGAGGACCTCTACAACAAACTTGAACTGGATAAATTTCCCTGCAAAGGAGTCATTGAGTTATCTCTGGTAGTCAACAAAAATGGACATTCAAAAGGATTTGCTCTTTTACAGATCCCTCGCAGTGCTACTAATAGACTTCTTCAATATGATCAATGGTAAATCACAGGACTTGTTAAGAAGGAGACTATTTGGTGATAATTCTGGTGTATTTTTTCTTAATTCTCCATAAAAACATATGTTGTAGTGAGGTGCTTCTAATGAGTACCCACAACATATGTTTTTATGGAGAACTGGTAAAAATTGTCTCAGAATAATTATCACTAAATATTTCTCAAGAAGTCTTCTGAGTAAATTGTTTATACCACTAAAACTGTAGGATGAGTGGCAGTGTCTATAGATTCACATGCTACAGCATTTGATCGAGATTCACATGCTACAGCATTTGATCGAGATCTAAAATAGTCCAGCTTGTCTGTCCCAATACTTAGGCTAAATATGGCAACAGAAAACAGTCTAGCATATGAACCCTGCCATGGAAAACATGTCTTCAGGTATATGCGGACAGATCAGCCCGTCCGATCAGATCTTAACTGTCCCCAAACAGAATCATATTCAACACTACAGAATGTATGAATGTGCAAAGGCCTGAATGATACTTTGTACATGCACCAAATGATCTGTATCTGCACCTTTTAAGCATGTTCAAAAGCACTTTTTTCACTTGATGCAGAGCATATAGCTTTAGGTATAAACTGGGTATCCAGATATTTTTCCTTATGTAGATTGTGCATAGCCCTAGATAAGGTTAGTACCCATATAATTATTTATTCTTTCTTATTTTTCCCCAAAAATATATGTGTTGGTTTTTTATAGAGAAATAAGAAAACACAGGAATACTTTGAGGTTGAAAAAAAGACTTGTTTTCTCAAAATTGTCATCTGCTTCAGTTGTGATTGGCACTTGAAGGTTAATTTTAATTTTGCAATAAGCATCTGCTTTTTGTGATTTATTACCACAGCAGTTCAGAAAGTACCTACCAAAGACTCTAAAAATGGCCAGTAGAGCTACAGTTTCATAATGGATATCTTGTCTCATTACAGCTCCAGATGAGGTCCTTATTTATACTCCCCCCCCCCCCCCCCTCCCAAGCACTCCCCCTCCCCCCCCCCCCCCCCTCCACACACACACACACACACAAATTTTGTCAATTTTTACTTGGTTATCTGCCCGCAATACATCCATATTATTTCTGGACAATAACTGTAGTAATTATCTATCAATGGATTTTCACTAAACTATGGATTTTCACTAAACTTGGTATGTGAATTGATATTGTAGAGATCTGCTTTGGAATTGCTAGTGGGCAAATTTTGTTAATGTTTTGACAGACTTGGAACATCAATATTTTAGTTTCAGGACAATTACTTGAGTAAATCTCCATAGATTTTCACTAAATCTGATATGTACATTGATTTTGTAGAGATCTGGTTTGAAATTGCTCATTGGCAAATTTCATCAATTATTTACAGAGATATCTGCCTGACATGATAATGGCAGGGTGTTATCGTTTCACATTTTTATTAACTAAAAAAATACTGGCATTTTTCTTATTTCTCCACGGAAACATATTTTGTGGGTACTCTACAGATGCGCCTCAGCAAGGTGCTTCTAATGGGTAGCACAAATGTTTTCATGGATATCAGTATGTTTCTGTTGAAAAAGTGGCTTATCTGTATGTACCACACACTCAAAATGACCAGTAGAGCTATAATTCCATACGGGAACTCTTCTTTGATTTTTCAGCATCTTAAATGGTCAGCCAATGGTAATTACCCACCAAGAAGGCAACTTCCATATGATAAGAGATATGAAATGGGTAAAGACTTACAAGGACAAAGGAATGATAACAACCACTTCCGCTAAGCCCCAGGTCATGGTCTATCGATATAAATCCACAAAAGGCCAAGCTGTGTCTGCAGATCAAAAATGTAAGTGAAATTCATAGCACTAGACATAGGTCTAGATAAGAGCCCAATTGTTCAAAGCTAACGATGTCGTTAGTTAACAATTCGTTAAAATTTACATTGAGTGATATGCAAATATGCTGAAATTTTTTGCTGAAAAAATGTGAGTAGCTTTTGCAGTGCAAAGGAAATTGTATATTGAATCTGCTAAAACAGTTAACAAAATGATCCTTAACGAGCTCGTTAAGCTAACAAAGCTTTGAACAACTGGGCCCAGGTTTATATTTTTTCTTATTTCTCCACGAAAACATATGTTGTGGGTACTCATTAGAAACTCCTCACCAAGGCACTTCTAATGAGTACTCACAACATATGTTTTCATGGAGAAATAAGAAAAATGTCAATACTTTTGGATTAAAAAAAGTTTCTTATCAAGAGCTATAACTATATTAGAGGAGAAACCAGATTTTTTTTTTTTTCATCAATTTTTCCATGAAAAATATATGTAGTTTGCCTTGCTGAATTGTTCAGTGCCATGAGAGAAAGATGTATTTATGGCATGTGTGAACCGTAAAGATTCAGATCTGTATACATGTATTTTGTTAGCTAAACCACCATGTTGTATCAAACAAAAATGTATAGACTATATAAGCAAATGACCATAAATATTCATATTTCTTCATAATCTCTACACTTCTTTTTGGACACAAGATTTTGTGAGCAGCTTTAAGCTGTGTTATATCCAAAACTGTGCAATAACAAACCATGTTATAAAAAGGTTACTGAGTATTTGGATAAGCTTTACTGTTAAAATTTCTATTGAAGACCACACTTCACATGGTGTGGCCCAAATTCTTGAGATTTTTTCTATAAATTTAATGTCCCATCCTTTCATTTCAGCTGACATTGACCCACTGTATGACATGTTTGCAGACCTTACCCTGATATTTATACCCTGCCACATATGGTTTCACATTGGATGTCCGTGTGTCTGTCTGTCCATTTGTCCATCCGTCCTTCAGTCGTCCGTCCATCCATTCGTCCGTATTTCTTTTCTGGATGATAACTTGAGTAAACATCAATGGATTTTCACCAAACTTGGTATGTGCATTGATATTGTGGAGATCTGGTTTGAGATTGCTGATGGGCAAATTTTGTCAAATTTTGACGGGGTTATCTGCCCGATATACACCCAATTTTAGTTTCTGGATAATAACTTGAGTAAACTTCAATGGATTTTCACCAAACTTGGTATGTGCATTGATATTGTGGAGATCTGGTTTGGGATTGCTAATGGGTAAATTTCGTCAAATTTTGACGGAGTTATCTGCCCGAGACAAGCTCATATTTTCGTTTCCTGACGATAACTTGAGTAAGTGACAAAGGATTTTAACCAAACTTGGTACATGCATTGATATGAAGTAGATTTGGTTTAGGATTGCTAATGGGCAAATTTTGTCAGTGTTCGACAGTTATCTGCCCACGACATGATTGGCAGGGTATTATAGTTTAACGTTTTTATTTTTCTGTAAATTCAGTGTCCCATCCTTTCATTTCAGCTGACATTGACCCACTGTATGATATGTTCGTGGACCTTACCGTGATATTTTTTCTGTAAATTCAATGTCCGATCCTTTCGTTTCAGCTGACATTGACCCCCTGTATGACATGTTTGGGAATCTTACCCTGATATTTTTTTCCGTAAATTTAATCTCCCATCCTTTCATTTCAGCTGATATTAACCCACTGTATGACATGTTTGCAGACCTTACCCTGATATTTTCTTCGTAAATTTAATCTCCCATCTTTTCATTTCAGCTGATATTGACCCACTACAAGACATGTTTGCTGACCATACCCCGATATTTTTTCTGTAAATTTAATGTCCCATCCTGTCATTTCATCTGACGTTGACCCACTGTATGACATGTTTGTGGACCTTACACCGATATCTTTTCTGTAAAAGTAATGTCCCATCCTTTCATTTCAGCTGACATTGACCCATTGTATGACATGTTTGCAGACCTTACCCCGATATCTTTTCTGTAAATTTAATGTCCCATCCTTTCATTTCAGCTGACATTGACCCATTGTATGGCATGTTTGCAGACCTTACCCCGATATCTTTTCTGTAAATTTAATGTCCCTTCCTTTCATTTCAGCTGACATTGACCCACTGTATGACATGTTTGCAGACCTTACCCACAAGAAGTTTAACCCAGATTTGGATACTATTCTTGCTCAGTCTTACAAGCTAGGTAAGTGTGTAACTCTAAGCATGCTGGGTAAAAATTTCAGCTGCCGACATTTTGTAATACACCCCAAAAACAGGCCTATTTAATTTTGACCCCCTTAAGCCTTAAAACGCCAAGAAAACCTGCATCTGAAAATGTCATCTTTTTATGTCGCCTGCTGAATATTCTTGCAAACTTTTCAAACCTATTTTTGCATACCGGCAAACAGTGTTGACCCAGATCAGACTGCTCTGATCTGGGTCCACACTGTTTGCAAAAATGACTTCTAAAATCACAAACAGATGACAAAGCAGACAACAATGGTTGTGATTGGCGTTTTAAGGGTTAAACCCCGCTTTTATGTAGTAAAACATATAGTAAAACTGGGGTTTACAGGGATATACATTATTTTTCTTATTTCTGCTCTAAACATAGATTGTGGATACTTGTTAGAACTGCCTCATCGAGGCAGTAGAACTGCCTCATCGAGGCAGTAGAACTGCCTCATCGAGGCAGTTCTAATGAGTACCACAACCAGTGTTTTGAGCAGAAATATGAAAAATATCAGAATTTTTTATCTGAAAATTTTCATTTTTTGATAGTAAACTTTTCAGTATATTTGAATTGGAATGTTTTCTTAATGTGTTTTGTATATTTTTCACAGAAGATAGACTTTTATTATTTTATGCAAATTGTCTCCTGAGGAGACAATTTGCATAAAGTATCTACATCTGGGAAAAATAAGTGGGAAATCGGCATTTTGCTGTCTGCAGAATCTGCCCAGAGGGTGATATAGTTTAAATATATTTATTTCAAATGCAAATTCAAACAAAAAAGTACAATTTTCATTTGCATTAACATTGGCCCTTGTTATGCTGAATAAATGAAGACACTATGCCTGCTTCTAATTGTCAGCCAATTGAATTACTTGATCCAGGTTGTTGATACAAATTCACATACTTAATGACAAACAGTGCAGAAGCCAACTGATCTGGATCTACACTATTTGCAAAGGCAGGGCATGTACGGGTTCAGTTGGACTAGGGTTAGGATAAGAACACAAGCAGCTTATATTGTTCTTCTCCTTAATAGTCAAAATGTCATTACATAATGGAAATTTTATACATTCTGAAGACAACTTTTGTTATGTGCTCTGTAACCTAATTATATATGAGGGTGAGTCAATAAGTAACCAGCCTTACTAATTTCCGGTTGAGATCCGATGTAATTGCCCTCTAGTGTGATGCACTTAGACCAACAGTGTTCAAGTGCCATCAGCCGAGAACTGAAAAAGTCAGGGCCCTTGACCCACTCCTCAACTGCCGTCACGACTTCTTCATCAGACCGGAAATGAAGTCCACGGATATCCTTTTTCAAGTTTGGGAATAGGAAGAAGTCGCCAGGAGCTAGGTCAGGTGAATAGGCAGGATGTAGTATTAATTCATACCCCTTTCGCTCTACAGCATCCATTGGAACTTTGCAAGTGTGGACTCTTGCATTGTCCTGTTGCAGCAAAACACATTTAGTGAGTTTACCTCGGCATTTTTCACGGATGGCGGTTCTCAGCTGGTCTAAAAAGTTTGCATAGTACACTCCAGTTATTGTACTTCTCTTGAGTAAAAAGTCCAACATAATAACGCCTTTTGCATCCCAAAATACTGTAACCAGCAGATGGTTGCGTCTTGAACTTCTTTGGCCTCGGGGACCCAGGCCCTACCCACTGACGACTCTGAGCTTTATTCTCTGGCTCATAATAATGAACCCAAGTCTCATCTACAGTCGTGATCCTTTTTCAAATCACAAAGACAGTTTTGATAACTCATGGTTCCTATATCAAAATAAGCAGAAAGTATAAACAGTTTTTGTGGTTGCGAAAAGGGACTATAGCCAATGAAAAGTTGTTTCATATACAAAAGCAGACATTATTAATTAAAAGAGTCTCCTTGTATATGAATACTGAAATATTATTGTACTCTGACAGACAAAACAATAGTTCATATAGCTTAAGAAGGATGAGAGATAGAATGAAAGCTTATCAATATATCAGTATCTATTATGTATATGTATTACATGCATAAATTAATAAAATAAAGATGTGGACAAAAAAAAAAAAAAAAAAATAATGAACCCAAGTCTCATCTACAATCACCAGACACAAAAGAAAATCATCTTTTGATCTAAAACGCTTCAACAAGGCACTACATACTGATGCTCTGGTTGCCATTTGCTCATCGGTAAGGGATTTGTGGACCCAACGGGCTGTTAGTTGCGCATACCTAAACGATCATGTAAGATTGTTGAAATGCTACCATGTGAAATTCCTAATGCCTGCGCTATTTCTTCCACCTGAATTCGCCTATCAGAGTATACCAGATCCTGAACTTTCTTACACTTTTCTTCGTTGGTGGCATCCAGACCTGGCTTCATTTTCTAAAGACGTTCTACCGCGTTTGAATTCTCCTACCCAGAATTCAACCTAGGCATAAGATGGTGCAGAAGACCCATAAACATCGGCTAACTCGCCGTGTATTTCCTTGCCTGTTTTACCTTTTAAATACAAGTACCGAATTACAGCACGGTACTCAACTTTAGATGAAAACCATGCCTTTGCATCACTAGCCATGTTTGACATTCAATATCTTATTAAAGAATGACTCGATACGTGTGTAATTTTGTACCCATGTATAAATCATATATTGAAACAAAGCATGAAAATCGTGACCGTCTCGGTCCATCAGAAATGGGATAGGCTGGTTATTTATTGACACGCCCTCATAACTTTCTGGGAAAATGTAAGTTTCAACATATAAGAATTCAGGCAAAAAAGAAATAGAAAAAAAATATATATATATTATTTGACCTTCAGCATGCTGGGTAAAATTTACAGCAGACAACTTTTCTTATTTTTCCCAGGAAATAGGTTTTGATATGTCAAGCAAATTGTCTTGAGATCAATGTGTTTATCAAGGAGTGGCTTCTATACAGACAACTCTTGTTATCTTGAAGTCCAAGAATTCTCTGAATGATATTTCAAGATATCCTTACCTCAACATATCAGATTTGCAGAATGATGGAAAAAATAAATCAAACAGCCACATTTAACAAATGAATATGTGCTTTGACTCCTGAAGTTAAGAGATATATCCTCTTTTCCACGATATTTTGTTACTGTTGTTAGATTTCCATGTTAAAACAGAGACCAGATTTTAACTCTGAGATAAGCTGTTATTTTAGATAAGCAAAGTTGAGATAATGAAAGACCACTGCACGAGGGGAGTTCAATAAGTTCGTAGAACTCGGTATTTTTCTATACAATTCAAGATTTCTTTTTTCATTTTTGTGCAGTGTAAACCTTTGTCAGTTGAATGATAACAGCCATTCAGTCAACACGTACATTTTTTGCTCTTACTTTTTGTTTGAAAACCTATACCCATAGGCAAAAATGGAAAGTCAGAATATTGAGTTCAGAGCAGTCATAAAGTTCCTCACTGAGGAGGGTGCAAAGGCCAAAGAAATTCATCGGCGCATGGCTGATGTGTATGGTGATAGTAGCCCAAAGTATTCCACAGTGGCAAAGTGGTCAGCAGAATTTGAACATGGGCGAGACTCCTTAGAAGATGACCCAAGGCCAGGTTGCCCTGCTGATGTCATCAGCCAGGAGATGATCGACCGTGTTGAGAGACTTGTGCTAAACAATCGCTGAATCAAAGTTGCCGAACTTGCTTCAGAATGTGGTATTTCTAATGGAAGTGTTTACACTATAATCCATGAACATTTAGGCATGTCAAAAGTATCTGCCAGGTGGGTACCCAGAAACCTGAACATGCAAGATCGTCAGCAAAGGGTGGAGTCAAGTCAAGAACTTCTGGAAGTGTACAATGCCAATCCAGAAGACTTTCACACTTGTTTTGTAACAGGAGCTGAAACTTGGCTTCACCACTGGGACCCAGATACTAAAAAAGAGTCCATGCAACGGAAGCGCCCTGGCTCACCCCCACCTAAGAAATTTTGTACCCAACCATCAGCCGGCAAGGTAATGGCCATGATGTTTTGGGACTCCAAAGGGATTATATTGATAGATTACAAGCCTGCTGGTACTTCAATTACTGGAGAATACTATACCAATGTCATTAAACAATGAAAGGTTGCTATTAAAGAAAAACGAAGGGGAAAGCTAGCTGCTGGTGTCCTTCTTTTGCATGATAATGCCCCTGTGCACAAGTCCAGAGTTGCACAAGTGGCTATTCGTGAGTGCGTTCGAGTTAAATCACCCACCATACAGTCCAGACCTGGCCCCAAGTGATTATTATCTGTTTTGAAATTTGAAGTCCCACTTGCGTGGAATGAGATTTTGGGACAATGGTGAGCTCAAGGCTGCTACAGAGGCTTGGTTTGAGGACCAAATAGACGACTTTTATTTCAACGGCATAGACTGCTTAAAAGAAAAGTGGGCCAAATGCATTGAAGTAAAGGGGGATTATATTGAAAAATAATGTTGAAACCATCTTCCAGTCTGTGTTAAACCCTGAGTTCTACGAACTTATTGAACTCCCCTCGTATATAAAAAAAAAAAAAAAAAAATGACCAAATTCTTCAACAGGTGTTGATTCAGTTGTTGTACCTGGCCAGGGCATCAAACAAAGGAAGAGAGCTTTAGAGATGATAGAAGAATTTAATACTTTTGTGAAGATTTACCTTTCTACCGGTAAGTGACAAGTGTTACATCACAGCTTATAAAAAATCTACCTTTCTACCTGTATGTGTTAAAATGACAGTTTGGTGAAGGGTTACATTTCCACCGGTAAGTTTTAAATGTAGTTTTGTGAAGGTTTACCTTTCTACTGGTAAGTGTTAAATGACAATTTGGTGAAAGTTTAACTTTCTACTGGTATGTGTTAAATGACAGTTTGGTTTACCTTTCTACCACCGAGGTCGGCAACATTCTTTCGTGGAGATTGATCATGAAATATTTTCTACGGTCATTCTCTCCCTTCCGCTGATTCAAGAAGGGCAGTTGTCAGTTTCTGGCGGAAGAATGTGCACAATACTGGTTAACCGCTTAGAGGACTAAGCCTGCCCAGTAAATGTGTGGTTAGGTAAACTGACCGCGCTCGACATGACCCCATTGGGTTGACTGGGCCGTAAAACCTCAACACAAACAAATTTACCTTTCTACCATTATGTAATGTTAAATGACAGTTTAGTGAAGATTTATCTTTCTACTAGTAAGTGTTAAAATGACATTTTGGTGAAGGTTTACCTTTCTAATGGTGAGTGTTAAATGACTATTTGGCAAATGTTTACCTTTCTTTCGTTTTATAGTGTTAAATGATAGTTTGGTGAAGGTTTAAGTATCTTTCTACTGGTAAGTGGTTCATGACAATTTGGTGGAGGTTTACCTTTCTACTGATAAGTGTTAAACGACAGTTTGGTGAAGATTTACCTGTCTACCGGTAAGTGTTGAACTATAGTTTGGTGAAAATGTAACTTTCTACTGGTAAGTGTTAAAATGACAGTTTGGTAACAATTTACCTTTCTATGGTTAAGTGTTAAATGACAGTTTGGTGAAGATTTACCTTTCTACGGATAAGTGTTAAATGACAGTTTAGTGAAGATTTACCTTTCTTCCGGTAAGTGTTAAATGACAGTTTGGTGAAGAGTTACCTTTCTACCTGTAAGTTTTAAATGACAGTTAGGTGAAGATTTACCTTTCTACTGGCAAGTGTTAGATGACAGTTTGGTGAAGCTTTACCTGTCTATGGGTAAGTGTTGAACTACAGTTTGGTGATAATTTACCTTTCTATGGGTAAGTGTTAAATGATAGTTTGGTAAAGATTTACCTTTCTAAAGGTAACCTTAAAATGACAGTTTGGTGAAGACTAACCTTTCTACCAGAAAGTGTTAAATGACATTTTGGTGAAAATTAACCTTATGCTGGTAATTATTAAAACACATTTATGTGAAGATTTATCTTCCTACTGGTAAGTATTAAAAGACATTTAAAAATGGAGAGGGAGAAGGGAGATAAATATTTTCATGTCAGAGTTATTTCCCCTAGAGGTGTATCTTTATACAAAGGAGATAAATTTTGTGACTTCCTGTTTTTGTTTCTGCCCACAGGCCTTTTCTGAAAGGGGTCTACTCTAAAAGGAAAGAATTTGCTCCCAGAGGGAGTGTGTGTTTTTTGTTTGTTTTTTTTTCCTTTTAGAGTAGACCCCTTTTCAGAAAGAGATAATTGAGAGTTGCCTCTCCTGAAAATATATCCATTCTTCTTAAATGAGGTGATATTACATAACTGTTGATTATAAAAATCTGTCATGGGTGTGAGGGGTAGATAGAAAAATATGTCCCAAACGTTACTGTCTGGCATCACAAGGCTTGCTGAGTGATGACAGACTGTGATCCCAAGGGACCGATTTTTCTATCTGTCCCTAACACCCATGATAGATATTTTCTTGCATACCTTCCATTTCTGAAAGTGGGTTTTTGATAATGCAGTCACTTCGATTGCAGATGTCCGCCATATTGTGATGATGACAATATTATGATGTTTAGTGATGTCATTACATTCAGTGAAGTCCACCTTAACGATGGTGTTGTTACGGCCTAGCATTCCTACTGCCAATTATCTGCCTTGGCAGATTACACATAGCTTGTAGATATATTCAATCTCAGACAACTGCATCGATGAGTTGACTCTTTGGCTCAGTGGTTAGAGTATTGGATTTTTAATCAGACAGACCAGGGTTGAATCCCATGACAAGTGGGAAATTTTTTCAGCTATGCTTCATTCCTTTGTCATAAGATGGGGGCTAGTCAGGGATAGGATTTTATTTAGTCGAAAATGGCTTCACATATTACAAATGATGACTTTCTTGAAAAGGGGGAGTGTTATGGCCTAGCATTCCTACCTTTGATTATCTGCCTTGGCAGATTATGTATAGCTTGTAGGTATATATTCAGTCTCTCCAACTGCGTCAGTGAGTCGACTCTTTTGCTCAGTGGTTAGAGTGTTAGATTTTTAACCCATACTGATGGGGTTCGAAACCCACCACAGGCAGAAATTTTTTCAGCTATGCTTCATTCCTTTGTTACAGCTTTCATGTGGTAAGAGTGTACTGTGACATCCTATACAACCAGTGTATATAAAACTCATGTAAATTCTCTATTTTTATCTTTCCCAAAGGGCGGATAAGGGTGTGTGAGATAAGATTTGCTAGCACTGGTGTAATTTGTGGAAATCCCTATCCGGTATGCAAGAAAAGCCACTCTTTTAACCAAAAATTATTGATACCATATTTGCCCTAATTAGCATGCTGTAGACTTGATTTTTTTTTTTTTTTTTTCAAAAATCACTAAAAAAACTTGTAGTAAAATATCCTCTTAATACGGGTACACTCTAAAGAAAGATCAGAGCAGAGAACTTCACGAGGGGCATATTTAATAATACTTAAGCAATATATTTTTGACTTTCTTTAGAAAAGCATAATTATGTTGTTGGTACTCATTTGAATTGTCTTGACTTGTCAAGGCAATTCAAATGAGAACCAACAATATATGTTTTTATAAAGAAGTAGATAAAAAGTATTCTGGCTGTAATCTAAAGACTACTAGATTGCTTGACTGTGCACTTATAGCAGCATGTGCAGTAATTAGGTCAAATACAATATTTATACCCCTGGCATACGAAGTATGCTAAGGGGGTATATAGTTTTTGTCTTTTCTGTGTGTCTGTCTGTGAGTTAACATTTATTCTTTTCTGTGTGTCTGTCTGTGAGTTAACATTTATTTTGTGTCAAAGATTTCTCAAGAACTACTATACCTAGAATCTTGAAATTTTCTACACATGACAAGTATGACTAGTTGTATTGTGGGAAAGAAAATAGGGGCTGTGGGCCAGGTCCCTTAGAGTTATTTCCCTTTGTTGTTCTGGCTATACTGATGGCCATGGCCAGGGGTATTAGTGAGCATATGCTCACTTATTGGTCTAGTTTTCTGATGCGTCCATGAAAAAATATGTTGAGGCACTCATTAGAAGTGACTTGCCAAGGCACATCTAATGAGTACCAAAAAAAAAATATTTTTAAGAAGAAATGAGAAAACTGTTTTTCTATGTACTAGAGCAGTGTATAATCTAGGATAATTTTGTTTCTGGTTATATACTGTCTGTTTAGACATGTTTGAATGCACATTTATAGAAAGTATGGTAATTGTGGTTTTGATTTTAGGCATACCACCCTGCAACGCAAAAGACTATGACACAAACAAACAGGCAGAAATAGAAAAAGACTGTTCTTCAATTGACTGGCGATGTATTGGCCCCATAGGTCTTGACTTCAAACTGAAAGATGTCTCAAAGGAGGACCAGATATATGCTTTTGAGGAACAGGTAGATACTAAAATTATAAATTATATGTACATACATATACATAAAAAGAATAACAACTTCACATGTCACGATTACTACAATATATATATATATATATTGTTATGACTAGCACTCCTACCTTCGATTATCTGCCTTGGCAGATTATGCATAGCTTCTAAGTATATATTCAATCTCTGACAACTGCGTCAGGGAGTCAAATCTTTGGCTCAGTGGTTAGAGCATTGGATTTTTATCTGGACAGATCGGGTTTGAATCCCACGATCGGCGGGACATTTTTTCATCTATGCTTCATTCCTTTGTTACGACTTTCATGTCGTAAGAATATATATATATATATATATATATATATATATATACATTGTATATATATATATATATATATATATATATATATAGAGAGAGAGAGAGAGAGAGAGAGAGAGAGAGAGAGAGAGAGAGAGAGAGAGAGAATATATATATATATATATAGAGAGAGAGAGAGAGAGAGAGAATATATATATATATATAGAGAGAGAGAGAGAGAGGATCTTACTTACATTCATGATCATGTCATATAAAATTTATTAAAGTATTAAAGGAGCACTAGGTGAGTTTCATAAATTTCATATGAAACATTTTCAAGAGAAAATACAACATTGGCACTGATAGCATGATGATGTTACGCAGCAGTCGCCATGTGTTAGGTAACGTGTGATTATATCATTTTTATGATATGATGTTATCCATTGACACCCTAGCTCTAGCTCCAGATGAGATCAGCTGTTTACTGGAGGAGTACATTATAGCAACAAGTGTAGCTCTAAGCATGTCTATTCAAATATACAATCTACTAAAAATTTGACCACACAAAAAAAAAAAAAATCAGAAAAAAAATTCTGATATTCTTCATATTTCTGCTCAAAACATAGATTGTGGGTACTCATAAGAACTGCCTTGGGGAGGTGGTTTTAATGTGTACCCACTGTCTATGTTTTTGGATAGAAATAAGAAAAATAATGTATACCCTTGTAAACCCCAGTTTTACTATATAAAAGCCGGGCTTAAGAGGGTCAAAATTATTTTGGCATGTTTTCGTGATGTAAAAAAGAATTCAGGAGATAATTTTGTTTAGGGAGACAATTCTGATGTGCACCCACAAGTTGCAAAAGTAACAAAACTTATCCCACATCTTCAAGATGGTTAATAATCTTACCTGGCACTAGTATGTAGTTACAAAATATGTGTAATGCCTGCTTCAGTGTTTGTGACTGCGGAGTAGGGGGAAAACAGAAATTATTTGAACCTACGGAGTCGTGCTTGTTACAAAATGAAGGTGGTGCCTGTACTGTATCCGCATTTTCAGTTCTGGGAGGGCATCCACTGGAATTGAGAAGATCACATTTGAATTTATGGACTAATTCTAATTTCTTAATAGTGTGATGGAAATGTGGAATGGTTCACAGAGAGAGGGAGACATACAGACACGGAGAGAGAGATCTTTCAGCAGTGATGGATGGATAAAAGGAAGAATGTTAACCCTGAAAATGCAAAGAAAACCTGCATCTGTAAATGTCATCTGTTTATGACGTCTGCTGAATAGTCTTGCAAACTTTTCAAACCTATTTTTGCATACAGGCAAACAGTGTGGACCCTGATCAGACTGCTCCTAGAGGAGCAGTCTGATCTGGGTCCATACTGTTTGCAAAAATGACTTTTAAAATCACAAGCAGATGAAGTTGTTGTAATTGGCAGTTTAAGGGTTGAGGTGGACTTAAATTGAACAATGATTGTTAGAACAAATGGCAGGATGTCCACACGGATGGATGAATATATTGCTGGATGGACTGAGAGTTGTACATTATGTTGGAAGACAGAGATGAATAAGTCAGTGGAGGCAAAAATGTTCTTTATCTTGTATACATATATATTTCCAGATAAAACTAGCCTGTGCAAAACGTAAGCCCTTGTACCTGGTAGAACATGAAGCTCACCAAGAGTTTGTAGATATTCTAACAAAGTATGATAAACACCTTCCAAAATGTGCCATTGTGAATTTTGAAGGAACTCTAGAAGAACTTGAGAAGTATGTTTCAATGGGATTCTATATAGCTGTATATGGTATGTATCATACAATGTTTGGTAACCATTTTATGTAGTAGAACTTCAATAGCTTGAACATCTTAAGGACCATGGAAATTTGTTCTAGACATGGGTAGTTTGAGCCACTGAGTGTTTATCATAGTGCCAGGCCAGGATGCAAGCGGGGATAATTTAGGGACAACGTGTTGATCTTCTATTAAATAATGATAAGGCAATTGAATTGTAATGGGTATACAGACATTATACATTTTCATAATAAAATAATAAAACTTTTCTCTGTTCGTTTTCTTGAGCTATTGGAAGAATTTTCTAGGGACTCAAAAACTAGTTCAAATCAGCCACGGTAAACAAGACATCAGTGTTCAAGTCATTGAAATTTTACTGTGGTATTGGTTAACCACTTTTTTAACCTTTGTCCTGCTGAACCCGGTTATACCCGGACTTTGCAAACAGTGTAGCACCAGATCAGTTGGCTTCTGGATTTACACTTCATCTGAATTAACACTGTTTGTCATTAAGTATGTGAATTTGTATCAAATATACTACCTCAACCCTTCGGGCAGGCTCATTTTCAGTAGAAGGGGTGTCTGGTTAGGTTCTATTATTACACTGGAAACTCTTAATAAGGCCTTCCTTTGTAAGATGGTATGAAAGTGTTTTATCCAAACAAAAATGCATAGATTATATAGAAAAATGACCATTTATGGTCATTTTTCTATATAATCTATACATTTTTGTTTGGCTAGAACACAGTTATCTAGCTAAAACGGTTTTTGCTAAGAATCCAAGAGATAGTGTTATAATGAGGTTATGCTGTACCATGCTTTATAGAAATTCCTGTATTTAATACAAATAATGTAGACCTGCATTCTGTAGCATCTGATCTGGGTCTACACTGTTTGCTGATGTCCATTTTCAAGGATACTAAGCATATTTGAAAAAAATATACCTCCTGGTATGTTGTCCTGGGAATAGTCAGACCAGCCTGCACATCAGCCCAGTTTGATCTGTCTTTGCTAGGTAGTAGGTATTAGGTTCATTACCTAAACAAGTTTATGTAATATACCATATTCTACCCAGTTACTGCACATACCTCTATAAGTGCATAGTCAAGCAGTTTTGTCGGCTTTAGATTGCAGTATGTGTAAAAATATCTATTTCTTTATAATATCACATGTTATGGATACTCATCTGAATTGCCTTGACAAGTCAAGGCAATTCAAATGAGTACCCACAACATATGCTTTTATAAACTTGTAGAGGTAATCAAATGAGTATCCACAATACATTTGTATATGCTTTTATAAAGAAAATCAGAACACGTATTACATAAGCATCATTAAATACATCCCCCTGTGAGAAAATATACCTTCTTTCATGTGTTCACTCAAAGAAGACTCAAATTAGCCTGCCCATACGCGCAGTCTGATCAGTCTTTGTCCCCATGAAGAAACTTTGCAACCTTGGTTGTCTAAAATGTATGCCATGAAGATTCTGATCTGATTGTGCAAATGCGCAGACTGATCTGAATCTTAACTGGGCGCATGTCCAAAGGTACACTTTATGATGTTATGGCTCAAATTTTTTCAAGCTGCAGCTTTTTTTAATCTTTCCAGGGGGCATTAACAGCTACAGATGTGTGTTAACAACAGTAATATCAGAAGCCCTGCGCAACAACAAACTCCCAAGAAAACAGATACTCCTAGCATCGAATGCCCCACGAACGACTTGGTCCACATTGCTCAATCCAAGCTACCGGCCAACTGTCTCAAAACAATCACTTGATAAACTTTCGAAAAATTCTTCAAGAAGTGAACCTCTGAATATTTTTCCAACATTAGAACTAGTAGGTAAACACCTTGGATGTGACAAGATAGAAGAAATAAATGAGCTAGGAAAAGAAATTGTGCAAAATTCCAAAGAGTTTCTTGGATTGAGGGTTCCAACAGGTAAAAAAACATCAGATAAAAAAGAAGAGAAACCCAAAGTCTGTCCTGATGCTAAAAAAGTGAAGAAAATTAATAAATTATTTGTAGCTTTTGTACTGGCAGTGCTTCTTCTGGCAATATTTCTTGAGTACATGTCAGGGATTCCAGAAATTAAAAGCAGATATTTCTACAGACATACTGTCTTCTAGCTACATATACAGTCAACTCTCATTATCTCGAAATCTAAGGGACTCTGAAATACTTCGAGATATCCGTACTTCTATAAGCCAATATCAGTTGGACGCCCCGGTGACATGAAATATACAACACCTTTGCCTTACCCAACCACCCCCTTTATCATGAAAATGAGTGTTGTGTGTACACATTAGAATCACCTCATTGAGGCAATTCTAATGAGTACACATAGCATACCATTATTTTATAGAAAATTGGAAAGACCCTATTTGCCTCCTGGCCTGGCCCTATGAATAACCCTTGGTGGCTGAAATTGTCCATGTCTAGAATAAATTTCCATGGTCCCAGAGATGTTCAAGCCATTGGAGTTTGACTGTACAATGTACCTACAGCACTTTCAACATCACAAGGAAAGATATTTTTGCTTGGCATTTTATCCAGAATTGATAAAGATTGACCTGATTGATATATCTTATCAAACACTATTTGTCTATAAATTTATGGCCAAAAACTTGTCAGACCTACGCTATTTCTGTAGACTTCACAGACTACATAGGTCTAGATAAGAGTGGGTATCAGGTAAATATTTTCCTTATTTCTTCCCGAGAAAATATGTTGTGGGTACTCATTAGAAGTGCCTCACCTTGGCACTTTTAATGAGTACCCACTACATAATTATGTTCTCGTGTAGAAATAAGAAAAATATCAATACTTTTGGATTGAAAAAAGCTTCTTATCAAGAACTATGGATGTAGATAAGCGGGGCTATCCAGAAAATGTTTTTTTTTTTTTTTTTTTTCTAATTTTTCCATAAAAAACATAACTTGTGGGTACTTATTAGAAGCACCTCAGTGAAGTGCTCACAACATATGTTTTTGTATAAACCTATAGTCCCTATTCTAGTGCCTTGAGAACTGAGACCCCAAATGATACTTTCTGTGCCATAATTATGTGTATGTCTAATAAACCTTTCAACCTTTCCTATGGCATTCAGCATATTTTTTAATGCTATCTGCTTTTACTTATAATCAGCAGCTTAATGTTTAAATTTTAACTTTGGAACCTCTCCAATGTGCTTGCTCAAAGGCTTTGTCCCTTTCAATGGGCGGTTTAATAATTAATATTTATACTAAACAATTTCTGAGGTACAAACATATTTGATAGAAGAAAAAAAAAATGACACAAAATATTTAAAATTTTGGGACATTTATTGCTTTCAGGAATGATCTGTGATGTATTTTAATGTTGAATCTCATGCTCTTTATTAACACATAGCATGCTGGGTAAAATCCTCAGGAGACAATTTGCATAAGTCTATTTTCTTGGAAAAAATAAAAAAATATCATGAGTTTGTCGTCTGCTGAAATTGCCCATAGCTTGTTATGTATAATCATTTTGTTACTGTTTGTCACTTGTTTTATCTTGTAACCCTTACAGTGCTGTTCACAACTGCAGGAGATGACATTTTGATTTTTGTTTCTTTATTTTTAGAGAATATAAGGCTTGACAGTTTATGTAAATTTATTGCCTTTCAGAGAGAATGAGGCCCAACATTTAATGTGAATGTCTGCTTAGTTTGCAAACAATTCACATGAAATGCCAAGTCATATTATCTCTGAAAAACAATAAAAAAATAGACTGTCATCTGTTACAGTTTTCACATGAAATGCCAAATCATATTTTCTCTGAAAAAAAAATAGACTGCCATCTGCTACAGTTTTGCACAGTGCTTTAAAGGTTAATGTTTTTTCAAAATTGAAATTTGTTATAATTGTTTTATATATTAAAGATTGTTATTTTAATATAATAGTTTTACAGCAACTGCTATTCTTGTTATTTTGTTTTTACCAAGCTCTTTGATTTTGTTTTCCACTTCTGAATCAGGAGCTCAGCTTACTGCTCCCATTTTCTCTCCCACCCTGGCCCCTCCCCACATCACTTTGTTGCCATTCACCATACAGTAAATACAATGTACATGTATTTAAAAAGTTAAGGACAGAATATACCACCTTTTTCTCTCAAGCCATGGTGTCATTTGTGCAATCTCACACCAAGAGAAATTGGCTGAAAGTGTCTTAATTGGAGCCGTGATATAACAAAACTCCTGATGAGGCTGTGCTGTAACAGCACAGCCTCATCAGGGTTTTTGTTATATCACAGCTCCAAATAAAGCACTTTTCAGCCAAAAAATATTAAGAGTTTTCTTCTTCATGAAAAATATGCTGCAGGTACACATTGAAAGCACCTCAGTGAGATGCTTCTAATGAGTACCCACAATGTGTTTTCATGCAGAAATAAGAAAAATATTTACCTGATACCCTCTCTTATCTAGAGCTATGCATCTGACAATATATTTTACAGGATCAGTATATTCTGTAACTGAACAGCCATTATGAAAACACACCTATTTAAATACATGTATATTGAAAATGTCACCTCCAAAAACTGAAAATTTTCAGATAAAAAACTGATAATTTTCATATTTCTGCTCAAAACATAGATTGTGCATATTCATTAGAACTGCCTCACTGAGGCAGTTCTAACGAGTACCCACAATCTATATTTGTGAGCAGAAATAAGAAAAATAATGTATACCCCTATAAATCCGTTTTTACTATATAAAAGTGGGGTTTAAGGGGTCAAAATTATATAGGTATGATGAAAGTACTGAAGTCTGAGCTGATCAGACTGGGTTGGTTTAACGGCCCAGTCAATGCTATTAAGGTCATGTTAGGCGGGTCACTTTACCTATAGATAACCACACTTTTCCTGGGTAGGCTTAGTCCTCTAAGCGGCTAACCAGTACTTGTGCACATTCTTACGCCAGAAACTGACAACTGCCCGTCTTGAATTAGCGGAAGGGCCAGAATGACCGTAGAAAATATATCATGATCGATCCCCATGAAAGCATGTTGCATGACCCGGCTGGGATCAAACCTGCAACCTCCTGATCACCAGTCAGACTTACATCTGACTGAGTCACCTAGGCCCAGTGCAGGGCTGCATAGATGAGATGTGCACATACCCTAAAGACATAATTTTGGCATGGGGTGGCACAATTCTGAATGCAAGGCTATTAAATATATCCCATTTTTCTCACATAACATTTAGCACTCTGGGTAAAATTTTCAGCAAACAAAATTTTGAACTGTTTTTCTTATTTTTCCCAGAAAACAGGATTACATTTCATGCAAATTGTCTCCACTGGAGACAATTTGCATGAAATGTCAAATCCTGTTTTTCTGGGAAAAATTAGAAAAATATCACCAATTTGTCGTCTGCTGAATTATCCCAGAGAGTGGTAAAAGTTAAAGCAACAAACACAATATAGCAGATAACATTCTAAAAAGTGTTCTTTTAAAGTAATTGTAACCCTTAAAATGGCACTTTAAGGGTTACAATCACCAAAATCAGGGTGAAAGAATCACAAAAACTCGAAAACAATGTCACCACCATCTTCAGTATATCTACAGACTAACAGTCTTCTTAAGTTCTTCTCCTTAAGAAAAATGTTTCAAAATGTTGTCTGCTGAAATTTTTACCCACCATGCAAAGCCTTAACATCACGAAAACATATCTATATAATTTTAATAATTTTAACCCCCTTAAACCCCACTTTTATATAGTAAAACTGGGGTTTATAGGTGTATACGGGGGGTGGGGGGGTATATTATTTTTCTTATTTCTGCTCAAAAACATAGATTGTGGGTACTCATTAGAACTGCCTCATTGAGACAGTTCTAATGAGTACCCACAATCTATGTTTTAAGCAGAAATATGAAAAATATCAGCATTTTTCTCTGAAAATTTTCATTTTTTGGTGATAAAATTTTCATTATATTTGAATAGGTGAATGCTGTTCATCTCCATTGATACTCAGTAGTTCCAGTGGTGAATAAATGATGGTCTTTAATGCTTATCATGCTGGATAAAAATTTTCAGATGACATTTTTGAATACTTTTCTCATTTTTCCTAGAAAATAGGCTTTGACATTTCATACAAATTGTTGCCTCAGAGAAAAATTTGCATGACATGTCAAAGCCTATTTTGCCTATATGTCATCTGCTGAATTTGTCCAGGGGGTGCCAAATGTTAAAGGCTGCATCAGGACCCAGTAGGCCGCTGGCCAGCTATGGTTTACCCCTCACCCGCCCCAGAGGAATTTTATAGACCACGTTTTTCTGAAAAACTTATTATCTTGTAAGTACTTTGCAGCCTGTTAGCCATCTGGCAATGGGGGTGTTACCGAGTAACAGCCTGTTAAATATTCATTACCCCTACAAAACGTATAATACCATAGGAAATTATTAAAACTATGAGAATTGGAGCAAACGTAATTATATGTTCCAACTAAATATATGAAGCTAAAGAGCAGTCCACTAGCTACAAAATGAGATGTTTGAAACATCTTTTTGACCTTATATGGCGTTACATATGTTACATTTTCTAATGTGCCCTTTAGAAATGAGTATTTTAACTTGTGCAGTTCATTTTCATAGATTGTACTTTGCCTCTGTGACCATAAGATTGTAATTTCTGATAAGGTATTTAAATATCCTTTTCAAAGCTGCAAAATTATCTCTCTAGCTTTTATACTTTGTTAGTTATTGGCTGTTAAACAAAGTTACCCACTGTAAAATGTAACATTGAAAAAAGTCATTTTCACATAATATCACATCAAATGCAACCTAGAAGATGTACAATTAAAGTGAATTCTTATTTAAGCATTATATCCTAGTAATATGAGATACAAAGGGGCATTAAAACATGTCTCTGCCATATCATTCTGCCCATAGTAACGTAGGTAACATCTAAAATATCTCCATACTGTGGGCTTTGGTGGTTTTCTGTATAGTAATCTTCATCAATATTCAGTGCATCTGTTTGTATCATTTAGAAGTTTTTGTAAGCATTTCCAAAACTGCAAATTTAATGCTGATATTCTTTGTCAGTTATAAAATAAATTTTATACTGTTAACAGTAAAGTTCCTGTCTATAACAAGGCCACTTTTACATGAAATACTGAATACTGTCCTGAACTTTTCAATTTATGGCAAATGCTCATAATTTCTTTATGTCTAGATAAAATATCTACAGATGAATTATATGTCAGACCCTCACATGACTTTGCTAAATAATTTATCAGTGGTAACATATGTAACACGTCTATGTCATAATTTTAAGGGATTTTTTCTCTCTGTAAAGGTCTTTACCTATACTTCAATCTCTTGGATCAATACTTGGTTTTAAAATAAGATTTTTCAGAATAAAAGGATAAAACTGACACTTTCACCTTATCTATTCTGTTACATTATCAGGTGTGTTACATAGATAATTTATTTATCTGCAGTCTAGCAAACCAATGCACATCAATTTAAATATTTTATTGGTATATAAGAACATCCAAATTATAGCTTGCTACACTAATTTTTGTTTATGATTTTTATTTATGACCTTCAAATATATTTTCAAAATATAGCACATTATGCAGTTGACCACAAAGTCTTTCTGTAACATAAAATATTATTTCCGATTTAACAATATTGGTACAAGCATTGTCTCATGCCAAGAAGTGCATGTATTTAATACCAGAGTAGCATTTACATGTAGTCCTGATTAAAACAAAATGTTTATCAGTATCATAAGCTGCCACAGGACATACAGGGCCTGTGAGTACAGTGATGACTGGTCAATGTCTTCCCTGTGTGGTCAATGAATAGCAAAGGACCTCAGCTCTCTGCATGCAGACTGCAAGGACATCAGACTGAGCCGACAACCAGGTTGATCTGAGTCTTTACCAGGTGCACAAGTCAATTATTAGTTTTGTTATAGTGTGGCTTAAATACATTAAGATAACATATTTAATCATGTAACACTTTGCCTTATGGTAATATGATTTCTCCCAAACAAAGAGTGTTGCTTTATCTCTTAAATATACAGAATTCAATAATCATTAAATAAGTGTGTAACATTAGGCAGATTTAGAAACATACATATCACAATGAAATTAAGTATATATTGAAGCAATTGAGTGACTTTAATACCTTTAAGAGATTGATTCCACTCTTGTGTTGAAAACAAAAAAGGTGTGTAACTTGATTTTCATCTGTTTCAGGCATATATTTGTACATTTTCCTATTATACCATAAACTACCAGGGCCTAGCTAAAACGCATAACAAAAATTCAGATCAATATTTTTGGATATAATTAGTTATAGTCAGCATTACATCTTTACATATGACTGAAATTAACTCTGTGACAGGACCTGGAAAAGCTATTCTTAGTGTCAGAATCTGCATTCTGAGTAGTAGAAGTTGTACTTTAAGCACCAGAGTATGTCACAAATATGTAAATTTGAAGACTGATCAGTGTCTGGGAAGAAGGAAAATGGCCTTAAAGAACATGGGACTTTAATAATAGTTATGAACAAGAGGACCATGATGGTCCTATATCGCTCACCTGACCAAACAGATTTGCATATTTACTGTTGAAGTTTCAGCCAAGTTCACTGCTCTAGGATTTTTGTATAAACTTTATAGCACTAACCACCCCCACCCCCTCCACCATACCCCCGGCCATGTTTTTTTTACAAATCTTCACAACTTGAACTGAATCTTAAAAGAGGGTCACCAAAGGAACATTTCTGCCAAGTTATATTGAAATTGATCCAGTGGTTTAAAAAGTTTTATATAGCTGTAAAGCCCTACACCCTAATGGCCATGTTTTTTGACGAATCATGACAGCTTGAACAAACTTGGTAGAGGGTCACCAAAGGAACATTCCTGCCAAGTTATATTGAAATATGTTCAGTGGTTTCTGACAAGAAGATTTTTAAAGTTTTCTATTTAGATATATAGGGAAAACAAGAAGATTTTTTTTTTTCAAGTTTTCTATATAGATATATAGGGAAAATAAGCCCCACCCCCTTGCAGCCATATTTTTTCACGAATCATGATGGCTTGAACAACCTTGGAAGAGGGTGACCAAAGACACATTCCTTCTAAGTTATATTGAAATCGGTCCATTGGTTTCTGCCAAGAAGATTTTTAAAGTTTTCTATATAGATACATATATAGGGAAAATAAGCCCTGCCCCCTGGCAGCCATGTTTTTTGACAAATCCAAACGGCTTGAACAATCTTGGTAGAGGATCACCAAAAGAACATTTCTGCAAAATTATATGGAAATCGGTCCAGTGGTTTGGGACAAGATGATTTTTACATTTTTCTATATATAGGGAAAATAAGCCCCGCCCCCTGGCGGCCATGTTTTTTTACAAATCCAAATGACTCGAACAATCTTGGTAGAGGATCACTAAAGGAACATTTCTACAAAATTATATGGAAATCAGTCCTGTGGTTCTGACAAGAAGATTTTTAAAGTTTTCTATATAGATATATAGGGAAAATAAGCCCCACCCCCTGGCAGCCATGTTTTTTGACGAATCCAAATGGCTTGAACAATCTTGGTAGAGGATCACCAAAGCAACATTTTTGCAAAATTATATTGAAGTCGGTCCAGTGGTTTCGGACAAGAAGATTTTTAAAGTTTTCTATATAGATATAGAGGGAAAATAAGCCCTGCCCTCTGGTGGCCATGTTTTTTGACAAATCCAAATAACTTGAACAATCTTGGTAGAGGATCACCAAAGGAACATTTCTGCAAAATTATATGGAAATCGGTCCAGTGGTTTCGGACAAGAAGATTTTTACATTTTTCAATATAGATATATAGGGAAAATAAGCCCCGCCCCCTGGCAGCCATGTTTTTTTGACGAATCGAAATGGCTCGAACAATCTTGGTAGAGGATCACCAAAGGAACATTTCTGCAAAATTATATTGAAATCGGTCCAGTGGTTTCGGACAAGAAGAGTTTTAAAGTTTTCTATATAGATATATAGGGAAAATAAGCCCCGCCCCCTGGCGACCAAGTTTTTTGACGAATCCAAATGGCCTGAACAATCTTGGTAGAGGATTACCAAAGGAACATTTCTGCAAAATTATATGGAAATCAGTCCTTCGGTTTCTGACAAGAAGATTTTTAAAGTTTTCTATATAGATATATAGGGAAAATAAGCCCCGCCCCCTGGCGGCCATGTTTTTTGACGAATCCCAATGGCCTGAACAATCTTGGTAGAGGATTACCAAAGGAACATTTCTGCAAAATTATATTGAAATCAGTCCTGCGGTTTCTGACAAGAAGATTTTTAAAGTTTTCTATATAGATATATAGGGAAAATAAGCCCCGTCCCCTAGCGGCCATGTTTTTTGACGAATCCAAATGGCTTGAACAATCTTGGTAGAGGATCACCAAAGGAACATTTCTGCAAAATTACATTGAAATCGGTCCAGTGGTTTCGGACAAGAAGATTTTTAAAGTTTTCTATATAGATACATAGGGGAAATAAGCCCCGCCCCCTGGCAGCCATGTTTTTTGACAAATCCAAATGGCTTGAACAATCTTGGTAGAGGATCACCAAAGGAACATTTCTGCAAAATAACATTGAATCGGTCCAGTGGTTTCGGACAAGAAGATTTTTAAAGTTTTCTATATAGATACATAGGGAAAATAAGCCACGCCCCCTGGCAGCCATGTTTTTTGACAAATCCAAATGGCTTGAACAATCTTGGTAGAGGATCACCAAAGGAACATTTCTGCAAAATTATATTGAAATCGGTTCAGTGGTTTCTGACAAGAAGATTTTTTAAGTTTTTAGTTAAAAAATCTATTTTTAGCTCCTGTGACCTAGATATGCAATGGACCGGAACCATTTGAACAACTTTGAAAGAGGACCAACCAAGGATCATTCCTGTGAAGTTTGGTCAAAATCCAATCAGTGGTTTAGGAGGAGATGTTGTTTAAAGATTGTGGACGGACGGATGGACATACGGATGACAACGACGACGGACGATGAATGATCACAAAAGCTCACCTTGAGCTTTCAGCTCAGGTGAGCTAAAAATTGTTTTCTTATTTTGGTAGGGTCTGTCTTTAGAAGCACAATAAAAGTAATAAAAGTCTAAGTGGAGATATGCAAAGAGTCTGTTTAAGAATAGCAGTTACAGTTGTGTTACAAACGTGACCAGACATATTAGGTAAATGATAATGTCTGTTAGTGGAATTTTACATTGGTAGTAATCTATTCACCTTAACAGAATCATTGACCATCAGCAGGTACTAGGTCATTGTCATTTCTGAAATTGCAGTGGAAATAAAAGGTGACAATAAAATACCTTATCGTATTTTGGCATCGAAATAATCAAGAAATAAAAGGTATATCAGGGGTAGGGACAGAAGTTGTTTTTTATATGTCCTTATAGTTTCTTGGCAGCTAAATATAATTCAGACTCTGGCGTAAGGCTCAGAGACACAACCAATACTATCAATTATTTTATACTATCACCATTCTGACAATCAAGTACACGTTTTGGAGGGTCATAAAGTAACAAAGAGAATGGAAGTTGTTAAGCTTAATGTTATCACTAATAAGCTATAACAAGACGTTTGTATAATCTTATCTCTATAATGCTTTTTTTATCACTATATAGATGATAAACAATATTAATCATTTACTTATATTGTTTGTCATCAAATTATATTACGTATGACTGACCTAAATGTGTTGTTTTTACATTGTACATTTGTATTTCACAATAAGCAGATTTTATTGAAGCAAACTGTCTTCTAGCCGACATAAAATGATTTTATAAACTGTGGCAACAGAGAAGTGCCAGAGTGTGCATGCTGTGAATCTGGCTGCATCTTAGAGATGACCTAAAATTGCAGTGTTGTGTTGATATATTTGTGATGTTATTATCAGCATGATTATCAGTGCATATTTGTTAACTCAAATGATGAAATAGTTCTCCATGAATAATTTGTGCCCTCAGAATGTTTGTTTTCACTTTATCCATGCTTTTGAGTTGATAGTAGGAAAGTATACAGTATTTTCATTGATGGAGCTTTACTGAAGATTTCTCCTGCAAACACCATCTAGGAAAAAGTGTTCTGACATCACAGCACTTAAACTGACATATAATGTGTGTAACGGTATTAAGTGTGTAATATTTCTGGAAGTCTAGATGGATTTAAGTTTTAGAGAATCAGCTTTATGCATAGAACATAAGCAATAAAGAGCTCATATCATAAAAGTATTATTATAAAAAAAGGGATATTTCTGTATTTGTATTAGGGTACATTTTACTATTTTAAAGGTAAAATTATCAATCGGATACACCAGAAGATTGATGAGAGTTTTCTTTCACTTAATTCACCAAACTATAACTGTATCTGAGAAATAATTTACTATGTTTGTTATTAAAAGAATTATAGTGCTGATTTCCTTTCACCTTTATGTACAAAGTATCAACAAACATTTTACACAATATAGATAAAGTATCACTTAAAAAGTAATTTATATAAAATTAAGAATATTATAAAACATTTATTCAAAGTATAAAATGCTTTTAACCAATCATAATAGTTAAATACATTGTACTAAATACAACCACAGCAAATAAGATGTTAAGAAGTTTGAAATAAAGATACTTTTCAGAAAAAGAAGGTTAGGCTGTTTAAAGTAACTATTGTTCCTTATGTCATTTGCTTAGTCAAGCTGGCTTATTTTTATTTCCTGATGTACAAATGAGGACAAATAGTGTTTATCTATTGTAAAACAGCATTAGATTAAATATCTAGTTACTGACTGGTCATAATCGTCCAAAATGTTGTATCAGGAAACATATATATGAGGTTTATAACCTTTAGTAATGTATGTAACAGTTATAAAAAGTCATTGACAGCTCAACATATTGAGGTACCTGTCTCTATAAAACCACATGCATTGGTGGCAAATAGCATGCGAGTAAGCAAGAGTATGGTTACTTCATATTTTACACTAAATTATTTTCATTGTTTTGAGGGTAACGTTGGTAACATGGCTGTTACACGCAAATGCCCCTATAGCCAGAGGGCTGACATGTGTAATTTTGTTTCTAATATAATGTAGTTTCAGAAAATCATAGTGCACAAAATTCCCCGTGGGGGGAGGGGGTCTATAGACTGCCCAAGGTCTACAGGAAAATGGAACAAAAAACCAACAAAGAATTTTATAACAAGAAGCTTTTTATTACATATAGCACATCACAAACACTATATATAGTAATTGTATCTATTACATACCCAACAGTGATTTACTTATATTTACCATTAAATGAATGGTATACTGAGTGTACTCATTAGAAATGCCTCAATGCATTTGTATGATAAAATAAGAAAATTTTCCTAAAATACCCCTAAACATTTATTTGTTTATTGATGTATCAGAAGAATTTCTTAGGGACTCTAAAACAAGTTTGAATCAGCCACTGTAATCCACCCATCAGTGTTTGATTCATTGAAGTTTTGCAAAAACCAAAGAACAACTTCATCTGATTTTTTGGTCAGACTGTCACAGGACATCCAAACCTCTGTATGACACATTTTTCATACACATCAAACACCATATTTTCTGTACCACAAGCTGCATATGTAATAATTACATACTGTACAACATTAATTATGCCTTTCAACAAATATTCCCACAAAAATGCTCTAACTACAGTCAACAACCTAGGTAAGACTAGCTTAGCTCAAGATAAGAGGGGTGTCCAAATAAATATTTTAGCCCTTGTGATCGGCCATTTAACCCTTAAAATGCCAAGAATACCTGCATCTGAAAATATTGTCTGTTTATGTCGTCTGCTGAATATTCTTGCAAACTTTTCAAACCTACTTTTTGAATACAGGCAAACAGTGTGGACCCACATCAGACTGCTCCTAGAGGAGCAGTCTGATCTGGGGCCACACTGTTTGCAAAATGACTTTTAAAATCACAAGCAGATGACAAAGCAGACGACAATTGCTGTGATTGGCAGTTTAAGGGTTAATAGTTAAATACATTTCATTTGTCAGTTGATGTATTTCATAAACCTTAAGAAAACATTTATCTGAATACCCCTCATTTCTGGTGATCTGATCTTGACCTGCATCTTAGACGCTTGTGCAGTCTTCCATTACACTGCTCAGGAAAACTTACGGTGATGGATACACTGGGAAGACCTGGCCACCAAGGGAGACAACTTCTCCATTACGAAAACATGCCTATTCAAATATACTGAAAATTTTACCACCAAGAAATGAAAATTTTCAGATAAAAAATTCTGATATTCTTCAAATTTCTGCTTAAAACATAGATTGTGGGTACTCGCCGAGGCGGTTCTAACGAGTACACACAATCTATGTTTTTAAACAGAAATAAGAATAATAATGTATACCCTGTAAACCCCAGTTTTACTATATAAAAGTGGGGTTTAAGGGGGTCAAAATTATATAGGCATGTTTTCGTGATGTCTAAATGGAAATTCTTTCCTTTAGTTTAAAAGGAGGTCAATGTACTCTATTTGAACTCTTTCCTTTAGTTTAATGTTTGGCATGCTGGGTAAAGTTTTCAGCAGATGACACTTTGAAATATTTATATTTTTTCAAGCAAATAGGATTGGACATTTTATGCAAATTCACATGTCTCCTCTGGATTAAGGAAACAATTTGCATGAAATGTCAAAACCTCTTTTCCAGGAAAAATAAGAAAACGATACATTTTATCAGTCATCTGCTGGAAAGGGTAGTCCATTTGAAGCATGAAAGCCAATTCCTTGCTAGAGTGGCCTCCCTTTGAAAACTTCCAATTTAGAGTGATCAACCTTTTAGACATATCCATACACATTAACCTTTTAGCAATCTGTAGGCAAATTTAGCAGATGACAAACTGATGAGATTTTCTTATCTTACCAAAACAAACTGACTCCCAACCTCTATTTTCTGGTTAAAATAAAAAAAAAAAAATAAAATAAAACAAAAGAAACAACAAAGACACATAAAGCATCATCAATTTGCTATCTGCTGAATTTTTACCCAACATGCTAAGTATTCATTTAACAAATAAATATCTACCTCATAACAAAAGCATCAAATACAGACTAAGACCAGCCTGCTCAATATTGTCTATGTTGTTTGCTCACAATCTCTCCAAGATGTACACATTATCCATGGTTGGGTTGGGTTGGAGTTAAACGGCCCAGTCAACACTATTAAGGTCATATCTAGCTGGTCAGTTTATCTAACCACACTTTTCCTGGGCAGGCTTAGTCCATTGGAACAGTATAGACCTGATTAAACTCCAGAGATGAACAGGCTGTTCTGGGTTAACGATGGTACGTTTCACGTGATTAGATAAGCCAAAAGATAAGAAAATGTATTTCATTACATGTAAGCCCAGCAAAGACAGAGAGGGAATCAGACTTTGCAGCTGTATAGTCCATATTTTCCCCAAATACTGGGATACTTTAACTCCTTAACCTTCTTAACACTTTGCATGCTGACGACATTTCAGGAGACATTTTCATTTTTTTTTCCCTAGAAAATTGCATCTGACACTTCATGCAAACTGTCTCTTTAGATCTGTCAGATCCTATGTTCTAGGAAAAATAAGAAAAATATCATTAGTTTGTTGTCTGCTGAAACTGCCTATAGCATGGTAAGTGTTAACCTAAAATTGTAAAAACTCCATTTCATGATCTATTCACATGTCTAAAAACTGTTCAATGAATGGCAAACTGTGTAGACCCTGGTAAGATGCTGCATTCCATGACTATTGATCTGGGTCTACACTGTTTACCTTGGCCTCTCTGTCCAAATATGTAGGATAATTATGGTAGAGTCAGTGAAGCGAAAACAAAAATGAGATCTGATGATTGGAGATTAACCTTTATCACACTCTGGGCTAAATCAGCAGTCAACAAATTAATGGCAGTTTTCTCAGAAAACAGGCATTGACATTTCATGCAAATTGTCTCCTAAGGAGATAATTTGCATGAAATATCAAAGGTTATTTTCTGGGAAAAATTGGGAAAGAAGTATTTAAAAATGTCATCTAAAATTTTGCCCTGTATGATAAACATTAATACGCACACACACACACACATACACTCATGCACACACAAACACACACAAACAACAAAACAACATGCATTATTTGTACTAATACAGAAATGCTGAATTCATCCAGAAGACAAACAGTACAAATGCACTCTGCTTGTTCATCACTCACAACAGATGTGCAATGTGAGAATGGCTCTCATCTTATTTGTGAACAGCAAAAGGTTCAGACCAGCTACACAACTATGACGTCTGATCAGTCCATAGATATATTCTACAGTATCCACTTATCCAGACTGTAATGATACTCAGACTGTTCTGAGAACAGCTGTTCATACATGGTACAGTCCTTAACCCTTGCCATGCTGAATAAATTGATGCCACGCCCACTTCTAATTTTTAGCCAATCAGATTATTTGATTCAAATTGTTGATATAAATTCACATACTTAATGGCAAACAGTGCAGATCCAGATCAGTTGGCTGTGAAGAAGCCAACTGATTTGGCTTGTGAAGAAGCCAACTGATCTGGATCTACACTGTTTGTAAAGGCAGGGCATATCTGGGCTCAGCAGGACTATGGTTGAATTTCATATGTAAACTTTTCAGACAAAATGACATTTTTTTTATTTTTTTTCCCCCAGAACATAGGCTATGAAAAAGGAGACAATCTGCATGAAATGTGAAAGCCTGTTTCCTGAGAAAAGAAGAAAAACATAAATTTGTCTACTGCTGAATTTGACCAGAGTGTCCTGAGCTTTAGTACACATACACACATGTATAATTCTAGCTCTATGGAAGACAATTAGAAAACACACAACAATACAGAAAGGCTACTTTGTTTTCAGCCATTTGACTTGCTTCTGTATACCTTACAACCATAATAACCCTAAGTGTTGGGGCAGACAGACTTGAGCAAACTGTGTAGACCCAGATCAGATGCTGCAAACTGCAGCATCTGATCAGGGCCTACACTGTTTGCCACTCAACCAGCAGTTTTCTGACACACCAACCTGAAACTAATGTTCATTTTGTTCAGTTTTTGGATAATTATGGTAGGTGGTCAATAGTTAGGGTAAAATATGGCAACAGAAAATTAATTTCCAACAACTGCAACAGTAGAGAAGTGTATCAAGTTTGAACTGGTAATATATGTATGTATCCTTTCATAGGTGTCATATGTAATCAGTAAAGATACAGACCAGGCAGCAAAGTGCACAATGATGTCTGATCAGGCCCTTTGCCATGCATCAATATATTCTAATTCTACAGCATTCAGAGATACCTGTCAGAGCCTTTGCTCTATTCATTCTAAAAAAAAAACAACAACAACAACAAAAGAACACAGAAAGAAAATACAATTTATCTTGCACCCACATTTTTTAAGAATTGTCATTGCCATTTCTACCAATAAAATTAAATATTAACCCTTAAAGCGCCAAGCAAAATTTGTAGCAGACGACATTCTAAAATTTTTATTTTTTATTTTTTCAGAGAAAACAAGTCTTGATATGCTTGGCAAACGATTCATAGGAAATGTTAAGACTTGTTTTCTTCTGAAAATGAAAAAAAAAAAAAAAAAAAAAAAAAATTGTTGTCTGCTTTAGTTGTGACTGGTGCTTTAAGATTTAACACATTTAACAAATATACAAACCATAATATCTTACTTACCCTGAATATTCAGATAGACAGATCTGGGAAAACAGTAGCAAACCAGGGCTCAGTTGTTCAAAACTAACGATATTGTTAGTTAATTTTAACACATTTAACAAATATACAAACCATAATATCTTACTTACCCTGAATATTCAGATAGACAGATCTGGGAAAACAGTAGCAAACCAGGGCTCAGTTGTTCAAAACTTACGATATTGTTAGTTAATGTATCGTTAAAACTTTGATCATTAAATAAGGCATATATGCTAATATTTTTGCTGAATAAATGTGAGTAGCTTTTGCAATTGCAAAAACTACTCACATTTTTCAGCAAAAATACCTGTGAATTAGATATTGCACTTACTAGAACAGTTAACATTTTGACCACTAACAAGCTCATTAAGTTAAGGATGCTTTGAACAACTGGGACTAGATCAACTGCTCTGGTTCACCATTCTATCACCGTATGACAGATTATCACCTAGTAGTCAAAGATTTGTTCCAATTTGAGACTTTAGTAAGGAGCTGCTGTTATTTTTCTTATTTCTCCACAAAAACATATGTTGTGGTACCTGGCAAGGTGCTTCTAATGAGTACCCATAACATGTGTTTTCATGGAGAAAAAAGAAAAATACAAGTACTTTTTGGTTGTTAAAGATTTCATCCAATTTCAGACTTTCGACAGGTAGAGTATGGAGTTGCTTTAAAACTTACTTTTCTTACTTCTCAACAAAAACATATGTTGTGGGAACTCATAAGAAGAGCCTCAGTGAGGCACCTCTATTGAGTACCCACAGAGAAAATAAGAGAAATATCAGTACTTTATGGTTGAAGAAACATGAAACTATAATGTATCCACTGAAGACACAGTACGACGACTGATCAATCTTCCCTAGGAACTCTGTGGATAACAATGGATCCCAATTTTCTTCAGGCTAATCAGTCTTTGCTGCGACACATTCTTATCCTTGTCCTGCTGATATGCCATGCCTTTGCAAACAGTGTAGATCCAGATCAGTTGGCTTCTTCAGAAACCAACTGATCTGGATCTACACTGTTTTTCATGAAGTTTGTGGATTTGCACCAACAACCTAATTCAAGTGATCTGAATGGCTGAAAGTTATAAGTGGGTGTGGCATCTTTATTAATTCAGCATGACAGGGATTAAATCAGATTTTCTTTTTTAAATATCAGTTGATTTCACTATAGGGAGAAATGTGCAAGTGAAAGGTCCTGATTAGACTGCCTTTTTTAAGAGCTATCCAGAACTTGGTCTAAAATCATTCTATCCCAGTATTTAGGGTAAATATGATAAATTATTGCTTTCTGAAGCAAGAAAATCAAAAGACAAGGACACACTAGAATAAATAAACAACATTCACAATTGGCTTTGCCATACATAAAACAAGTAAACTTGTTTTTGTTTCTCAATAAAACAATGTCTTTCATAAAAGACAATTAAAAATTAAAAGGTAAGTTTAGAACATAATTTAACAAAAATAACACAAATCATATTCAAGACAAAATGGGCTGGATTCCAGCTAAGGAAAATGGATGCTCCTAGAGAATTTGTTGCCATTTTTCCAAAGGAGGCAATTTCTTATACACAAAAATTTTTCTTTTTTGGGAAGGGAGGTAAATACTTCCATGTCAAGAGTTATTTCCCTTAGGTGTGTCCATTCCCTTTCTAGGGGTCTTGGTAGTTGTTAACCCTTAAAGAGCAAAGCAAAATTTGTAGCAGAAGACATTCTAATTTTTTTTTGCATAGAAAACAAGTCTTGCCATTTCATGGGAATCGTCTGCCGAGCAAAATTTGTAGCAGACTACGTTCTATTTTTTTTTTTTTTTTTATCATGGAAACTATGTTGAAGGTTCATGCCAATTGTCTAGTTTAGACTTGTTTTCTATGAAAATTAAAAAAAAAAAAAATCTAAAAATGTCATCTGCTGCAGTTTAGACTGCCACACTAAGGGTTAAACCAGTGAAGATTTACACCAGCATGTATACATACAATATAGACAGTATCTTCACAATCTGACTACCATATTTACTCCAAACAGTGGCACAACTTAACTCCTTACAATACTTGTCCAAAAAATTTCACAAGTTTATTTTACTACCTGTTGATGTGTTTAAAAACTGCTGGATAAAAGGCAAACAGTAAAGACTCAGATCAGACATCGAACCTGTGACCTCCTGATCAACAAGCAGACGTGCATCAAACTGAGCCACAAAGGCCGACATCTAATCTGGGTCTACGCTGTTTGCTCAAGCATTCTGTCCCAATATTTAGGGTAAATATGGTAAGCACTGTTAAAATGTAAATGAAAACTTAACAGACAATTTTCTTAAATATCAACAATTAACCCTTCCCTTGTTGATCATGCCATGCCCCGTCTTAGCAAACAGCAAACAGTGTTGATCCAGATCAGTTGGCTTCTGAAGCCAACTGATCTGGATCTGCACTGTTTGTCATTAAATACATGTATGTGAATTTCTATAAAAGAAACAAAACAAATTAAGTAATCTGATTGGCTGGAAATTAGGAGTGGGCGTGGCATCTTTATTTATTCAGCAAGGCAAGGGTTAAGAAAAACAGTCTAATAATTTTTGTACAAGTATTTAATTCATTTCTTTTCCAATTCATGACAGAAGTTACGTGCGAATCATTTGAAGAAACAAAGACAAAGCTACACAGGAATGTACAAGATTCTTGACAGAATATGATATTGGCACATAGCTAGCAGACTGAGCTCGTCTACGTACACAGAAAATTAGGAATGATAAGACTAATATAAAGATATCCCTTACCATTTTTTTAGCAATTTCTTGCAAAAATATGGGATACAATAGCACTTAAGGACAATGGATACACTTTCAAGGGAGACAACTTTGATAACAGTATTTAGACTCCCTTGCTGAAAAGAGGCCTACTCTAAAAGAAAGAATTTGTTCCTAAAGATAGCAAATTATTTACTTTTCACCCTATTCATAAGGTCTTAATATGCAGGAAAGGAACCAGAAATTCACAAAAGTTGTCTCCCTTTAACAAATGGCAGAAAAACTACCAGGTGTATAATCCACCTTCAACTAACATACAAAGTTTCATTTTTACTCGGAAAAGTTACCTTGAGTAACATTGAAACAGAAAAGATCTAGACCAGTGCATGCAACCAAACAGTCTGGTTGGAACTTTACTGTACACATATCATGTAATGAAACCATGATCTGCTCATCACATCCATAATGTTTTATATTTTCTAATCTTTACGACTCTCTTGGAAAATTCAGCAAACGACAAACTGATGACATTTTTTCTTATTTTTCCCAGAAAATAGGCTTTGACATTTTATGCAAATTATTACCAGAGGAGATCATTAATAAGAAAAATATTTCACAATGTCATCTGCTGCAATTTATAACCAGCAATCTGAGCATCAAGGGTCTCTTGAAGATTATGAAAAACAAGGCATTCATTTTAAAAATGCTTATCTAAAGAGGTTTTGTAAACAAATTTTTTGGACACAATTATAGAATGCCTTTGTCATACATGTAGTAAAATAACAGTATTAACCCTTAAAACGCCAAGAAAACCTGCATCTGAAAATGCCGTCTGTTTATGTCGTCTGCTGAATATTCTTGCAAACTTTTCAAACCTATTTTTGCATACAGGCAAACAGTGTGGACCCAGATCAGACTGCTCCTTTAGGAACAGTATGATCTGGGTCCACAATGTTTGCAAAAATGACTTTTAAAATCACAAGCAGACGACAATTGTTGTGATTGGCAGTTTAAGGGTTAAATAAAGGCTTTCTGAGTCATAGCCTAATAAGGTTTTGTTGAAGAGCACAGGTGCTCCATAAAGGTATAAAATAACCATTTAAGGGTGTATGAAGGACTTTGCCATTCTATCAATTGATAGTCAAATTGCCTTGTTCAAACCTTATGTTAAGTTGGGTAAAGAGTTGAGGTGTCTAAATAATTTGGGTTAATACACTAATATAGGATTATTACATTGATGAGTACTTGTCCTGAGTCAAGATATCAAAGAACATTAGCCTATGAGAATCCTTTTATATCCCAACATTGGGCAATATTCATTAATATCAGTGCAATAACTCTTTTTCTATATAGTTATAATTATTTTACATCAATTTCTGTTACTTTTGGCCACATTTATTATCTAAAATATCAGAACCTGCAATGTCGTTGTACAAGACATCAAAAGCAATGTTATTTGTTTAAATTTTTTAGCAACCATGGTAAGAAGTACAGGTGTGCCAAAATTTTTGGGTTAATATGTTATAATGGAAATACTGAAAATTCTGACCAGACTGCACACACTGCAAGGATGTGCAATCTTAGTTGAATCTTCTATTTTATACCATTACCCAAAGAGAGTCTCAAATTCCAGCATTTGAGAGTAACTGTCTTTGTCTTTTCTGAAGATTTCCCTATCCAGTAACCACATGACTATATAGGTGACTAGAAACATGATCTTACAAGAGAAAAACACGAGATCTATCACAATAATTATGGGATCTGGCAAAAGCTGTAATAATGAGATGGTTTCTTGTTAAGGGGAACTTATAAAACTTCCAAGGGGGCAACTCTGATAGAAGTGTTGTTTTTTCCCCTTCTGAAAGGTAATGTTTTTTTCATGAGACAGCTTACTATTTCATGACATAGCTTATTTTTTTTTATGACAGCTTTTCTTTTTCATAACATAGCTTAATTTTTTTCATGACGTAGCTTTTTTTTTTCATGACATGGCTTATACCTTTTCATGACATAGCTTATTTTTTTCATGACACAGCTTATACTTTTTCATGACAGCTTATACCTTTTCATGACATAGCTTTAATCCTTTCATGTCATAGCATTTTTTTGTGACAGCATATTTTTTTTTCATGAGACAGCTTAAACTTTTTTCATGACAGCTTAAATTTTTTCATGACATAGCTAAGCTTTTACAAGACATAGCTTAATTTTTTTTCATAACATACCTTAAATTTTTTTCATGACATAGCTTAATTTTTTATTATGGACTAGCTTAAATTTTTTCATGACAAAAGTTTTTGGTCACTGCTTATTTTCTTTTTCATAAAACAGCTTAAATTTTTTAATGACAGCTTAAAGTTTTTCATGACATACCTTACATTTTTTCATGACATAGCTTTATTTTCTATCATGGCATAGCTTTACTTATTTTCATGACATGGATTTAATTAGTTTTTTTTATAACATGTATTATGAGCTAAACAACAGGTATCAGCATCAAGTTACAAAGTACTAGACGAGGCATTTTTTCAACCAAAAAGTACCGGTAGTGATATTTTTCTTATTTTTCCATGAAAGTATATGTTATGGGATTTGTTGAGGCACTTCCACATTATGAAAACATACCTATTCAAACATACAATCAAAAAAAGCAAAATTTTGAAATAAAAAAATCTGATGTTTTTCATATTTCTTCTTAAAACATAGATCATGGGTACTCATTAGAACTGCCTTGGTGAGGCAGTTCTAATGAGTACCACAATCTATATTTCAAGAAGAAATAAGAAAAATAAAGTACATCCCTGTAAACCCCAGTTCTGCAATATAAAAGTGGGATTTAAGGGGGTCAAAATTATATAGGTGTGTTTTCGTGATGAATGAGTACCCACAACATATGTTTTTGTGGAAAATAAAGAAAAAAATTTATCAGGATACCCATCTTATCTAGATCTACAAAATTAGTATGTTTATTCTCCTACAACATTAGTCACTTATGATCAGTGTTTTCTCCAGAGCATTATTTCATCATTTCGAACTGCATCAATGAAAATCCACCATCAAAAACTATACTGTTGCATGAAAATCGTACACATTCTGAGGCACTTTTTCTTAAGATTGAAACATCTAATTTTACTAAATTTTGAAATTTCGAAATAAAATTTTGGTATATAAAACACCTGCTCAGTGCATCTTTTGAGACCAGCTATTGAAAACATGTCAAACAAAATTTAAAAATAAGTCTTAGGAACAAACTTTGTATCTATAGTGGAAGACTAGCAATAATGAAAAAAAAAATCATCATTTGGGAAATTGGCTTTCTTTCAATCCAATGTACCATAGCTCCAGATAAGGCACTTTTATTCAATCGAAAAGTACTGGGCCCAGTTGATCAAAGCTAACAATGTCGTTAGGTAACTTATCATTAAAAAATTTGATCTGAAATCAAATATGGCATATATGCTAATATTTTTGCTGAAAAAATGTGAGTAGCTTTTGCAAAAGCTACTCACATTTTTTTCAGCAAAAATACCTATGAATTAGCTATTGCACTTACTAGAACAGTTATATTTTGAGCACTAATGAGCTTGTTAAGCTAACAATGCTTTGAACAACTGGGCCCTGAATTTTCTTATTTCTCCACAAAAACACACAATGGGTACTCATTAGAAGTGCCTTGCAAAGAAATAAGAAAAAAAATTTATGTGGATAACCCGTCTTGTCTAGAGCTAAGAATGGACTCTGTCAAGGGTAGCATGACCTTTTTGACAGTTCTATTCTAAGTATAAGAACACATAATTATACACACGGCACGATTAGTTGTAGTGACTAGAAAAAGTTACCGTCATCATTTACCTTTTTTTTTTCTTTTCATTTTTTTATTTTTTATCAGTGATCAATAATACAAAAAGTAAACTAACCTAAAACAGAACTATCATAACAGCCAACTAAACATCTGCTGCACTGACCAGATGTGTGTGTGTGTGTGTGTGTGTGTGTGTGTGTGTGTGTGTGTGTGTGTGTGTGTGTGTGTGTTACATTTACAGAGGGCTTTTTAAGGAGGAGTTCTTGGCAATAATTCTAGGATATTTCTTCTAATTTCTTCATAAAAACATTCATTGTGGGTACTCATTAGAAGCACCTTGCTCAGATGCTTCAAATGAGTGCCCACAACATATGCTTTTATGGAGAACTGAAGAAAATTATCCCAAAATTATCATCAAATACTCTCCTTATCGTCTGCCTATGCTTTTGCACACCCAGTACTCATTAAATACTCATCCAAACTCCTCCTCTAATGTAAAATAATGTCGAATTTGGCCCTCTATCACTGAAAATTCTTTCCACAAAAATGTGACATAACGAAAACATACCTATATAATTTTTACCCCCTTAAACCCCACTTATATATAGTAAAACTGGGTTTACAGGAGTATACATTATTTTTCTTATTTATGCTCAAAAACATAGATTGTGGGTACTCGACCCACAATCTGTTTTGAGCAGAAATATGAAAACTATCAGAACTTTTATCCGAAAACTTTCAGTTTTTGGCGCTGAAATTTTCAATATATTTGAATAGGTATGTTCTCGTAATGAAGGATTATTTCTCTAGCTTAGCAACCTGGAGAAAACACTGTTACAAATATAAACACATACATCTACAAAACCACAGATTTCTGCCTCATTTGTAAAAGTTCATTTCGATATCACACATATGTTCAAATATATTTGCCACCTTGCTAAAACTCTGTTCATCATAATTTTTCATGATCTCTGCAATGTCACCAATACAATTATTTTCTAATTCTTGTATATTCTTAAGAATTGTCTGACTCTTTTTATCACCTCTTCGTGTAAGTGCCAGTAACTTTTGGTGTTCTTTGTACAGTTCGTGTTTGCGATCTACGGTCTTCCTGAATCTCGGCTTTATTTTCCTTGGATCATCAGCCCCATAATCTGGGGACACGGTGAAATTTCCGATTTTCGGGTTCTCGCCAAAAATGAATGGTTTGAACATGCACAAGCCTGGGTCAGGGGTTGCCGTCAGCCAATGGCAGCAAGGGACACTACTGGTTAAAGGGGACAGAACTGATACTTGACTTCCTGTGGTACCAGTTCCCATATTTATGCCACTGTCATCATCTCGGAGAATTTTCATCATGTCCTTAGGACCAAATGTACCTGTAAAAGAAAAACAGAGTACAGTGAGCCCTTGTTACAACAACAGCATTTGTTTCCCAAGACCTTGCAATTTAAACGAATTTGCTTTTATACAGAATACTTAATGAGCAGATTGATATGTAAGAAATGTCTTGTTTTGTTCGAATTTCCTCATAGAACGTATGTTTTGGATATTTGTTAGAATCACCTCACTGAGGAAATTCTAACAAATATCCAAAACATATGTTTCTTTAAAGTATTAAATACAATATTCTTGTATAATTTGTGACTAATCAAAGTATTTGTGAAAGTATAATTGTCATTATAACAATTTTTGTTGTATCGAGTGTGTGTATACATCAAGCTTTTTTATTTCTTTCACCGCTGCAGACAAAATAGGTTCCTTTGTAAACCTGTAGATTCAGATGAGCAGCTGTTATGAGACCTTTGACCTTGTTTGTTTGTGTTGAGGTGACCTACACTGTCTGTTTACTTTTCTATTTTTTTTATGATGCCCCAGGCCCTGAGGTTATAAAACTTTTTTCATGGTCAACTCAGCTAAGCATGAAATTTTCTCTGTCAATAAATATGAAAATGCCAACAATAGTTGGCATTTTCATAATTATTAGCAGAGAAATTTTCATGCTCAGCTATGTTTAGCAAGAAAGAATTTGCAATTGTTAGTAATCTGAGATTTATTAGCAGGACAAATTTCATGCTCAGCTGAGCATGAAAAAAGTTTTATAACCTCGAGGCCTGTTTGCAACGATGGACATGTCCAAACTCAAAGATGGAGGAGTCTTTTTTTTATGAATTTTGATTGAGTTTTTATGGCCCAGTCAACCCACAAGGGTCATGTCTTTTTTGTGTTGAGGTTTTACAGCCCAGTCAAACCAATGGGGTCATGTCGAGCACGATCAGTTTACCTAACCACACGTTAACCAGTATTGTGCACATTTTTTTGCCAGAAACTGACAACTGCCCTTCTTGAATCAGCGGAAGGGAGAGACCGTAGAAAATATTTCATGATCAATCTCTACAAAAGAATGTTGCCGACCTCGGCGGGGGTTGAACCCTCGCCTGGTCTCCAGTCGGACGGCACATCCAACTGTGCCACAGAGGCCGGCTAGTGTCATATCAAGCTGGTAAATTTACCTAAGTGTAAATTTACCTAAGTGCATTGTTTCTGGACAGGCTTAGTCCTCTAAGCAGTTAACCAGTGTTTGTGCACATTCTTTTGCCAGAAACTGACACTGCCCTTCTTGAATCAGGGGAAGGGAGTGAAAGAGGGTATGCCTCCCTTAAGAGAGTATAGATTTGTGATGGTACACCACTAACAGATACTCTAGCTGTTCTTACCATCCTTGGAGTAATCTTTCAGTAGTTTTCTGCCACAGGAAAATCTGTCTCTCATAAAACTCATGTCTGGGTCAACATAATACTCGGAAAACACTTTCGCAAAGTTGAAGGGTCCATCTTCTGGGTTATATAGTTTCTCTTTTGTAGCTTCTTCGATCAGATTTGGAGACTTTATGTCCATGTTAGTTGTGATACTTAACTGGTTGGAGATGTTACGTACGCCCTCTGAAAAAGAAACAACTAACTGCAGGTTTAATATGTAGGATTACGACTCCACTTTCAAATTCTTTTATCAAGTTGCCATTGAGAAAATATATATTTATCAGAGGATTTGGTACAGGAATACTTGATAATAATTCTGAGATAATATTTCTTATTTCTCCATAAAGGACACATGTTGTGGGTACTCATTAGAAGCATCTCAATGAAGTGCTTCAAATGAGTGCCTACAACATGTTTTTATGGAGACATTTCTAACGAGTACTGACAGCAGAATAATTATGTTTTTATGGAGAACTGGAAAACATTATCCCAGAATTATCACCAGTAAGTCCCCTGATGGTGTTACCATGACTATATTTATGCTGACTGTATTTATCTAAATCACACTCTGGGGGCAAAATTTGAGTTCAACAGAAAAGTTTTGTCACTTTGATAGTCCTTTGTAATATTACAAAAATATCAGTAAGTATTACATATTTTGTATACTGTATATAGTCCAGTTGTAGGTGCAGACGATTCCAGGAGACAAATACAGTATAACCTCAATGGCTCAAACACGGATGGCTCGCTTACCATGGATGATTCGAACTCTTTTTTCAGTCCCAACAAAATTCTTCCAATAGCTCAAGAAAACAAATATTTAGGGATTTTTTTCTTATTTTATCATGGAATTGTATGTTGAGTGTATTCATTAGAATTGCCTCATTGAGGCAATTCTAATGAGTACACTCAACATACAATCATTGTGTTGAAAATCGAAAATATTTCCCTAAATTATCGCAATTTGTTTCCTGAACTGGTGCCATGATTAACCCTCAGTAGCTTGAACTACCCAGGTCTCGAACAAATTTCTATGGTCCCAAAGATGTTCGAGCCATTGAAGTTCAACTGTATACATTTTGTATTTGTTGCAACTGAAGGCTTTGCTACTTTGGTCATATTTTAGCAAGTTTCTTCCACATCTTTTTAATACACTTAAAGAAAATGATTCAGCCATATCTTCCCCATATAAACATACAGGAAAGCAAGTTTGACCATTCCATAGAAAGGTCAAAGGTTATATTTAACAAGATCATCACCATGTATGTGTCATGGAATAACCTTTGTAAGCAGCACATCCCCAATTGCTATTCACCAAGATTCAGCATGATGATGATTTACATCATTTTCATCATTATTTAAGTCATACTGAGATGATGAAGGGGTGATAATGAAAGGTTCTGTGCAATGGAATGCCATACAGTGATGAGCTGAATTCCACCTCTAGCGGGATTCAAGCTCTGTACCTCATGATCCGAAGTCAGGCCCCGAGGTTATAAAACTTTTTTCATGCTCAACTCAGCTAAGTATGAAATTTATTTTGCTTATAAATCTTAAACTACTGACAATTTTTTAAAACTTCTTTCATGCTCAACTCAGCTAAGCATGCTCAGCTGAGCTGAGCATGAAAAAAGTTTTAATTGTTGGTATTTTTATTTCTATGACCAAGTGAAATTTCATGCTCAGTTGAGCTGAGGATGAAAAAAGTTTTATAACCTCAGGCCATGAGTGCTAACTGCCAAGCTATAGAGATGCATCAAAGTCATCTCTGTTCTGATGAAGAGTTTACAATCTGTTTTACCACGAATGGTTTGAAAGTAAGGCCTGACATTTACATGTATAATTCATCTAGCACACAATTAATATAAAATGTCAAGCCTTTTCTGAAAACATATAAAAATAATTAATTAAGGATGTCATTTATTATAATTTGTGAATGATACTGCCACTCTAAATCAGAGGGAATCAGGTAAAATGTTTCTTATTTCTCCTGGGCCCAGCTGTTCAAAGCATCATTATCTTACCAGCTCATTAGTGGTCAAAATGTTAACTGTTCTAGTAAGTACAATATCTAATTCAAAGGTATTTTTGCTGAAAACATGTGAAATGCAAAAGCTACTCACATTTTTTCAGCAAAAATATTAGCATATATGCCATATTTAATAATCAAAGTTTTAACAATACGTTAACTAATGACATCGTTAGTTTCGAACAATTGGACCCAGGAAAAGATGTTGTGGGTATTCATTGGACAAGCTTTGATAAGGAACTTCTAATGAGTACCACAACATATATTTACATGGAGACATAAGAAAAATATTATTACTTTTTGGCTGAAAAAGTGCCTTATCTGGAACTATCTGACACTATATGGTAAACAAACCTTTGACTCTCTCAGCAGCCCAATATTTATTTCCTGCTGTTTCAAGCACCCAAGCCTCCGACCGATCAGCAATGAGAAAACTGTTATGATAGGACCACGCCGAACCTTCCATACATGTGCCGCCTTGACCATATTTTGCTAGAAGGGAAATAATCACATCCAGGCTTTCTTTGGCAGTGCTGCCCCTTTCTAAACCAAGTCTGAAATTTCAAAAAACAAATTAAGTATGCTGCTAGACTCTTGGATAAATATAAAAATCAAAATATCAGCGCATGCTTAGACAACAGTCTTTTCATAAACAGAAAACATATGGTACAGCTGTAGAACAATTCATATTTTACTTTAAATAAACATTATGTCGTGGTAATATGAGGGGTGACTGTTAAAAAATGAAAACATGCCTTTGGCTTACTTCTTAACACAATGTACAAAAGTTCTTTCACCAACAAACAAGTCTAATATCTAATCTTCCAATTTTCTTTCAATATGGTATGATGGTGGTAATGGCCAGCTGTACTTGCAACAGATGAGGGAAAGGCAGGCCGGGGCGGGCTGGGGTGGAGCGAGGGGAGGGGGGTGGGGGGGGTGAAAGTATTTCTGCTGTTATTCACTCTTTCCTCATCCTCCTCTATTTCTCCTTCATCATCTCCTCTGTCCCCTTTCTCTGGAAGATGACACAAAATGACACATACGGGTTGATGAGGCACTTCTAAGGAGTGCCACAACATGTTTTTATGAAGAACTCTAGAAATTATCCCACACTTATCACCAAATACTCCTCAACCAATTGTAGTCTGGACACCCCTAGAAGGGTAATTGGCAAACAGTGCAGATCCAGATCAGATTCCACTGATTGTGGTATCTGATCAGGGTCTCCGCTGTTCGCAAAAAATTCAACCATTATTTTTCTCAGAATAGCTAAATCACATAGCCTGATATAGCTAAAATCAAAATTAGAATCGTCCAATATAAAGTGTGGTGGAGTTCATTCAGTCAACAATGACTTTGCAAGTTCTCTAAATGGTCTACATATGTTTTGTATAGCTACTTTAACTAACATGAGCTGTATTAGTAGAATATCAGTCATGCAAACCGTGCCCTTACAAAAACATACCTATTCAAATATACTGAAAATATTACAACCAAAAAGAAAATTTTTCAGATAAAAAATTCGGATATGTTTCAAATTCCTGCTCAAAACATACATAGTGGGTACTCATTAGAACTGCCTCAGTGAAGCAATCCTAATGAGTACCCACAATTTATGTTTCTTAACAAAATAAGACAAATAATGTACATCCCTGTAAACCACAGTTTTACTCCATAAAAGTAGGGTTTAAGGGGGTCAAAATTATACAGGCATGTTTTCCTGATGTTATGTTTTATGTGTAGTCTGGTCAGAGCCTAAGTATAGCTTCAGAAGAGAAGGGATATTTACAAAAGCTTTTCTTATTTCTCCATGAAAATACATTCTTATTTCTCCATGAAAACACATGTTGTGGTTATTTATTTGCAGTGCCTCAATGAGGCATTTCTAATGAGTACATGTTTTCGTGGAAAAATAAGAAAAATATCCGTACTTTTCGGTTGCAACAAAAAGCACCTTATCTTGAGCTATGCGAATATGCGTTCATAGCTCCAAATAAGATGGGATATCTTATAAATATTTTTTAATTTCTCCATGAGAACAAATAGGTCTTCATAAGAGTGGGTATCAGGTAAATATTTTTCTTATTTCTCCACGAAAACATATGTTGTGGGTACTCATTAGAATCGCCTTGCCAAGGCAATTCTAATGAGTACCCACAACATATGTTTTTGTGGAGAAATAAGAAAAAATATCAAAGTTTTGGATTGAAAAAAGCATCTCATCAAGAGCTAATACATATTGAGGATACTCAACAGAAGAGCCTGGCCGAGTAACCAGGATGTATGGTTTATGCAAATATGAATCATATTTATCTGGTATTATCCCGCTTATGCAGTGCTACATGTACTGTAAAGGTTCCCATACCTCAATAGGTCCATTCCCAGCAGTCTCTCTGTCAAATCATCATCACTGTTTAAGTTTGTCCATACAGCCTCATTTCCAATACAGACCCCAGCTTCATTAGCCCCCATCTCAGCTCCCCACATCCAGGCTGGCTTACTGAGGATCACAGCTAAAGTTTTAGGGGCTTGCTCAATCTCTATATAGGTACACTGAAATAATAAATATGGGGAGGAATTATGATTTGAAATTTGCAATTTTCATATTTACCCTAAGTATTGGGACACGTTAACTCCTTACCATATTTTCCTAAAATCTGAAAACTTCTGTTTTACTATAGGGACCAAATGGTCTTTCATGCATTAACATTCGCCAGATCCCGTGGAAGGTGTTGAAAACAGTGGCCAAAGGCCGCAGTTTTTAACATCTCCCAACGGACCTGACAAAATGTTAATGCATTGAAAAAACATGTTTGATCACTATTATTGCATAAAAGCTGAAAACATTTTGCTACATTTCGTGTTATTTCTTGCACTTTTTTGTTTCGCCTTTTCACCAGTGTCTCGCTAATGTAATTTCCATGGACTATGCTCATTCTAGGCCCGGGCAGTACACATCTCGTACCGGCAGCAAATCTGTGGCCCCAGTACGGTCATATTGAAAGTTGCATAGCCGTGCATTAACAGCGCGTGAATTGCATTGTTAATATACGGCTTTTCGCCGGTTACCGTAATGCACAGCTGTTTATAAGGTGCAACACTGCTTTATATGCAATAATACCTGTTGATATATCTAGAAACAGTGCTGGATGAGCAGCAAATAATGTAGACATTGATCAGATGCCATGTTCTGCTGCATCTGATCTGGGTCTTCACTGTTTGGTTAGGCCTGTCTGTCCCAATATTTAAGGTTATTATGGTATGTCATTATCATATGGCTAAACATTATGAATGAAGTGTTAAACTTAATTTCACATGCCTTGTATTTCAAGGTGGCATGAATTGTACGGTGATCTATTTACTAACCTGCACTGATTAAACCTTATGTAAGAGTAAAACTTCAACAGAGCCAGTATTAATCTATGCAGCAAAAAGTTGAAAGGTAATGCAAAGAACCTACCAGAATATGACGGCTCATCTTGGTATCTGATCTTCCATTCTAGCTCTAGACAAAACACTCTTTTTTTTTTCTTTTTTTTTTTTTCAACAAAAACAGATTTTTTTCCCTCTCTCCACAAACGGTACTCATCAGAACAAAGCCAGTTTAAAGGAAGCAAGTCTTAAAAGTCATATTATAACCCTAGATATGGTGATAATTTGGTTATAATTCTTGGCTAGATGTTCAAAACTTAACAAAGTTGTTAGCTAATGTGAGGTTGAAATTTCTATTTCGAAATATGGCTAATACATTGATAGTTTTTGCTGAAAAAATGTGAGTAGCTTTTGTAGCTACTCATATTTTTGCAGCAAAAATATCAATGTGTTTGAAAATACCTTAGTTACAACAGTTAACCAATTTGTCATTGATGAGCTTATTATTAACAAGCTGCCACAATTCTGAATAACCCTAGTGAGATCCCTAAAAAGGGTACTTGGCAAGCAGTGCAGACCCAGATCAGATGCCACAGAATGTGGCATCTGATCAGGGTCTCCACTGTTTGCAAATAGTTTTGCCATTTTTCTCTAGGAATATCTAAATCTTATACCTTGACACACCTAAAATTGAAATTGGACTCTTCAAATATGCAGTGTTGGGGAGGCTATTCAATCTACAATGGATTAATGGTTAAATCCTTTTCACTCCCTATATTGGGCACTGTACTCTAGAACATTTTTTTTTTTTTTTTTACAACTGAATCAATTTTTGTGGAGAAATAAGACAAATATTTATTGGATGCCCCTCTTATCTATACCTACTCTATAAACTTAACCAAATAAACTCATAAATAAAGAGAAGATATAAACCTGTAATTTACTTCCTGGTTCATGTTCTGCCGCTGCATGATATACTACTTCTTGAACCTCTCCTCCTGGTCGGTCTGAGTTCTTACCAAATACTACACATCCATTGGCTGTCGCCGGGGGCAATGCAACTAATGTGTCACAAGACTTCGGAGGCTCTGAACCTAGCAAGAAAATGACCATATCTCCCAGTAAGGCACATTTTTCATCAAAAAATTATTGATAATAAATATTTTCTTTATATCTCTAAAAAACATATGTTGTGGGTACACATTAGAAGTGCCAAAGCACTTTTAATGAGTACCCACAAAATATGTTTTCATGGAAAAATAAACAATACATGTATATTTTTCTGGATACCCTCTTCTTCAAAGTTATCTTTAACATTTATTCAAAGAAACATGTTTTTGAGCAAACAAAAAAGAGGAAGATTTGTTCCTAGATATGCCAAGGTTTGGTCCTGGATATGCCAACAGCCACTTTTCTATTTCCTTCTTTCATTTTCTCCCAACATTATACTCCCTATAAAAGCCAGTTTTGTGCCTCAGCTGTTATAGAGAATTTGCATTGTATAATTTCTAAAAATTTAAAGGTTCTGCTCAGTAAATATATGGTTAACAGAGCTGATCCTGATTCAGCTAACTCCTTACACACTTTGAACCTGGTCTACACTGTTTGTTCAAGCATATCTATCCACAAATTTAGTCTAAAAATGGTAATTATGAGGAACAATTTTACTTTTGGGGGAGGAAACTTTATAAAATTGTTTTGGTTCCCTTTTGAAAAGGTGTCTATTCTAAAAGGAAAGAATTGCAGAATTGCTAATTCTTTTCTTTTAGAGTAGACACTTTTTTCAGAAAGGGGACTGACAGCTAGTGAGGCAAACAGGAAGTTACAAAAGTTATCTCCCTTGTGCAAATAAAAACGTTAAACTATAATATCCCGCCATTATCCTGTCTAGGGCAGATAACTCCGTCAAACATTGACGAAATTTGCCCATTAGCAATCCCAAACCAGATCTCCAAAATATAGTGGAACCTTGATAATTCAAAGTCCAAGGGATCAAACATTTTTGTTCGAATTATTGAGACTTTGAATAATTGAGGGTTAAAATGCATACATCTATTTCAGTTGGGACTTCAAAATGATTTTGAATTATTGAGAATTTTGAATTATTGGAGTTTGAATTATCGAGGTTCTATTGTATCAATGCACATACCAAGTTTGGTGAAAATCCATTGAAGTTTACTCAAGTTATCATCCGGAAATGAAAATTGAGTGTGTCTCAGGCAGATAATTCCCGTCAAAATTTGACGAAATCTGCCCATTAGCAATCCCAAACCAGATCTCCACAATATCAATGCACATACCAAGTTTGGTAAAAATCCATTGAAGTTTACTGAAGTTATCATCCGGAAACGAAAATTGAGCATGTCTCCGGCAGACAACAGTGTCAAAATTTGACAAAATCTGCCCTTTAGCAATCCCAAACCAGATCGCCACAATATCAATGAACAAACCAAGTTTGGTGGAAATCTGTTGATGTTTACTCAAAGTTATCATCTGGAAATGAAATACGGACTGATGGATAGACGGCCATCTAATATGAAAATATAATACCCCACACTATCATGTGGCAGGGTATAAAATTGGCAATTTTAGAGGAATGCATTTTAGGGGAAGGAAACTTTATCAAAATTGTTTTACATCCCTTCTGAAAAAGTGTCTACTTTAAAAGGAAAGCATTTGCTCCCCCTGGGAGCAAATTCTTTCCTTTTAGAGTAGACACTTTTTTCAGAAGGGGACTAACATCTAGTAAGGCAAACAGGAAGTCACAAAAGTTATCTCCCTTGTCAAAAAATGGCGGAAACCTACCAGATGTGTACATTCGTCTTAAACTTTGTAGAAACTTACCAGAATGTATCATTTTGTAGAAGTTAACCTCAATGTCGCACATATGCTTGAACAAGCCGGCAACTTTTTTGAAATTTTCTTCATTGTAATTGCTTAGAATCTCTTCAACATCAGCAATGCAGTTACTCTCTAGTTCCTGTAAGTTCTGCAGCACCATATGGGCTGTGGGATCATCCCTTCCTAAAAGATCTAGTAACTTCTCATGTCCTTTATACAACTCATGGCCGCGATCCACAGTTTTCTGAAATCTAGGTACAATCTTACATGGATCATTGTCGCCATAGTTAGGTGATATGGTACTCTCCCCAATATCAGCATGAGGTCCAAATATGAAAGGCTTGAATAGACAGGTGCTGGGGTTTCGGGTCGCAGTCAGCCAATGACAACAGGGGGAGGCACTGGCACCAGGGAAGAGCACTGACACTAGACTTCCTGTGGTTTTGTCCATACAGATACTGCTTTCAGTATCACGAAGAATTTTCATCATGTCTTGTACATTAAATCTCCCTGCAATGTTAAAATTGTATCATAACTTATGACAATATTACTGTTCATTACGAAAACACGCCTATTCAAATATATAGAAAACTTCACCTCCAAAAACTGAAAATTTTCAGATAAAAAACTCTGATTTTTTTTCATATTTTTCCTCAAAACATAGATTGTAGGTACTCGTTAGAACTGCCTCAGCGAGGCGGTTCTAATGACTACCCACAATCTATGTTTTTGAGCAGAAATTAGAAACACAATGTATACCCCTGCAAACCCCAGTTTTACTATATAAAAGTGGAGTTTAAGGGGGTCAAAATTATATAGGCATGTTTTCGTGATTTAAAATGGATTTAACACATTTTAGTCTGATCACCAAAAGGAATTGGCATTCAGTGCAGACCAAGGTCAAATGCCACAATATGTGGTGCCTGATCTGGGTCTACACTGTATTAGCTACAGGAACTTCTATAAAACATAGTAATAATAAAACTAATTAGACCTGCTACTGGAAATAGACCCCTGCTACTGGAAATAGACCAGTCCAAAGAGTTACAGTAGAAGAGTCAACTAGGCATAAATGGAAAAGAAAAAATGCAGTTCCAATTGATATAAATGTCAATGTTGCCAAAACAGTTATAAACTTACCGTTTTCATTTAACCCTTAAAATGCTGAGCACAACTTCAGCAGATAACATTTTTATTTTTTAGAAAAAATAAGATTTGAGATGTCAATGTAAATTGTCTGTCCAGCAAATTGTCTGTCTAGCAGACAATTCACATGAAATGTCAAGCTAAATCTCCTCTGAAAAATAACAGAAAGAAATTAGAATGTTGTCTGCTACAATTTTGTTTCGCACTTTAAGTGTTAAAATTATTGATTCTAGAAAAGTACTGAAACCTGAGTTTTCTTGAAATATGGTTCTTCAACTGATTTACTGTCAACTGCTGGAGGAATCACGATACACCACAACCTCTTTATAACACTATTGTTGGGGTCCATTGCATAAAATGTGTTAGTTAAACAACCATGTTATATCCAAACAAAAAATGTATAGATTATATTGAAAAATGACCATTTATGGTCATTTTTTCAATATAATCTATATTTTTGGGATCCATCTTTGAACCGTGTTATATCCAAAACCGTGTTATATCCAAAACCGTGTTATAACAAACCGTGTTATAAAGAGGTTGAAGTTTAACAGCTTTTATAGTTTTGATACAGAATTTATTCACAAAACTTGAGGAAAAACAGTTCACTCTTTTTATCTCAAATATTGATTACTCAGACTAAAGGCTTAAGTCAAAATAAAATAAAAGCGGACAAACAGACAGATCGACAGACACATGGAGGACCAATGTGAAACCATAATACCGCACCACTGATGTGTGGTGGGGTATAAAAAAAGAGCAATATTGGCACAGTTTGCGATCTGGGTCCAGTTGTTCAAAGCTAACGATGTCGTTAGTTAACGATTCGTTAAAATTTACATCGACTGATACGCAAATATGCTGAAATTTTTTGCTGAAAAAATGTGAGTAGCTTTTGCAGTGCAAAAGCTACTCACATTTTTTCAGCAAAAAATATCAGAATATTGTATTTTGACTCTGCTAAAACAGTTCACGAAATGACCCCTAACGAGCTCGTTAAGCTAACGACGCTTTGAACAACTGGGCCCTGTTCTTTATATTTCAACAGTTACAATCTCAAATTACTGTTATCTCAAACCCAAAATTCTGGTTCCTTGGAGTTTCAGATAACTAAGTAAACTGGACTGCTTCTCATGATGGCCACTTTTATGTGTACCTATGACATACATTCTCATGCAAATATTATCTTTTGAATCAACCTTTTATCCAGAATTTAGCAGTTACTGAATTTACATGGCTGCATAACGAAACATTGCTATGTACATGTGTTATTAAATAGCTCTGAAAAGAGACCTTTTTAACCACAAAGGATTGATAGTTTTCTGATATCTCCACCAAAACTTATTATGGTTCCTCATAAGAAGTGCCTCTCACATGTGATTACAAGTGGTATCCACAAAACATTTTTTTGTGGAGAAATAAGAAAATCATTTATTAGACTTCATAGCTCCAGCATACATCACAAAAACATGCCTATATAATTTTGACCCCCCTTAAACCCCATTTTTATATAGTAAAACTGGGGTTTACAGGGGTATATATTATTTTTCTTATTTCTGCTCAAAACACAGATTGTGGGTACTCGTTAGAACTGCCTTGATGAGGTGGTTCTAACAAATACCCACAATCTATGTTTTGAGCAGAATTATGAAAAATAACAGAATTTTTATCTGAAAATTTTCATTTAAAACTGGGGTTTACAGGGGTATACACTATTTTTCTTATTTCTACTCAAAATATAGATTGTGGGTACTCATTAGAACTGCCTCAATGAGGTGGTTCTAAGGAATACCCACAATCTATGTTTTGAGCAGAATTATGAAAAATAACAGAATTTTTATTTGAAAATTTTCATTTAAAACTGGGATTTACAGGGGTATACACTATTTTTTCTTATTTCTGCTCAAAATATAGATTGTGGGTACTCGTTAGAACAGCCTCGATGAGGTGGTTCTAAGGAATACCCACAATCTATGTTTTGAGCAGAATGATGAAAAATAACAGAATTTTTATCTGAAAAGTTTCATTTAAAACTGGGATTTACAGGGGTATACACTCTTTTTCATAATTCTGCTCAAAATATAGATTGTGGGTACGCGTTAGAACTGCCTAATCGAGGCAGTTCTAACGCGTACCCACAATCTATGTTTTGAGCAGAATTATGAAAAATAACAGAATTTTTGTCTGAAAAGTTTCATTTTTTTTGGTGGTAAAATTTTCAATATATTTGAATAGGCATGTTTTCGTAATGTACCGGTATAAAAGGAGTATGCAGAAAATTATTATCCTTATCTCTCCTCAAAAACTTATGTTGTGGGTACTCAACAGAAAGGCTCAACAAGGCACTTCTAATACTGTAAAAAAATTTTTTTACTGGCGTTTTGTTTTCCACATTTTGGTCTTTTTTGGGGCACATTATTTTTGCAGACTTCAGAAACTGGAAAAATGATTTTTGTGATTTTGTCATGCACTGACCCACAGAATGCAAGACACTTTTCACATTTACGTCTGTTAGTTATTGATAAAATTTGGTGATGAATGGGTAATGGTTTGATTGTTAGTATTGATTCAATTGTGCCAAGACGCACACATTTTCCTTAAATTGTCACTCTCCCATGGTTCAGTAAACTGATAATTGCAGGTTGAATTTCAGCAGTTACATGCCTATGTAATTTTGACACCACAAACTCCACTTTTATATTTGTCAAACTGGGCTTTTCAGTTGTATAACAGTACATTATTTTTCTTATTTGTGCTAGAACAAAGATTGTGGGTACACATTAGAACTGCCTCTAATAAGCACCCATGATCTACAATATATTTGCATAGACGTGTAAACCTAATGCAAAGTAATAAGTACTTTTAAATATTTTAATATCCGTGAGGGCAGAATGTTTTACATGCTTCTATAAAAATGTGCTTTTAGGTTCTGTCTTTTTACTCAGCTTCTATCCCAACATTTTTGCACAAAATTTCAGCTGACTTTTTTGCAGCATTTAATTTTTGCGAAATAGTCTTTCTTGCGAAAATAAAATGCTTGCAAAAAAAAATAAATGTTTTCTAGTAAGTACAGTAAAGCTCCAATATATCGCGGTCCTCGGGGTCCAGAGTCCGCTATTGCGATATAAACGGAGCCCGATATAAGTCCAGACATGTACCATGCATGTATAACGGCATGCATCACTCGCTCGGTTTGGTAGTTTGCATTCAGTCATGCTGTCACCGTATTTTCTAATTAAAATTGGATTAGAATTGTTCAATGGCATAATTTACAACGGTGCGCTATGCCTAACAAGTTATTTCAATCGAAACCAGCTGATAAACTACGTTCCAAAACAAGAAATCATCGGGTTGACAATTCAGGACGCCATTTTGGATACTCTGGTTCCCTGGAACGGCAAAGGGAAGCTACTAAAATTGCTTCAGTTGAGCGAAGATAATTTGAGCTGCTTCCCTTCGCTTATTATTGCGTTGCGGGCATAAAAAAACAACAAAAAAAACTGTCGTTTATCAAAGTTAATTTCTTTTTATTTTAGTTTTATTGTTATTTTTAATTTTTTTTTTTTTTTTTTTGACGCAGTTGTTTTTTTTTTAAATATTTATTGCTACAGAAGTGTAAAATAAGCGGACTAAGATCTGTGTATGTGGGACAGAAACATCATAAGACTACTGTCTTCTAAAATTTGCTGGTGTTGAAATGGAGGTGGACCGTTTTCACTTGTTGAGCAAAATTAGTTTGTGGGCATCATTGACTGATTGAGCATTGAGTAGATCTATGTACTCAATGATGATAATGATTATGACAATAACGGCGATATAATTTATTGTTTGCCAATTATAATCAACGTGTGCGCTGATTGACACTAAGTGGATTGTTTGTAATACCTGACGCGACTTAGCGTCCAGATAGGCGCGAAAAATCAATTACCGGAGGCGGAATGCATTTTTTTTTTTTTTTTTTTTTTTTTCTGAAGTTAAATAAAACAACAAACATTTTATGTTTTTAAATTTTTTTGCTTATGGAAAATTTGGGAGCCATGGCCGATTCGCGATATACTGGATTTCGCGAAATAACGGACCGCGATGTATTGGAGCTACACTGTCTGTACACAATGTTTTTGGGGAGAAATAATAAAAATACCTATATTTTTTGGTTGTAAAAAAAAAAAATCATTTAATCCTGAATCTATGTTGCCTGGATATATCTCTTTAACAGTCAGCACTCAGGGTAAAATTTTCAGCAGAAGATTATATTGAAATATTTTTTTTTTTACTTTTCCCAGAAAGCAGGTTTTGACACTTCATGCAAATTGTCTCCATTTGCATGAGATGTCAAAACCTGTTTTCTTGGAAAAAAAAAAAAGAAAAAGAAAAATATTATCAATTTGTCATCAGCTGAATTAGCCCAGAGAGTGGTAAAGGTTACTGTCTAGAACTATGCTGAAAGGTGCATTTAGCTTACCATCTTTTGAGTATTCCTTTAGCAGTTTTTCTCCACCAGAAAGCCTCTTCCTTGTCAACTCTACTATAGTCTTGTCCTCAGGATCTTTCCCAAAAACTTTGGCAAAACTAAACTCTCCATTCTCTGCTTTATACAGTCCGAGGGAGGACGCTTCTTCTATCAGGTTTTGAGATGTAAGATCCATTTTGGTTGTGATACTTAACTGGTTGGAAATATGTCTCACACCCTCTGAAAAAGATATAATATACTTTATTATATACCTACGAATAATTGCACTGCCTACTAGCAACTTTCGAACATAAAAGTTCAACTTTATGTATCACACTAGAAGCGTTTTTCATATCATTATCCTATGCAGGTTTCTTGATTTAGCAGTGATGCTACCAAATATCATTTTATGCAATGGAACCACAGCTATGACATCGGCCACTAATGACGTCAATATCCAAAATATAACGTCAGTAGTTGGCTAGTTTCGGCGTAATATGAGTAAAATTACGAACAAGGTATAATATGAATTTAACAGGTGCTACCCATATTCGTGCATCCAAATTATCATCACATGCTTCATAGGTGGGTTGGCCAGATCTAACTAAATTTGATTTCAGCTTGACTTCTGAATCCACTGCACAAATTGCGATATAACAAACAAGTCAACAATATTTCAATGTTCAGAGACACTGCCTCCAAATTTGTGGGTGTTTTACCCGACCCAATCACATAGATTCGGGTCCTGCTTAGTTACTAGCAGCTCTGCCATGGAGGCTTTAGGCAGCCCATCTATTTGGCGATGCCCCAATGGGCGGGGACCATGCTTTCCGAATACCGAAAATAGTGTATGCCAGTGACAGGTTCAATGACAATACACTATCGTTCGCTTAGCTGAAATCCATTTTACAGCTTCAGGATTTTTTCTAAAGACTTTTTGGATGGTTTGTGTGTTTTTGTCTTTTGTTTCTTTTTAGTCTTGTTTTTTTTTTTTTGTGAGTCTACACATTAAGAAAAGCAGAAAAAAAAAACAACAACAACATAAAAATAACAACAATTCAATTTACAAACCGGTCGTACAAACATATTATTGTGTCGAGATTTTTTCAGACTATCAAGTGAAAAGAGCATCAAGTCTATGTGTTATCTAAAAATCTACATCAAAGTGTATCTTATGCACAAAACGAATCATGCTTAGCTTATAAACAGATGGAGAATGGATAGAAATGAAATTTGAAGTGGAGACAAAATTCAAAATGGCCGCGATCGCAAATTTTGTAGGCTAATGTCAGAAGTCTTGTGATCCAATCCATTGCAATTGGAATATTTGGCATTTTTGGCTGTTTTGTTATTATCCGCACGGCTGCAGTGTCTACAGTCTCCTCCAAATCAAGGAACGCTTATTGTTTTTCAGGATAAGCACCGAACCATCCAAGCGTTTGTTGGACCATCACTTTTTTGGTCACACACATCACTGGTCACATCGTTAGTCTATAGTGCTGTCTGCACGCCGACAGTTCTGCGGTTTGGGGAACTGCAAAGCAGTTCCCATTGGGCGCACATAATAAAAACATCATTACCATGATAATTTGATCTGGTGTACTGTATGATATCTTACGGACGAGCTGATATCACCGGATATCATCCACTCAACCTGATACTGTCCGCTACTACAGTAATAATGTGCATGTAATGGGCCTAATTACTACACTATGTGGACTACACATACTGCTCATGCTTTGACCAGACTGCACATGAAACCTAAGAATGGTTTGCATGACAGGTCTCATGATGCAGTTAAAATTACAATTACGATAACTGTCCTAAAATGTCATTATGTCATCCAGAGGACTTTTAAAGACGAACATAGGGCTAGATGAGAGTTGGTATCAGGTAAATATTTTTCTTATTTCTCAATGAAACAGATGCTGCAGGTACCTATTAGTAGTACCTCAGTGAGGTGCTTCTAATGAGTACCCTTAACATATGTTTATATGGAGAAATAAGAAAAATATTAATATTTTTGGACTAAAAAAAGCATTTTATCAAGAGCTATGGGGGAGACCTGGATGTTTGTTTGTGTTGAGTTTTACGGCCCAGTCAACCCAATGTCGAGTGTCGTCAGTTTACCTTACCACACTTTTACTGGGCCGGCTTAGTCCTCTAAGCAGTTAACCAATACTGTGCACATTCTTTCGCCAGAAACTGACAACTGCCCTTCTTGAATCAGCGGAAGGGAGAGAATGACCATAGAAATTATTTCATGATAAATCTACACAAAAGGATGTTGCCAACCTGGCAGGGTCAAACCGGCAACCTCCTGATCAACAGTCGGACGCGCATCCAACTGAACCATCGAGCTGGAGGGGGAGTACTTGATGACAATTCAAGGACAATTTTCTTCAGTTCTTCATTTAAAATATACATGTATGTTGTGGGTTCTCATTAGAAGCTTCTTGGTGAGGCACTTCTAATGAGTACCCACAACACATGATTTTATCGAGAAATAAGCATAATGTGGTTTTTCAAAGTTACTGGAAAGCTTGAAGAAATGAGAAATAATAGAAGCATAAAATTCATATATGATTAAGATCAACTCAGGAGTTTAGGAGACTATTTGATACAGGGATCAAACATGGTTTTTCATGCATTAACATTCGCCAGGTCCCGAGGGAGGTGTTGAAAACCGAGGCTGGAGGCCACGGTTTTCAACACCTCCCTAGGGACCGGCGAATGTTAATGCATTGAAAAACCATGTTTGATTGCTATTATTGCATAAAATTGAAATCATTTCACATTATTTCTTGCACTATTTTGTTTCGCCTTTTCACTGATGTTTCGCGTATGCAATTTTCATGGACTATGCTCGTTCTAGGGCCGGGCACTACATATCTCGTGACGGCAGCTATTCTGTGGCCCTGGTACAGGCATACTGAAAGTTGCGTAGCCCTGCATTTACAGTGTGTGAATTGCTTTGTTAATACATGGCTCTTTAATGCACCGCTGTTAATAACGTGCGGCACTGCTTTTTATGCAATGATAGATAGTTATGCAATATTTTTCCGGATTCCTTTATAAAGTAAATTTATGGATTCTCATTTAGAAGTTATGATTTCATAACTATTCATTATTTTTGTGAAGAAAGTTAGGGATGGATTGGACCAGGGCAATTTATCTAGTTGGTTTGTATAGAATTTGCTTAGGTATGTATGGGACATCTGACCACTGGCTTCCCTTCATCACAATTTTTGTGAGAGAAATCACATGATCATGTTGATAGGTTGAAATATTTTGGTTATCTAAAGGCATGAATCCCAACACTTGCTCATTGCAGGCAGAAGTCTGATACAACATTTACTGGTTATATTTTGACTGACATTTCAGTTGAAATTTTTTCATCGACATGTCGAGCTGAAAGAACTGCTGAGTCTGCTGTGTTTCACAACTAAAGCACAAATGTTTTCTTACGCATAAACAAATAAGTTCATCAGAGGTTTATAATTCTGAAGGGTGTTTTTTTTTTTTTCTGTGTTGGGGTTTTACGGCCCAATCAACCCAATGGGGTCATGTCGAGCGCGGTCAGTTTACCTAACCACACGTTTACTGGGCTGGCTTAGTCCTCTAAGCGGTTAACCAGTATTGTGCACATTCTTTCGCCAGAAACTGACAACAACTGCCCTTCTTGAATCAGCGGAAGGGAGAGAATGACTGTAGAAAATATTTCATGATCAACCTCCACGAAAGAATGTTGCCGACCTCAGTAGGGGTTGAACCCGCGACCTCCTGGTCTCCAGTTGGACGGCGCATCCAGCTGAGCCACCGAGGCCGGCTGAAGGGTGTAGATTTTCAATACAAATTTAATTATTGTTTTCAGTTCATGCTTCATGATTACTGAGATGAAAAATGTGTGATTTCTTGGACTTTGGATTCCCTATTGGCTATCTAGGTAATGTTAAACATGACAATTCTGCTCCAGTTAACTTCATCAAAAATCAGAAAGGGGCTATATTTTCCCCAAAAATTGGTCAAGCAGTTTCAGAGGAGAGTGATTTAAAGATTACACGATTTTATACATGTATATAGCCCAGGTGCATGTGTAACTAGCCCCAAGGAGATAACATTTTTATTGTAACTAAAAGGTTTTGCTTCTTTGATCATAAATTGGAAAGTTTGTTTGTGTTCAGGTTTTACAGTCCAGTCAACCGAATGGGGTCATGTCGAGAGCAGTCAGTTCATCTAAGCCCACTTTTATTGGGCAGGCTTAGTCCTCTAAGCAGTTAACCAGTAGTGTGCACATTCTTTCGCCAGAAATTGACAACTTCCTTCTCAAATCAGCAGCAGGGAAAGAATGACCGCAGAAAATGTTTCATGATCAATCTCCACAAAAGAATATTGCCGACCTAGGTGGGGGTCGATCCCGCGACCTCCTGGTCTCCAGTCTGAGGCGCATCCAAATGAGACACCGAGGCCGGCAAACTGGAAAGTAAAATCCATTAGTCTTTAAAACATTTTGATACATTTTACTCTAAATCACACTTGACCTGTATTTTATAATTATATACCTATATATGAAATATGAATCCAATACACTAATCTTTTCAAAAGGATAAGGAACGGAATCCACTTTTCGTATTGAAAATGGCGGAGGCATAAAAAAAAATCTAGAGCCGAGGATATTTGGAGGTTGCAAACCTGTGATTCTTTCGGCTGCCCAAAATTTGCCCGCTGTCTCCAGAACCCATGCTTCTGCTGAATCAGCTATAATAAAACTGTTGTGATAGGTTGAGGCCTTGTCTTCATAACATATGCCACCCTGGCCATACAGTTCAAGATGGGAGGTAATCACATTCAAACTTTCTCTGGCAGTTTTGCCCCTTTCTAGTCCCAGTCTGTAAAAAAAGAATGTGCCACAAGATGAGAAACAGTACTTTCTGACATGGGTGTCCATAGGTCTTGATAAGGGAGAGTATCTGATAAATATTTTTCTTATTTCTCCACGAAAACATATGTTGTGGGTACTCATTAGAAGCCCCCTCGGAGAGGCGCTTCTAATGAGTACCTACAACATATGCTTTTGTGGAGAAATAAGAAAAACATCAATACTTTTGGATTGAAAAAAGCACCTTAACTAGAGCTATGGGTGTCCAATGAAGGTTCAAATCAGTCTGAGCATCCGCGCAGTCTGATCAGTCATAGTTGTCCGTAGGAGGAAGAAACTTTGCATCACTGGCTATCCAAAATGTGTCCAGCGAAGATTCTGATCAGATTGCGTGAATGTGCAAGATCATCTGAATATTCACTGGATGCACATATCTGAAGGTATGTTTTAAGGCTAGCTAATCAGAGCTGAAAAGATAATCGATTATCAGTCCTGCCATTGTGATCGATAATAGATTAATGATCACTGAAGATTTGGTCATAATTTTACTGGTCTGAGCATGTTTCTTGCCATATGTTATACTTTATCATATGTATTTGGTCAGACAGGCCTGAGCAAACAGTGTAGACCCAGATGAGATGCCACAGATGCATCATCTCATCAGGGTCTACACTATTTGCCTCTCAGTCAGCTATTTTAGACACAACAGTGGGAGTAAATTGTTCTTGTTCAAAGTATGGTATGGAGTTGAGATGTCTGAATACTTAGGGTAAATACAGTAAAGTAACAGACACAGAAATCAAATGATCGATTATTAGCAAATCTGTAATGATAATCATTTTTGTGGAATTCATTGCTCAATTAATCGATTATCAGATTAATTGTGCAAGTCTTACTATGTTTTCTGACATTGTGGCTTAAATCATCTATGAAACAGTCTAAACAAGCATACCATATTTATACAATTATTTCTGATAGACAGGCTGAGCAAACAGTTAGACCCAGGTCAGATGTTTGATCAGGGTCTAACTGTGGCCATTCAACCAGAACATTTTTAAATACACCAACAGGCTGTCAAAAGGACTTGTGTTCAAACTCTAGGGAGGAGTTAAACTAATCCTAATCCTGCTGAACCCGGATATACCCTGCCTTTGCAAACAGTGTAGATCCAGATTACTTCTGAAGAAGCCAACTGATTTGGATCTGCACTGTTTGCTATTAAGAATGTGAATTTACAGCAATAATCCAGATCAAGTAATCTGATTGGCTGAAAATTAGTAGTGGGCGTAGCATCTTAATTTAGTCAGCATGACAAGGGTTAAGGTGTCCAAATATTTCTGGTAAATACAGTATGACAAATCATGTTCCATTGTTCCAGATAAGAGGAGTTTCAGGAAAATATTTTTCATATTTCTCCATGAAAAACGCACAAAGTGCTTCTACCATAACACAGAAATAAGAAAAATATCAATTATTTTTGACTGATAGTTAGTGGAGGTTTTACGGCCCAGTCAATCCAATGGGGTCATGAAGAGCCTGGTAATTTTTGGCTGAAAAAAGTGCCTTATTTATTCTATAATCTTTGTAATTTCTTCATGATTATGATAAATACATGTTCAGAAAATATTAAGCCATTTTAATAGTCTCAATACACTTGATTTCCCCTAACATTTTTTTTTTTTTTTTTTAACAATAAAGACAACTTTTGTGACTTCCTGTTTGCTTTCCTGCACACCAATGCCTTGAGAAAAGGGATCACTCTACTGGAAGCAAATTCTTCCCTTTTAGTGCAGATCCTTTTTCACAAGGGAATTTGGTTTTCAGATGTCATTCAACAGTGTGATAAAGAAAAGCTCAGTGCAATGAAGTACCGTACAGTGATGATCTTAATTCCACCACCAGCGGGATTTGATCCCTGAACCTTGTGAACCAAAGTCAAACCACCTAGTCGTGTGGCTACATGAATGCTTCTTTCAAAAGGGAAGCATAAAAAGAGCTTCCTCTCTTTCCCTTAATTCCATGAAGATGTATGATGGACATCTTGGAACATAATACCCCATCAATGTTTTAGGGCAGGACATATAAAAGTAAAAAAAAATCAGCCAGGGTCCAGTTGTTCAAAACTAACAACGTCATTAGTTAAGGTACATGTATTGTTAAAACTTTGATCAATAAATATGGCATATACACTAATATTTTTGCTGAAAAAATGTGAGATTTGCAAAAGCTACTCACATTTTTCTTCAGCAAAAATACCTGTGAATTAGATGTTTTACTTACTAGAACAGTTAACATTTTGAATACTAACGAGCTTGTTAAGCTAACAATGCTTTGAACAACTGGGCCCAGAATTTCTTAGTCAATCTTAGGTTTTGAAAAACTGACTGATCACAGACTAATAACTGACCTGCAGAAAATATATTCATTTGTATTTTAGCTTGCATCAAGGATTTATCGATATCTCCAGATTGATAAGTGGGGTATCCACATAATTGTTTTTTCTTATTTCTACATGAAAACATATTTTGTGGGTACTCATTAGAAGCAACCTGCAAGGTATTTCTAATGAGTACCCACAGCACGTTTTCATGGAGAAATATCAGTACTTTTGGGTTGAAAAATTTATTTTGAACAGGCAATTTTATTATATTTCATCATTTTTCATGGCCTTTAGTCACCAAAAATCTAAAACCAGATTGTGCAGTCAATGGCCAAAATCCCATGCACGGTGCTAATGTTGCTAATAGCTTGATGGATGGACAGACAGATGGAAAAATAATGTTGCTCTCCCACACCCTTACCACACTGAGAAGTCATGTAGCAAGTTCAGTTGAATTCCGCCCAGTGGTTTAGGAGGAGATAGCTGGATGAACAGATGGATGGATGAACAGTCTAACAAATGAATAGTTATGTGGGTACTATCTCTAATTTTGTTTAGTCAGGTGGCTATTTTTAGACATAAAACAGCTGTTTAGCAGCATAAAAATCTCCATTTTATGTGTCTAAGGAATAAATCCCATTCCTGTCTATAATTCTTAGCCACAAATCCCATTACTGTCTATAATTCTTAGCCACCAAACTACCCATGTGTTCACCCGTATGGATGGAAAGACTGATGGACAGAAAGATAATGTTGCCCATGCACACCCTTACCACCTGGGGAAGTCATGTAGCAAGTTAAGTTACATTCTGCCCAGTGGTTTAAGAGGAGAAAGCGTGATTGATGGAAGGATGGACGGAGGCCTTCACAATATCCCCATCGCTAAAGCATGGGGATAATGACCCAAACAGATACCTTAATATTTCATTTTTCACAACTTGCCTAATAAAATGAGGCACTGTCTTCATAACATAGGCCAGTGAGAAAAAATATGTTTCTGAAAATAGAATTTATTATTAGTCGACTATAATATTTTTTCCGATCATCAGTTACAAGAGGAAAAAGTGACCCATGATATATTTTAATCAATCATTGGACAATACTATTACCTTACAAGATCCATTCCAAGCAGCCTCTCTGTCTTGTCATCTTCCTGTGTTAATTGTGTCCTTACAGCCTCATTCCCAATACAGACCCCAGCTTCATTTGCCCCAATCTCAGCTCCCCACATCCAGGCCGGCTTACTAAGGATCACTGCTAGTGTTTTGGGGGCTTGTGGTATCTCAATGTAGGTACACTGAAATATACATAAAAATGACATTCCGCACAGACCTTTACACTATTGATGACAACCAGTATTCACACCCTTTAATTCTAAGTTTTCCAATATGGAAGGAATGTAGTCTATTTCAAACATATATTTGTCTGCACTCAAAGTACATCAATAGAAATTATTTCTGAAAGCATTGTTGAGCACTAGTTTTCTCTGTGTGTGTGTGTGTGCATGCATGTGTGCATGTGTGTTTGTTTTGGAGTTTAAACAACTTTTAGGGATAAATGTGTACAAAATACGCCATAAATAAATACATTATCAAAACTTGCCTGCACTTTGCATTAATCTCTTGAAGTAATTTTTAAGTGTCTGCAGCGAACAACACCAGTTTGCCACTTGACTGCAATCGATAAAGTAGTTCCACTTAAATGGCAGCTAGTTTATCAATAAACCATAAAGGTCCTGATCAGGTTGCTTGGATTCTCAGGCTGACCTGGGGGTTTACTGTTTTACCCATGTCTTGCTGAACCTGGATACACCCTGTCTTTGCAAACAGTGTAGATCCAGATCAGTTGGCTTCAGAAGAAGCTGGAGCTGTACTGTTTGTCATTAAGTATGTGACTTCATATCAACAGTCTGGATTAAGTAATCTGATTGGCTGACAAGTAGCAATGGGCATGGCACCTTAATTTATTCAGCATGACAAGGGTTAATGAAGAGCATGTATCCACATAGCTCAAGATGCGTTTTCAACAAAATACTTTTCTTATTTCTCCATGAAAACACATCGTGCTGTGGAAACTCACAACAAAGCCTCACTGAGTTGTTTCTAATGAGTACCCACATACCCACAGCATGTTTTTGCAGAGATATAAGAAGACTATTTAGCTGATACCCGTCATATTTAGAGCTGTGTAAACTAATAATCCATTACTGGGCTTCATTCTTACCTGTAGTTTGCTACCAGTCTCATGTTGTGATGCCGCATGGAATACAACTTCCTGTACTTCATTCAGAGGACGGTCGGAATTCTTGCCAAATATCACACATCCATTGCCCGTTGCTGGAGGCAGTGCTACAAATGTATCACAGGACTTTGGACCCTCTGTCTCTGAAATTATTAAAGGTATCACACATGGTGTCTGAATATTTAGGATAATTATGGTAAAGCATTTTTTACTTTTAATCTCTCTCCTTACCAGTAAAGAAAAAGGAAATAACCAACTTTATAACTGCCTTCCTATATACAAAATAAATTGCATCCATCCAAGGCTTCCTCACAATTTTCTTTTTGAAATTTAGGTCTTACTGTTTGTATTTTAGAACATAAAACTGTATCCCATATTACCCTATCTATCCTTAATATTCAGAAGACTTGTTTTGAGTTCTTGTAAAAATGGCACATCAACCCCTGTGGGTCATTCTGTGTTGTTTCTCAGAAAATGGAGAATAGGGACAGAAAAGCAAGTAGATGCAAGGAAAGAAAGGAATAGAGGATGAGGTAAAAGGACTGTGCAGAAACTGAAGAAATACTAAAATGCTCACCCCATCCCCTGCTTCCCATATCACTACCCTAACACCCAAGATTCCATCTCTTTACCATACTACTCCATCATTTTGCACTTTTCCATTTGATTACCAGCTGATCTGTCTAAAAGCCTCTTTAACAAGTGGGACACAGAGTAGACCCTGATGGGACACTGCATTCTGAGATGTCTGATCTGGGTCTACATTCTTTGCTCTGCTTTGTGGGAATACCTAGGATTTAGGGAAATTAATACACTTTCAAGGGAGACAACTCTGTCAAACTTGTTTTTCCTCCCTTTTGAAAGGGGTCTATTCTAAAAGGAAGTATACCTCTGGCCTTTCAAGAAGTAGACCCCTTTTCGGCAGATCCCTTTTAGAAAGGGCTTAGTGTGAAGGAAGTCATAAAAGTTGACTCCCTTGTCAAAAATGATGGAAAATCTACCAAGTGTATCAAGTTCCTTAATACAGTTATTTTTACCTTTATCATCCTTAGCTGGTTCTTTCAAAGCCTCCTGTGGTATAAATTCTTCTGTTTTAAGCTCAGAAGTTTTCTCAATGGCACTTTTTGTTTTGTGTGTTGTTGATTCAAAATGTCCAGTTCTGGTCATTTTAGAAACTGACTCTAGGTTTTTCAGTTCCTCGTCGTCAACAGGTACAGGTGAACCTGACCTTGGGGTATGTGACGGAGTAATTCTCCTTTCTCGTACAGTGTAAGTATCTTCTGTCCTCTCCAATGACCCAGACCTTGACCTTGACTTTCTGGTTTCTTTTGCTTGCAACAGCGTTATCTGTACGTGAGTGCCATCTTTGTATGTTTCTTGTTCTTCTTTAAGGCTTGCTTCCACTTCTTCTAAATCGTCAATGCAACTGCTGCTTGAGCTTGATTGTGACTTGTCGGCAGCGACAAAAGTACTCTGAGTACCTGGAATCACTTCCTCAATTTCATATTCATCACTACTAATTTCATTTCCACTCTCATCAAAGGACAATGCTCTTGTACGAAACTTCTGAACCAAACTGCTTGTAATCACCTTTCTTGTAACTATTGTACCATCTTCTAGTATAATCTCTTCCTCTTCTGTCCCTGTTACATTTCTCGGTGGTTCTTCGTATGTTTCCAGGACTGTTTCAGCAACCTCCTTTTCCTCCCCTTCATCTGATTCCAGAGTTCTGCCAACATGCTTCAGCAAGCGACGGTGTACTTTGTGCGTTTTATGTACTGTGCCATCTTCCAGAATTTCTTCTTTGTCTTCCACTTCCATGCTTTCCCGTGGTGGACCTTTCTCTTCAGCTACTTCCATCTTGTCTGGCAGAGACACCTGCAAGTATAGAACATGCTGTTACATAGACCCAGTACAGCCAAAAAGTACCAACCATGTTTTATTTCTCCACAAACAAAAAACATGTTACAGATATTCATTAGAAATGCAATTAAAATTATTAGTGATCAAACTGGTCTTTTGATAAGGAGCAATTTAATCTGGCTCTAAACTGACTGCTCAGATATGACTTAACAAATATTTAGAGCAGCTACACTATCCCAAAATTTGAACAGCAAAGATCATAGGTCAAGATAAGGCTTTTTTTTTTCAACCAAACTTTGTTGATATTTTTTCTTATTTCTCCACAAAAACATGCTGTGGGTACTCATTAGAAGTGCCTCTCTAAGACACTTCTAATGAATACCAACAATATATGTTTTCATGGAGAAATTATAAAGATACATGTATTTACCTGATAATCGCTTATCTATAGATTTGCTAGCTCATTATCACAAAAAATTTTAACCCATTGTAGTCTGGAGACCTGTAAAAGGGTAAATGGCAAACAGCGCAGACTCAGAATGCGGCATCTGATCAGGGTCTCCACTGTTTTTTTTTTGTTTTGTTTTTTTATTTGGGTTTTACGGCCCTTTCAAGAATATTTCACTTATATCGAGCCGATCGTTCATTGAAGGTGGGCGAAAACCGGAGTACCCGGAGAAAAACCACCTGACCATCCGTAAGCAGAACTTGGCTTTCCCACATATGACCCGAGCTAGGCTCGAACCACAGCGGTGAGAAACCTAATGGATTAAGAGTCAACTCTCTTATCCACCAGGCTATGGGGGCCCGTCGGGTCTCCACTGTTTGCGAACAGTTTAGCCATTTTTCTCCAGGAATATGTAGATCTCATAGCCGGACGTACCTAAAATTGAAATTGGACTCTTCCAATACATTGTGTGGGAGAGTCTATTCAATATACAATGGGTAAGGGACTTGATATACTTGGTGGATTTTCAGCCATTTTGTACAAGGGAGAAAACTTTTGTGACTTTGTTTGCTTTTCTGTCCACTAAGTCCCTTCACCCAAGGGAAGCAAATTCTTTTCTTTTAGGGTAGACCCATTTTCAGGAGGGAGGTAAAAACCTGTTTGATAGCTGTCTCACCTGGAAGTCTATCATTTCCCCTAAAATCGTCTGTTTAACCCTTAAAATGCCAAGAAAACCTGCATCTGAAAATATCGTCTGTTTATGTCGTCTGCTGAGAATTCTTGCAAACTTTTCAAACCTATTTTTGCATACAGGCTCAGACCGCTCCTTTTGTTTGCAAAAATGACTTTTTTAAAATCACAAGCAGATGACAAAGCAGACGATGATTGTTGTTATTGGCAGTTTAAGGGTCAAGTTTTTACCATAATTCTTTTTCTTTCTTTTTGTATTATTGCTCTAGGTAAGGGACTTTTTTTTTTTTAACAAAAAGAATTTATGATATTCCTACTTCTCTATGAAAACTTCTCAGTGTTCTCTGCAAAAATATATTTGTACGTAGTGGGTATTTATAAGAAGGACCTTGGTAAGGCAATTCTAATGAGTACTCACAATGTTAGTTTAAGTGGAGAAACAAGAAAAAAAAAATAGGCCTAAAATAAAAATTTGTGTGTTCCAGGTTTTCGACTGTGTTACCACCAACTCTTACTCTTTTTAAGGATTTTTTTTTTTTTTTTTTTTTTTGTGTGTGTGTTTTTTTTGTTGTTTTTTTTTTTTAAATTTCCTAGTTGGACTATATTGTTTTCCTATTAACCCCATATAAAAACTTGTAACAAAATAAAAATATTTTCCAAGCTAACGTCCCTATTTGAAATTCCAATTCTAACCTGAAACACACATATACTTTTATTTGGACTTTCTGGATAACTCTCCTATAGACAGCTACAATTTGATTCTAATTGTCTCACAGTCTGAGTAAAATGTGAGTAAAATATGAAGTCTTGTTGTCAAGACAGTCTGTTCACACTTTAAGCGCCAGTTTCAACTGCAGCAGACAACATTTTGATTTTTTTTTTTTTTTTGTATTTTGTATTTTTCAGAGAAAACAAGCTTTGACATTTTATGTGAATCATCTGCTTCACATGAAATGTCAAGACTTATTTTCTCTGAAAAAAAAAAAAAAAAAAATAGAATGTCGTCTGATACAAATTTTGCTTAGCAGTTTAATGCCATCTGCTGATGTTGTTACCAGCATTCTAAATGTTATACAAGCTGTGTACAGATTCTATAGAAACCACGTGTTGTAACTGCCTTTCAAAAAAATATCCAAATATATCATTGAAACAAACACATATAATTACAGTATTTGCCCTAAATATTGGGACAACTTAACCATAGCTCAAGATTAGGCGCTTTTTTCAAACAAAGAGTATTGGTATTTTTCTTATTTCACCATGAAAATGTATGTGTGTGTTGTGGGAACTCATTAGAAGTGCCTCTCCAAGGCACTTCTAATGAGTACCCACAACATTTGGCATCTTTATGGAGAAATAAGAAAAATATTAACCAGGGCCCAGTTGTTCAAAACTAATGATGTCGTTAGTTAATGTATCATTAAAACTTTATTAAATATGGCAAATACGCTAATATTTTTTCATCAAAAATACCTGTGAATTAAAACTTTATTAAATATGGCATACACTCTAATATTTTTTCTGAAAAGATGTGAGTAGATTTTGCATTTGTTCATTTTTTCAGCAAAAATACCTGTGAATTAGATATTGTACTTACTAGAACAGTTAACATTTTGACCACTAACGAGCTCGTTAAGCTAACCAGGTTTTGAACAACTAGGCCCTGATACCCACTCTTATCTGGAGATATGCCTTAATTCCTTACAATAACTGTCTTAATATCAAGTTTAATTTTACTACCTGCTGATGTGTCTAAAAACTGCTGATCAGATGAGTGGCAAAACTGTGCAGACCCTGATCAGACTGACCTTGGTCTAAACTGTTTCCTCAGCCCTACCTGTTTCAGTGTTTAAGGTAAATATGGCAATTTAACTGTAAGGCTAAACAGATGTTGCTATCAACTAAATGGATTTGGGGTCAGTCACATTAAAATATTGTTCTCTAAGTTGATCCAATTCAACCATATTTGTCTATGGTTGTATGTATATGTACTGTATAAGTATTGGGACATATTGGCCTTTGCAAACAGTGTAGACCCAGATCAGATGCCACAGTATGCCATACATACAGCAATATTTTAAACACATCATGAGGTAGTACATAGCTACAGATAAGAGGGGGTATCCACATAATATTTTTCTTATTTCTCAAAGAAAACATATGTTGTGGGTACTCATTAGAAGTGCCTCGCCAAGGCGCTTCTAATGAGTACCCACAACACATGTTTTCGTTGAGAAGTAAGAAAGATACCAGCACTTTTGGGATAAAAAAAGTGCCTTATCTGTTACTATGCTAGTATACTGGACTAATTCAAATGATGGGGAGTTATGGTGTCCAAATAGTTAAGGTAAATAAGGTAACTACTGATTGATTCATAAAACTACAGCCTTTTAACAGCAAAAGGGTATCCAGATAAATATATTTTTCTTATTTCTCAATGGAAACATATGATGTGCAACACACAAAAAGGGCCCTTATGCATTCTGCGGACAATGTAGGTCCAGATCAGCATGTGTATTTGTGAGTCGAATCTGGACATTTTCTGTTCGTTGACATATACTTGAGTATCCACTGAATCTGTAAGTGGACAATGAAGGCCCAGATCAGCATGTGCTTATGTGCATGCTGATCAGGGCCTGCATTGTCCTCAAATTGCATAAGGGCTTTTTCATGTGTTACACATCATATGTTAAAGGTACTCATCAGAAGCGCTTCAGCATATATTTTTGTAGAGAAAAAGAAAATTATACTTACTTTTCTTTTGAAAAAATGCCTGACATAGCTCTTGATAAGATGCTTTTTTTTTCAATCCAACAGTATTGATATTGTTCTTATTATTTTCCATGAAAACATATGTTGTGGGTACTCATTAGAAGCACTTTGCTGAGGCACTTCTAATCAGTACCCACAACATGTTTTCCTGGAGAAATAAGAAAAATATTTATTTAATACCCACCCTCATCTATACCTATGGCCTTATCTGGTGTTATATTCCTTTACAGTTATCATTAGTCAGGGTTCAAATAAACCCTAACAGCACTAATCACAAATGCAGCAGACAACATTTTGAAAACAAGTCTTGATATTTTATGTGAATCGCCTGCCTTGTTTTCTAAAAAAATAAAAATAAAATGTCGTCTGCTACAAATTTTGCTTGGCACTTTAAGAGTTAACTCCAATTATGGAGTCCTGGATTTCCATTTTGCTGATTGGAACTCATATTTTTCAGACAAATTCATCAAGATTACAAAGCAGAACTCCATTATTCATGAATCAAGGTTGCAAAATACAGGAATTGTGTTCCTTTTGTACATTCCAAATCCAAGAAGATTTGTCTACATTTTTCCAAATTGTTCAGTTTACAATATGTAAATTTTCAAAAGAAATGAGTGTTACAAAGATTGAACAGTCACGTGATTTTAATAACAAAGGTGGTTGCAAAAGAGCCAGCAAATGGAGAGTGGAGGATTAATTTTTTTTTTAATCTTAAAACATTTCAACTCACTGAACAATGCATGTTTCTGTGAAATTGGCCCCATACTTTTAGAACATGGAACAGCTTACCTATCAGATTGATTGATTGTGTTGGGGTTTAACGACACGTCAACCCTTGTGGGTCATTTTGTGTCGTCTCCCAGAGAAAGGAAGGAAAGAGATAGAAGAGATAGTAGAAGAGATGAAAGAGAGTAACAGGGAAGAAAGAGGAACAGGAATGAAAGTGAAGAAACAGAAGAAGTAAAAACATACCCCTCTACCCTTATTCGCTACAAGGATAGCAGGCCTTGCCCAACTGTTAGCCAATATCAGTTGGACGCCCCAGTGACATAAGATACACAACACCTTTGCACCACCCGACCACCCCCCTTATCTATTAGAGAAAATTCCTGGCAGAGTACTGTTAAACTTTTGAACAAGAGATGAAGCAAAGCTGTTAAAGAAGAAGCAAACATTTTTATTCACTTCAAGGACTGTTTTCCCGGCAATGCGATCAGAATCTCTATTCACAGGTGCATTCTGCAGCAATGAATGATTCTGTAAACAGATAAAAAATTAAGACTTTGCTGCATCAAAATGAAGAGGGGGGGTGGGGGGTGATTACGCACAAATAAAACTAGTTTAAGGCCCACAGTAGTTTTCTTATTGACCTTTCCAAGACGGTTCTTCTGCTGCAGTTCTTCTTTGTGCATCTGTGGTTTTATATGTGGGATTTGTGTTGTCCTTATTTGTTCCTAATCTCTCCTTCTTTTGATGTCTCGGGACGGCTGCCCTTCATGATTGTGGTGCATTTCCTGGATATTTTCACATATATTTTCGATCTGAAAGCACAGGTGTGCATGATGATCTGGGCTTTTCTTCGTATTACACCATAAAGCCTTTTCATGACATGACCTAATAAGAAAAAAACATTCCCCTCTTTTTAATAAGAGGCCTTAATCAGTTATATATATGTCATGCCATTTTAAAATGAATTTTCTTAGATTATCTTATCTTGATAGATTTTTCTGCCATTCTTTTAAAAAAGACGACTTGTATGTCTTTCTGTTTGCATTACTGCTCACTATATGCCTCTTGCACGATTCTTCTTCACAAACTAACTGCACAATGGTCCTCTATAGTGGTTTGATGCAGAATATACAGATAAATCATGAGGTCCAGCCACGCCCTGACCACTCACAATGGCACTGGTAGTTGGCATTTATCACCATCCTCATTTCATTGTCACAAAATGTTCTTTATCATCATGGTAAGCAAAACTACCGATAACTAGTAACTGCCGACTAACGATTCAAACCAAAATCAATATGGAAAATGATATCCTCAATATATTGTGACTCATACAACTTTCTGCTGCAATAAATAAGAATAATTTAGCTAAAATATTTTAATTCTATAAAAGTCAAACAGATTTGCAACATACTATTTATGAAACTTTTTCTGATGACAAACCTTGTGAGTTAAAATATTCCTCTTCTCTTTTCCAAAGCCAAATGTCAACTTTTAGCGACCTTGACCTTTCATTTGCCGGTAATGAGTAAAAGCTTGTACCATGCTACATCTGATCCTGGTATCAGACAATACAATGTATTCGGCAATTTCCGTCAAACTGTCGCAAGAAGGATGAGCACATCGGCGACAGAGGGGTTTATTTAAACCAGAATACATTTAACCCTTAAAGCGCCAATCACAACTATTGTCGTCTGCTTTGTCTTCTGCTGGTTACTTTAAAAGTCACTTCTGCAAACAGTGTGGACCCAGATCAGACTGCTTTAGGAGCAGTCTGATCTGGGTCCACACTGTTTGCCTGTATGCAAAAATAGGTTTGAAAAGTTTGCAAGAATATTCAGCAGACGACATAAACCTCGGACCCATCAATATTGATGGGTCCGAGCATAAACAGACGACATTTTCAGATGCAGGTTTTCTTGGCGCTTTAAGGGTTAAAGCATTCCTCAGTTTTGTCATTTAATAGCCAAGTAGCAATGTACAGTCTGTGTGTGTGTGTGTGTGTGTGTGCGTGTGTGCGTGCGTGCGTGCGCGCGCACGCGTGTGAGTGTGTTGGGGTCTGTCTGTTCCTCAGTGAGCAGGTTCTGCGCAGAGGACACTGCCATCCAGATTCCCGTGTCAGTCTAACTGTCACACCCTGCAGTCATTTTTCACCAAATGATTTATCTTTAATAAACACATTTACTGTCTGCATTAAAACATGTGGAATAATATGTTTGTTGGTGAACTGTCTTCAGGTATGACGGTGAACTGTCTCCAATTCAGTTTGTCGGTGAAGTGTCTCCAAAATATGTGTCGGTGAACTGTCTTGTCGGTGAACTGTCTCGGTCCCAGTAGATCGAACTAAAACTTGAAAACCAAATTTAAGTTCCTAAAACATTTCGGTATTCAAAAGAAGTTTTTTAAAAGAGTCCTATAATAGCTACACTGAATCAATCATAATCGACCAACAGAACAGCTCTACCGAGTTTAGTTGGTCAAACAAACTAATGTATACCTTTATAAAGCAACAAAAAGCAGACAGTGGAAAAATTAACTGCTTAAAATCCAGTGGCATCAATCACACAACCCCACTGAGAAAACCAGTATTCTTAATAATCAATTTAAGATCAGTGTTCACAAAACATGTTCTCCTTAAACTGTGTCATATCATAAAACTCTTTCCTCCTAGGAAATACAGTTCTTGAGGATGAACAGTCTGACGAGTGCCCAGTTCTGCTAGGCGTAAACCAAGGTTCAATACTGGGACCATGTCTTTTCCTCAACGACATGCCTGAAACTATAAAAAAGCAATATCAGACTCTTTGCTTCATGTCATCATGTATCTCACAATCTCGAACCAAACAGACTGTCAAACCCTGCAAGCAGACCTCACAAAACTTGTATCTTGGGAAAGTGAATGGCTTATGGCCTTCAACCCAGACAAATGTGGGCTTATCAGAATAACTAAAAAGAAAAACTTACCCTGTTCAATTACATACTACATGGAGTAACCCTACAAACTACCAAACATGCATAATATCTTGGAGTTAATATATCAGATGACCTATCTTGGAACAAGCACATTTCTCAGATCTCAGCAAAGGGCAATAGTACTTTGAAATTCATTAAACGAAACAGCCAAACCTGTAACAGTCGTTTCAAAGAAAGAGCATATAAAACCTATGTTCGACACTTGCTGGAGTATTCATCCTCAGTCTGGGGCCCCTGGCAAAAGAAATGCATACATACATATATGAAGTGACTGACCACCTCTGCCAACGGGGTTATCAGAACAGGAATTTTCACTTGCCATTGAGAGAGCACGGCAACAAAAGAGAGAAGACCTACTTTATTATAGGCCTAAATCCGAGTTGAGCGTTCTCCCCTTCGTGCCGACATATCACCCAGACGTGCTAAAAGTGAGGGATATATATAGTCAACAAACACTGGCCCATTATTGAGTCCTCTAGCACTTTGAGCGAGATCTTTACAGAAAGACCGACCATGGCCTACAGAAGACCCAAGAGTCTGTGGGATCTTCTTGTACGTGCCAAGCTCAAACCAGACATGCGTGATGATGAACCACTTGAGGAGACAAGACCGTGCGGCAAAGCAAGATGCAAAACCTGCAAAATGATAACCCCCACACAGATCGCGGTCAGCGTCTGGGGCAACAATCAAGCTTAGGTGCAACACCAGTTGTAAGACGACGAATGTTGCACCAAGTGTGGAAAACAATATGTTGGTAAAACCGGTGATCATGTGAACCAACGGATGAATGGCCACCGAGATGATTGGAAACACAAGCGGCTCGAGAGGTCTCCTGTCGCAGAACACTTCTGTTCACCAGAACATGATTTACTCAACAACGCCACGCTTTGTTGCTTAGACCATAACCCGGAGTGGACAGATCGAACCACGCAGGAAAGCAAGAGAGAGCTATTGGATCCGACGTCTGAACACTCTACGGCCATATGGGATCAACAAGGACGACCAGTAGAGGGAATCATCGTTCCTATGTCAGGGCATGCGACAGCTTATGTGGAACGTTTTTGTTCATGTGATTTTACGTAAGTTGGGCCCATTTGCCTTACGTATTGGTGAGAAACACTCAGTTTGGTGTATATCCCTTTCGGTGTAAGGTTTATGTGCATTGTATACACTGCGTATATGGGTACAGCTGTGTTAATAGTAAAGATAAGCTTTATACTTTTTGTACGCTGTGTTGATAGTGAAGATAGGCTTTATAGTTTTTGCACGTTGTGTTTACGCTGTTTACATTTCACATATATCTAAACACGATCAGTTATCAAGTCGCAGCGGGCCAGATAGCATGAGCCCGAAAAGAGCATAATCTGCTTTTCAACTTATGCAACTTTTATTTGTAAATTTTACTTTGGTATAGTAAATCAACACCAACACGAAATAATCTTTATCATGTATTAACATCATCGTTTCGCCATCACGGCTTCTTCAGGATGTAATAAACAATAGACATAGATGACGTCGCGCACGAAAACGTAACGTGATGCGGTGCGCCACGCCAGCTACGTCACACAAAAATAGCAGCAATGTACAATAAAGCAAGTTATCCGGGGCACAGCAATTCCCACATTTTTTTTTAAATTTTACTTTGTCATTTTTTAAAATAGAAAACCTCTGAAGAAGGCGAAAGCCGAAAGGCCTCAGGTAAACAAATCATTTGCACTGTTAATGATTAACACACACACACGCACACACACACACACACACACATATATATATATATATATATATTATATACAACACACACTCACACACACTCACACACACACACACACACACACACACATACATACATATATATATATATATATATATATATATATATATATATATATATATATATATATATATATACTGGAAATGATTCAGCACCGAGCAGTCAGCTATATACTTAATGACTATGTGTCTATACTAACAGTGTCTCAGCCATGTTAACTAAACTAAATCTCCCTACCCTAGAAACACACAGGAGCATAACCTCACTTGTTATGCTTTAAAAAATTTAAAACGGCCATGTCCGTATCAGTCTCCTGCATCAAACCCTCTATGCGTAACAGATTCTCAATACCCTATCCAAGGATCAACGCCCATAAGTATTCTTTCTATCCTAGAGTAGCAAGACTGTGGGATAACATGCCTCCCTCCCCACGACATGCTTTGCAGCCCTGACCTGGAATCATTCCAGGCACGCCTGACTTCACACTGTCAGTAACTCTACAGCCATTATCATAATCGTCGTCATCATCATTCAATCATCCTCATTTTCATCAAGATTTTGATTAAGTCAGTTTTTTTCTATTTTTTTTCCTCGATACGCCATTTGCATGCACTCCATATAATACTCTATATGAGGCGTATGGAGTACCAGGCAGATTCAGATTAAGATTTTCCCACCATTTTTAGGAAGGAGGTAAAACATTCACACAGAGTTGCCTCCACTAAAAGTGTATCAACCCCACTTAACACTGGTGAGAAATATTCTAATCAGGCCACAAAAAGAGGAAACCTCTAACTTATAATTACCAGCTACATGTCGTCAGCCTAAAAAGTACTGTCGCAACAAAATACTAAGGTAAAATCAATTCTCTTTATATCGACACTCGATATAAAAATTGTTATAATGTTAATTTGATTGGCACGAAAACTTCGCTCAAGAGGTGACAATTAATCAGAAATTATGCAAGAATAGGAATTGTTAGTCTGTCTCCAGACTCTGTCTTTTCAATCATTTTCTCTTTTCTTTTCAAAAGGTATACAAATCTGGTATAGCTGATAATGATTTGTACAGTTATGTCCCTTAGTGGAAAAGCTAGTCGTTTCTGTTAGAACAGGTGAATATAAGCAGGAGAAATAGGGATTAAAGAGAGAGAAAAAATAGTGTTCAGAAAAGTAACAAAAAAAAAAAAAAAAAAAAAAAAAAAAAATAAAAAAATAAATAAATAAATAAACACACACACACAAAAAAAACAACAACAACAAAAAAAAAACAAAAAAAAAAAAAAAAAAACAGAAAACAGAAACGACTGGAGCCAGTCTAAGGAATTGTATTTGATACTTCAAGAATATTGTATTTAATACTTCAAGAAACATGTTTTGGACATTTGTTAGAATCGCCTCAGTGAAACGATTTTCACAGATATCCAAAACATAAATTGTGTGAGGAAATAAGAATAAAACAAGTAATTTATTATATATTATTTTGCTGCGTTTAAAGATTCTTTACAACAGCAAATTTATTTTAACGCAATATCTTTGGGAGCAAATGCTATCGTTGTAACGAGGTCCATTGTATGTCACTTTAAAACCTAGTATGCGGCTGCAGTTTAGAACCTTGGCAACAGAAGTATGGTAAACAGACAAATGATCTAAAACTGGAGCAGTTCGGTACATTTTCAATAACTCTTGTTACAACATTTTTTAACAATTTAGACCTAGCATTTCGCCAGAAAAGTCCACGAGTTTTGTCGGCCTTATGTACTTTGTTTTCGACACGCTTATATATTCCGTGTGTTTCACTTAAAATACTCCCGTGAGTAGTATGCGCTCTATACTACTCCCGTGGACACAAAGCGCACAAACGCTGACGGAGTCTTTTTCAATAAATATTCCCCAACGTCAGAAAACGTATTCGCGCAGTCTGATCAGAATCTTCACTGGGCGCATTTTGGATAGCCCGGAATGCAAAGTTTCTTCATGCGGACGACGAAGACATAGTCAGACTGCACGGATGTGCAGGCTGTTATGGTCTAGCGCTCCTACCTTCGATTATCTGCCTTGGCAGATTATGCATAGCTTCTATAAGTATATATCGAGGGTTGAACGCATGACTATGGTAACTCAAACATATTTTTGAAACCCTTGTTTAGGGGCAACTTGGACCCCTTTGTAAACAATGCAAATTTAGGTGCCATTGCTCATACGAGCAATGGCACCTAAATTTTCATTGTTTACAGAAAGAAATGTTGTAATCTTCATAACGCCTTCATGGTGAGGAGATTAGGTTTGGGGAAAAACAACCATCTGACTTACGCCAGTCTTGCGCTCAACCCTCGATATTCAGTCTCTGATTACTGCGTCAGGGAGTCGACTCTTTTGCTCAGTGGTTAGAGCATTGGATTTTTAACCGGGAGGACCGGATTCGAATCCCACGATAGGAGGGAATTTTTTTTCGGCTATGCTTCATTCCTTTGTTACGGCTTTCATGTCGTAAGATGGGGGCTCGTCCAAGATTGGACTTTACTACGCCGAAAATGGCTTCACGTCATCATTAAATGATGACTTCCTTGAAAAAGGGGGAGTGTTATGGCCTAGCGCTCCTACCTTCGATTATCTGCCTTGGCAGATTATGCATAATTTCTAAGTATATATTCAATATCTGACAACTGCGTCAGGGAGTCGACTCTTTGGCTCAGTGGTTAGAACCGGGAGGACCGGGTTCGAATCCCACGACAGGAGGGAAATTTTTTTCAGCTATGCTTAATTCCTTTGTTACAGCTTTCATATCGTAAGAAGGCTGATTTAAGTCTGGTTTGGCGCATATATCAGAAGGTACATTTTCTCACGTCGCGACTCAAATATCTTTGCACCAATTTAGTATCACAGTCAAAGGGCATTCATCAAAAGAACTCTTAAGCTGGACCTGGAAATGTACACTGTTTGATATCAAAGTAAATAAGTGAACTCAGGACCTGATACAATCAGATCCACATCAAGTTTGCTACAAGCTACTTTTATCCCATGAATTTCTTAGCTGTTAGTTAAGTCTTGTTGTATATATGTATATAAATTTTAGTTAGAGGACCACAAGGTAGAATATTTATTTATAGCTAATTGTGTCATCCTCTTTAAACATTGTTTAAATAAATAAAATAAATAAAAAGTTTGACAAGCACCTATACCAGTCAAGTTTAGGTCTGATGTATGATTTTGACAGGTGACATATACAAAATTGGACACTGTACAAGGCTGCAAGGTAATTTACATCATCCAGTGTTTTGAACTGATTATCCTAAACAGCAGTTTAATTGACAGAAAGATGAGAAATTTTTACTGTTGTTGAAGTCTTGAGGTCCTCCCAGGGGTTTTGGGGAACAGAGGAATAATGTCATTTATTTCAGGAGAACAGGAGAACACAAGTCTAAAAATGAAGGGAACAGGAGAACAAAGGTAATTTCGGGGAGCAGGGAACATAGAAAATAAAGATTTTGATTTTGAGGAACAAGGAAAAATTCAAAAAATATTTCAGGGAAACAAGGGAACAGGTACCCCCCCCCCCCCCTACACCCCCCCACCCCTGGGAGGGCTGAAGTATTGCACTGAAAAACAATTCGAATTAAAATGAAATGAAGTACATCAAAGTTTGTACGCGTTAGTGTCTACGGGTGTACATCCAAGGTATAGCCGTGGGTGCAACAACCATCGTTTACTTGACTGTAAACGATGAATGTGTTTATTGCTGTCAAGGATCATGCCTATTAGAATCTATTTATCTCCACTACAGCTGGTGTTAGTGTTGTGTGGCGGTCTTTAACCAATCAAAGACTGGAGACCCCTAAACGGGTAACTGGCAAACAGTGCAGACCCAGATCAGACCCAGATCAGACGCCGCAGAATGCTAGAGGGTTTATTCAGTCTTTAATGGGTTAAACGTCTCCCCGTACTTCACTGTAGTGAATAAATAAAGTGAAGTACGTGTCCTTTGCGATCACTGAGCCAACTCCGGGAGTTTTGTAAATTTATATGAAGGTCACTGATGAGTCCTAGTTGGCCGAAACAAACTCATAATCTGGCCCAGAAAATTTGACGCTGAGCTGTTTTCAATTTTTCAATTTTGTGAGTGTGTTCAATGCTCTCAAAAGTAATTTACTTCATTTAGAATCGATTTATTACCTGCCTCTTACGTTACTTGTCCTGGTGGTAGTACACTTTTTCTGGGTGACATGTCATTTACCCTGCCCCATCCCCACCCCCACCCCATCCCCCTACACAGAGAATTTTCCCATTGTTTTCTACAATGAAAACAAACGAGTACATGGTCTAAATTTTATATTTGCAGAGAAAGCAGCATAATCTGTATTAACCCAATTACGCCTAACGCCCCATAAAAAAGGCAAAGGCAAACAGTGCAGACCCAGAACAGACGTCGTAGAGCAGGGTCTGTACTGTTTGTATTAAATGCAGAAAATGATAATGATAAAGCAAACTTCATATCCCTTAAAACTGGAAATGGATCTGTCCAAAGAATAAAGTAGAAGAGTCCACTAGATGGGGTAATTCGGGCACTGAGTGTTAACCCAGCGTCCTATAAAAGGGAAATTAGCAAACAGTGTAGATCCAGATTAGACGCCGCAGACGTCTGATCAGGGTCTTTTAACTACTTGAATTTTCTATGGTAATAATGAAAACTAACTAGGCATCCCTTCTATTAGTAATGAACCTGTCCAAAGAGTTGAGGTAGAAGGGTCCTTTGGCACAAAAGGATTAATATCATAACTGACTCTAGATAGAGGAACCACCAACGTGTTGGGACTACTCAAAATTTATAGGGCAGTTGGGCCAAATGGACTTAATACCAAGGTACTGCGTGAATAATACTATAATAGACTGGTTCCATTCGTTACAGCAGAATCTATCTTTTCGAACTAGGGACATAACTGATTAGAATAGTATAAGCTACACTAGATTGTACACCTTGAAAGAAAAGACAGTCTGAAGACTGACTCTTATCTCTGAGGCCTTACACGCTGGGTAAATTTTCAGCAGACGACATGTTGGAATATTTTTTCTTATTTGTCTAGGGAATAGTTTGACATTTCATACAAATTATCTCCTTAGGACACAATTTGCATGAAATGTCAAAGTCTAATTTCTTGGAAAATAAGGAAAGTACCGTAAGTGTGTCGTCTGCTGAATTAGTCAAAATAGGTTACTGAATTTCATGCACGCTGTACCAAACGAGTTGTAACAAACAAATATAGAAGTCCGAGAAAAAAGTGAAAGAAAAAAATGACCCAGCAAGTTAATAATAATCCGGTGTCGCTTACATACATCTGTTGCAAAATTCTAGATCATATACCTGTAAGTAATATGAATAAGCATTTGGCTTTAGAGGTAAAATTTATGGCTGTCAGCAAGGTTTTCTTTCGTCATATGTCTTGTACATAGGCGTAGCGCACAAATAGCAGAAAACAGGATTTGACATTTCATGCAAATTGTCTCCTAAAAATAAGAAAAATATTTCAAAATGTCGTCTGCTGAAAATTTATCCAGAGTGCTAAGCGTTAAGAGTAGCTCCTATTTTAGAAGCGATACTAAGGCTCCTTGGTTACCCACAGTACCCTGCGAAGACTGATCAGACTACACGGATGCACTGGCTGATCTGAGTCTACGCTAGGCGAACATCCAAACTTTTAGGAGATGCTGTGTTCTGGCCCATGTCCTGGTCCCGAGGTTATAAAACTCTTTTCATGTTCAACTCAGCGGTAGTAATTGGCATGTATTAGCAGAGAAATATTCATACGCAGCTGAGTTGAGCAAGAAAGAAATTGCAGTTGTTAGTAATTTGAAATTTATCAGCAGGATGTACAAGGCTGTAGGAATATACATTATTTATGTTTTTTTTGTTTAATTTCCCCAAATTAAAAAAAACCCCAAAAAACTCTAATTTACAGATAAACCGAGATATTCAGTTAATAACTAATCAAACTTAACCAGAAGCTAATCATACTTCCTGTTGGCTGCATTGGTTGATTGATTGTGTTGGGGTTTAACGATACGTCAATCCTTATGGGTCATTTTGTGTCGTCTCCCAGAGAATGGGAGAAAAGAGAGTAGAGGAAATGAAAGAGAGGGACAGGGAAGAAAGAGGAACAGGAATGAAAGTGAAGAAACAGAAGAAATATTGTTTGTTTGTGTTGAGGTTTTACGGCCCAGTCAACCCAATGGGGTCATGTCGAGCGCGGTCAGTTTACCTAACCACACGTTTACTGGGCAGGCCTAGGCCTCTAAGCGGTTAACCAGTATTGTGCATATTCTTTCGCCAGAAACTGACAACTGCCCTTCTTGAATCAGCGGAAGGAAGAGAATGACCGTAGAAAATATTTCATGATCAATCTCCACGAAAGAATATTGCCGACTTCGGCGGGGGTTGAACCCGCGACCTCCTGGTCTCCAGTCGGACGGCGCATCCAACTGAGCCACCGAGGCCAACAGAAGAAATATAAACATTCCCCATTTACCCTTACCTGCTACAAGGATTGGGCCTTGCCCAAATGAAAGCCAATATCAGCTGGACGCCCCGGTGACGTAAGATACATTGTATTAAGTTCTTAAATTGTGATTTTTCTCCTCTGTAATCTTAATTATGACACAATTAATACAGGTGGTAAAGCAGAAATTTTACGCAATTACATTTATGAGATTGAAATGAAACCAGGCATGTGATTGGTGGAAAAATTAAAATAAAGCTGTAATTGTTATAAAAAAAAATCCTTACATAAAAAAAATAATGGTGATTTGCTGCATATCGTGGCATTATCGGCTGTCAGTCAAAATGTTACAATCACCTCCCTAAATGTTGAAAGTTTATGCTAAGAACCTGAATTTGGTTTTATTTAAACAGGAAGCGGAACGGGAAGCTGAGCTCTATTTCCATCCACACGGAAATGTCAGTCACAAAAAATATAAACCACACCTGTAAGAATGCGCACCGCTAATTACAACGTGATGCAATGATTACATAACGTTTTCTTAACGATTTCAGTTTGTTTGTGTTGTGGTTTTACGGCCCAGTCAACCCAACGGGGTCATGTCGAGCGCGGTCAGTTTACCTAACCACACGTTTACTGGGCAGGCTTAGTCCTCTAAGCGGTTAACCAGTATTGTGCACATTCTTTCGCCAGAAACTGACAACTGCCCTTCTTGAATCAGCGGAAGGGAGAGAATGACCGTAGAAAATATTTCATGATCAATCTCCACGAAAGAATGTTGCCGACCTCGGCGGGGGTTGAACCCGCGACCTTCTGGTCTCCAGTCGGACGGCGCATCCAACTGAGCCACCGAGGCCGCAGCCCTTTAAATCTGCAAACAGTGCAGATCCAGATGAGGCGTCTTATCAAGATCTACAACGTTTGCTATTCTGTTGAGAATTTTGACTGACACCCCTATTTGCAACAATGGATGTGTGCACTTCAAATAATGGAAGATCAGAATTCAGGGAAGAACGATTTACACGCAAATCAAAATGGGAGCACACTCGATTAACATCAACAAGAGCTCACTGAGGTCTGCTTAAAAGCATGTGTGTATATATGCGGTGAGGAAAAAGAAGGGTGGGGCGGGGGTATGAGAGCAGTTCCGAGAATAATCAACAGAAGCCCAGCCCAAACACCCCTCTCTCTCTCTCTCTCTCTCTCTCTCTCTCTCTCTCACTCTCTCTCTCTCTCTCTCTCTAATCTCATGAAGTAGAAAACTAGTGAAAATTAGCACATCCTGCGTGGCACGTCCTGAGTGGGCCATTTTTGGGCTGTATGGCTCGTTGACCTCAACTTGAGACCCGCTTATTTTCCACGGAAACCTAGCTGAAAGGGCTATAAAATGCTATGGTTACCATTTGATTGGCTTGCCGTGCTTTTATTTATTTATTTAACCGACGATTTTTGACATTCTGGATATCAGTTCTCCTACTGTTCCAGAATCACTATTGTTTGCACTGTGGCGGTCATCTTGGATAAAAAATTAAAGGGAATGGATATGGTTTCAGGGTAGACAACTCCCTCCTGAAAAGAGGTCTATTCTTAAAAGAAAAGTAATGCGCCTAAGGGGACCCGTTTCAGATAGGCTTCATGTGTAGGAGAGCAAAGAGGAAGTCACCAAAGTTGTCTCCCTTGTAGGAAATGGCGGAAAATCTACCAAATGTATCCAGTATCCTCCCATGGGGCACACTACGTTTAGACAACGTCGCATCAACGTTGATGCAACGTCTTGGCGTTGCATCGACGTTGATGCGACGTTGTATGAACGACATGTCCCCGCTGGACTTAACATGATGCGGCTCAAATGTCACTGTCAAATATTGCGATCCCAAACTTTAATTCTATAGTAGCTGACTAGTTGCATCTGATTGGTACTGACACCAGAAGTCTGCTTCATACTAGCTTTCAACATAATCCACTAAACCTTTCAACCCTGGGTTCCTGAAATAGACTTTTCCATCTCTGCATTTGGACATATCCATTGCTGCCAAAAGTATGACAGTTGTAAATCAAGAACAGAATGTCAAATGAGCCGTTTCATCTGGATCTACACTGTTTGCAAAAGAATTTGTCTTGGTGTACAGGGCGTTCACAGATAAATTTGGATTGACGCTGCCTCTTTTTTTCTTTCAAGCTTCATTCAAATCCGTGTTTGAAGAGTGAGAAACAGCAAGAAGTCCAGACTGGCTCCAGTTTCCAATGACTAGATATTTTTTTCTTATAATCCTGCTTAAAAACCCACTAAAATAAAAAACAAAATAATATCATGCCTATAAAAGCTGGTCTAATAACCAGCCTTTATAGTCATGATATTATTTTGGTTTTCGTTCAGTGGATTATTAAACAGGAATATAAGAAAAATATTTAGTCACTGGAGACTGGAGCCGGTCTACAAGAAGTCCAGAAAGGTGCAGAAATAAGTCAAATATTTCAAGAAGCCCAGACTCCCACACTATAACCTATTTATGGCAAGTTGACTTGACTATTCTATCTTGTTCTTTTGGAACGTCCATATATATATAATTTAACCCTTTTATCACTGAGTTTCTAAGTGGACTCTTCCATCCTCAAAATCAGACATGTCCACTGATGCAAATGACTTGATCAGTCTAATAATAATAATAATAACAGAATGACAAACAGAGTAAATCCAGATAAGACGGCTTGTAACGAACCGTCTTATTTAGATCTACACTGTTTGCACAGGTATCATTTTTTGTCTGACGGGCTGAAAGGATTTATGCAAACAATTTAGATTCAGACTAGACGCCGCTTTTTGCTGGGCCGCTTTCTGATGTGGGTCTACACTATGGTTCCTTTTAAGGAACTGAGCATAAATGGCTGAGCCTTTAATAGTCCCAAACAGTATGCCAAATCTGAACATTGAAGCACACGTGCTTTGTTTGAAAACGGTAACGAAATTGATACGGATGTTGCGGACAGACAAAATCCAGTTGTGATTGGAAGGGGGGGGGGGGGGGGGGGGGGCGGAGGAAGAGGAGCTTAAACCAGAATCCATGGTTTTTCGTCAGTGTTACCTGGATACGTTTGGTAGATTTTAAGCCGTTTTGTACAAGGGAGACAATTTTTAAACGTCCTGTTCATTTTCCTGAGCACCAAATCCCTTCTAAAAAGGAGCTTACTCTAAAAAGTAAGGGAAGCAAATTCTTTCCTTTTAGAAAAGACCCCTTTTCAGAAGGAAGACACAAAAAAATCAAAAGAGTTACCTCCCTGGTCAGAGAATCAATTCCAGTTTTCCAACTATCATTCCAAATAAAAAGGAGTTCACTCTAAAAAGTAAGGAAGCAAATTCTTTCCTTTTAGAATAGACCCCTTTTCAGAAGGGAGACACAAAAAGAATCAAAAGAGTTACCTCCCCGGTCAGAATCAATTCAAGTTTTCCGAATATCATTCCAAAATAATTTAAACTACAAAAATAATCACAGATTTAAAACATAAACAATTTATTGATGTCTAAAATAGAATGTTTTAATAGTAGCATCATGCATTACAGATATTCAGAATAGAAACCGCAGCTGACTAGTCGTGTGCAAAACACCAACGTGTGCTGATACAATATTATGAAGAACTAAAATATTTTATGAAGTAGAAAATGTGAGAGGGGTGCTGGGGTTGGGGTTTGGAAGTAATGGAATCTCTGGCCAAGCAATTACTAAAATAGAGTCTAGAGACAGATGAATTCCCAAGTGCTCTTACATGTATCGTGTATGGAGGAGAGCTCTCTGAGGAAGAGCTATCCCAGCAAACACACACTGTCGCAGGAACGTCATCACGTTACAGCGACTTTGTAAGGACGTTCTTGCGACGTTGTGTGTTTTCTGGGATAGATGGTTGATGGAAGCGGGATTCGAACGCGTAGAAATGTTTTGACGCCAACAAACACAAGAAACACACGCACATACGCACACACACACACACACACACACACGTTTTGTTTTTAATCTGAAGATTAGTTAGCAGTGTGCAACCATACAATGCGGGCTGTTAGCTTTTAAAAGCGGGAAATTTTCAAATTAAGGACAACCCATACCTTTGTAGCCCACCAATAGAATTTGATTTGATTTTTTTTTTTTTTTTTTTTTTTTTTTTACAATACGCCCATTTCCGTTGTTTGTCATGTATTATTTTATACAAGTGTTGAGTCCACTCAAATATCAGTCTTTTTGAAAATTTACTCAAAATGGAGCCAATTTCTGAGTCTTGTTCCACAGAATTAGCAATTACGGATGTAACAGAAATAAAGCCTGAGAATTACATCAATTTCTGGCGTAATATTACTTCTGAACAATATAATTTTGGTGAAGAACATGTTAAAATTGCGGGCATTCTGGCAAGCATTTTTGTCAGTCAAGACAAGTTCGATTTGTTTGAAACTTTTCTTCAAGAAATTGATTCTGAAAAAATGGTGCTGTTTAAGCAAAATGAACAATTTGTGAAGGCATTCATCCAGTTAAAGATGCGTAGAAATTCCTTCAAGGATGTGTTTGACCTTTTGGAGGTAAGAATTCACTAACGCTCACCACTGTAAAATTTTCAGCAGACGATATATTAAAATATTTTGCGTATTTTCCCCCCAAAACAGAATTTGACATTTCATGCAAACTCTCTCCACGCGTGAAATGTCAAATCCTGTTTGGGGGAGTGGCGGTGGGTGGGGGGTCGGGGCAGTAAGGTAAATATCACCAATTTGTCTTCTGCTGAATTAGCCAAAATAGTGGTAAAAGTTAACCCTTGAAAAAAAAGGGGAATCTTCCGCGCTAACCTAAAATAAATCTGTCTTATCGAGAGTTGCTTACAGCCACTGTGCTTACAGCGGACAATTTTCCCCTAAATAATGGAACCTTCTGAATTTGTCTTATTTATTTATTCATTTATTTCTTTATTATTCTTTTTTTTTTATTCGGTAGCAGTAACACACGAAATTGGCAGGGCGGATACAAAAATGTATAAAAATGATATTTTTTTCAAACTGGTTCAGATTGTCAATACAGCACAGAAAAGCGGTCACCTGAAGAAAGAAATGAAGAAAATGCAAAATGGTAAGTTGCAGACAAACAAAACATGGATATAGTATGAAAGCACTGCAGTTTTTTTTTTTTTTTTTTTTTTTTTTTTTGTTGTTGTTGTTTTTTTTTTTTTCCATCGGGGATTTACTTATAAAAAAGAAAGAAAGAAAGAAGGAATGAAAGCGGCAGTGCCGAAACCTAAGATACTTTTATTTGCTAGAATTATCTATTTTGATTCTCTTTATTTAATTCTATTCTTCTCACTGCTTGTTTCTGTCAAACGTGTGAAAAAGGATTGATTTGTGTTGTACTTGATGCCAGGAGAATGATTCTTGTCAAAATGTTTCAATGCGAGTATACTTAGACACGTATACTGCGTTTAACGTAAATAATCTATAAAAAAAATATTGGACTCGACTATCAATTAAAATTATAGGCGATAAAAGAAACTATCAGTTTTCTGTTGTTGCTATTACTATTTCTATTTACCCAATTTTCTTTAATTTACTCTTTATACACTATTAAATTTTGAAGAAAAAAGTCAAATTTGTTTTTGAAATGTTCTTAACCTTTATTAAACTAATGTTGTCATTTATTTATTTATTTTGAAATTGTCCCATAGCCAGAATTTAATAGCAAAATGATGTTAAACCTTTAGATGTTTAAGATGAACTTTATTTTTTTTTTTTTTTAAATTTTTATTTATTTATTTTTATTTATTTATTTATTTAATATTCTCCTTCTGTCCTTTGGTAACTAGATAAAGAAAAGAATAAGCACAAAAATAAATAAAATAAAATAAAATACTTCAGTCATGCTGTTATAATTATTATTATTATTATTATTATTACATGTATTATATAATTTAAGAATTGAAAAAGAAAATTGTCAATAAACTCTGCATTTAGGGGAGTAAAGATGTTTAAAGGAGACAATTTGTATGAAATGTCAGGAAGATAAGAAAAATATTTCAAAATACTGTCTGCTGATTTTTTTTTTTTTTTTTTTTCCAACAAGCTTGTTAAAATCAATATTAACGGTATTGATTTATGCTAAATTAAAGATTTTCTTTCATTTTTATTTATTTTTTATTTTTATTTCTTTTACTAAATTAAGCTTAATTAAAGAGCTCTGTAATTGAATTAAAGATGTCTTTAATTCATTCACATTTATAAATACCTTTAATAATAATTTGATTAAAGATATCTGGATTAAGGCTATCTCTGCTTTGTTACTATAAAATGGAAAAGCCAGACTGACAAAGAATATGGCTGAAATGAAAAATCTTTACAGATGATGCATTTTGATGTAAATTTGATCCAAAACTGATACAAATTCATATTTAAAGGGTTTTAGCCTTTTGTCAAGGGCAGCACCATTTTTATATTTAATAAGGTTTTAAACATTTTAACCCTTGTCATGCTGAATAAATTAAGATTTTTCAGCCAATCAGATTGCTTGATCTCAATTGTTGCTATAAGTTCACATTCTTAATGGCAAACAGTGCAGATCCAGATGTTGGCTTCTGAAGAAGCCAACTGATCTGGATCTACACTGTTTGCAAAGGCAGGGTATATCCAGGTTCAGCATGACAAGGGTTAAGATATTCAATAAGCTCTTCTTTCTGACAAAAAATGGTGCAGCTTTTCAAGCAAAATTTTATATATATATATATATATATATATATATATATATATATATATATATATATATATATATATATATATATATATATATATATATATATATATATATATATATATATATATATATCATCTATGTAAGAAGCTACATGTATATACACAAATATAGAACTAAAATATGAGCCAGTGCATGACAAAACCAACAAAATGGCATGTGCGACCAGCAAAGACCCAGATCAGCCTGGGCATCCGCCCAGTCTGATCAGTCTTTGCTGTGTGCTCAGTAGGTAGCTAAGGACCCAAGCTTTCTACATGCAGATAGAGAAGACTGATCAGACTGGGTGGATGCCCAGGCTGATCTGATTCTTCACTGGGCACACATGCCATATTGTTGGTTTTGTCATGAGCTGGCTCATATTCTTGCAGATATTATTTAATTAGGTTTTGCATATTTAATTAAGGCCTCATTGAATATTCATAATGGCAGTGCCCATAAAAGCAGTTTTGATATTTTCAAACCTCAGTAACTTTCTAATTTTTCACCTGATTTTGATCAAACTTGCACCAAAATGCATACTTTATCAAGAGCTTTCAGATCAGATACAATTCTTTACAAACCTTGCTTTCCCCTTTAAGAACATCAGGCATGGCAATTAACCCTTGTCCTGCTGAATAAATTTAGATGCCACTCCCACTTCTAATTTTCAGCCAATCAGATTACTTGATCCAGATTCTTGCTATAAATTCACATACCTCATGGCAAACAGTGCAGATTCAGATCTTCAGAAGCCAACTGATCTGGCTCTACACTGTTTGCAAAGGCAGGTTATATCTGGGTTCAGCAGGACAAGAGTTAATTAATATTGATCAATGATTACATTTGAGGTCAGTGGAAAACATTAACAGTTCTTCTGCAACAAACACTTTTATTGTTGTATGCTGCAAATAAATTATGTCCATATTTTTATGTTGTGGGAATTAACACTTAGATTGCTGGCTAAAGATTTCAGCAGACAACATTTTGAAATACAATGTACATGTATTTTTCTTATTTTCGCCAGGATATAAGCTTTGAAATTTCAAGCAAATTGTCTCCAAAGACAATTTGCATGAAATGTCAAAGCCTGATTCCTGAAAAAAAAAAAAAAAAAAAAAAAAGAAGAAAATATTAATTGTTAAAGGATGATACCTTATGATGCAGCAATAAATGACAGGAACATCACTGATAAACAACATTGTATCCCAAACTAAGTTCCACTTACCATTTTTCTTAAATATAATGTTCTCTGTAAAATTAACAAGAAAAGGTAGTCTTAAGCATCAAATAATTCCATAAAAAATATGCTTGTATGAAATTCTGAAGCACTTATAAACTTTTTGTGAAGTAAATATTATATTTTGCCCTGAAAATATATCAAACATGAATATACCTCACCAACTTTCAAAACATTTCATATTTATAACCTCTATTTAAATGGTTATGTGGTTATCTCTCTTGACCTAACTTGGCCATGTAGCCTAGTTACAATATTATCTCATCAGAACATTTTTTTTTTCAGAACATTTTTCGCCAAATGACACCTGAACACATTTTTATACAATAATTTTACGGTCATCTTTAATTTTTTCAGGGAGGTGTCTTAAAGAATTCTGAGGGATTGCTGGATATTTGGGACGAAGCACATTATCAAGAGAAACAACAAGATCTAGAGAAGCCATTGACCCCACTTGAAAAGTTCAGAATTCGAAAGAGGTAGTCTCTCTTTCTTTCAACATTGACTACCGGTACTCCTTGGGCAAATTCAGCAGATGACAAACCGATGACATTTTTTCATACCTTCTCTTTAACCCTATATTGTCCTGCTGAATAAGTTGAGATGCCATGCCCACTTCTAATTTTCAGCCAATCAGAGTACTTGATACAAATTCAATTACTGAATGGCAAACAGTGCAGATCCAGATCAGTTGGCTTCTTCAGAAACTACAGATGGATCTACACTGTGAACAAAAAGCAGGGTATATCCAGGTTCAGCAGGACTAGGGTTAAAATAGACTGGCTTTTCATGCAAATTGTCTTCTTAGGAGCAAGGAACAATATTACCAAGTTTAATTCAAGTCACTTCAGAATGTCATTTAATGCTTAGCAATCTTGGTCAAATTTTAAGCAGATGACATATTGAAATATTTTCTTTGTTTTTTTTTTCCAGAAAACAAGTTTTGGCATTTCATGCAAATTGTCTTCATTGGAAACAATTTGCATGAAATATTAAAGCCTGTTTTCTGTGTAAAACAAGAAAAATACCATCAAATAGTCTTCTGCTGAATTAGTAAAGGTTAACCATTTTCCCATAAGTCTGTGACACATTTCATTAGCTGTGGAAAACAAACAAAATGGCCGACCAACTTGATTTCAGCTGTTTGAATTCCTCCTTCCCAAACATCATTTCTACCGAGTTTGGTTCCTCAGTTTAGGCTTAAAATATGTTTCAAGTTACAGGCTGCAAAAATTAGAGATGGTAGGTGGGAACATTTTATTGCATAAATAAATTTATTAATAAATGCATTTATTAATCAATGTTTTGAAACCCAAGCCATGCATCATGAGTAATAATAATCTCATACTCTTTCTATAACCCACCACACATTATGGTATCACATTAGCTGTCCTTGTGTCTGTCCATCCATCCGCCTGTTCGTCTGTCATCCCTCCATCTGTACTTTTGTTTCCAGATGATAACTTGAGTAAATGTTAATGGATTTTCACCAAACTTTGTGTGTGCATTGATATTGTAGAGATCTGGTTTAGGATTGTTAATGGGCAAATTTCATCAATTTTTGACAGAGTTATCTGCCCGCAATATGTCCGAATTTTCATTTCCGGATGATAACAGTAAATACCAATCGATTTTCACCAAACTCTGTGTGCATTGATATTGTGAAGATCTGGTTTGGGATTGCTGATAGGCAAATTTCATCAATTTTTGACAGAGTTATCTGCCTGTTACATCTGTATTTTCATTTCTGGATGATAACTTTAGTGAATATGAATGGATTTTCACCAAACTTGGTATGTGCATTGCAATGATATTGTGTAGGTCTGCTTTAAGATTGCTAAGGGGCAAATTGTCTATTTTTGACAGAGTTATCTGCCTGCAATACATCTGTATTTTACTTTCAGGACAATAACTTGAGTAAATTTTAAAGGATTTTCACCAAATTAGATATGTGCATCGATATTGTCAAGATCTGCTTAGGGATTGCTCATGGGCAAATTTCGTCAATTTTTGACGGAGTTATCTGCCCACGACATCATAATGGCAGGGTATTATCATTTCATGTTTTATTGCTAGGTGCAGTTCTACTACTTGATATAGCTGGCCTTGGTGGCTCAGTTGGATGTGCCGTCCGACTGGAGACCAGGAGGTCGCGGGTTCAACCCTCGCCGAGGTCGGCAACATTCTTTCGTGGAGATTGATCGTGAAATATTTTCTACAGTCATTCTCACCCTTCTACTGATTCAAGAAGGGCAGTTGTCAGTTTCTGGTGAAAGAATGTGCACAATACTGGTTAACCGCTTAGAGGACTAAGCCTGCCCAATAAACGTGTGGTTAGGTAATCTTACCATGCTTGACATGACCCCATTGGGTTGACTGGACCGTAAAACCTCAACACAAACAAACAAACAATACTACTTGATACAAAGCATTATCTGTTTACTATACTTTGATTACAAAAGATAAAAACATATGATGATCATATCATAATATTTTAAGAATAGTCAGATATGATGAACTTGTAATATCATTATATGTTGTATGTATCTGTTACTATCCTATTTGTTTTGGAGTAATTGCAGAATAAATTTTGAATCTTGGATCTTTGAATCTTTTATTTATTTATATTTTGTTTAAAGGATATAAGGAAAAGCCCGAAAAAATATGATTTCCCTTAGAAACTATTAGTGCGGGAGGCAAAAATTAACCTGAAATATTTTTTACTTCTAAGGAGGAATGCTGTTTAAAAGTATCAAGTACAGTAACACACATAAACAGACAGACAACAAATCATTACGAAAACACGCCTATTCAAAAATATAGAAAATTTCATCTCCAAAAACTGAAAATTTTCAGATAAAAAAACTCCAGTATTTTTCATATTTCTGCTCAAAACATAGATTGTGGGAACTCGTTAGAACCGCCTCACCGAGGCAGTTCTAACGAGTACCACAATCTATGTTTTGAGCAGAAATAAGAAAAATAATGTATACCCCTGTAAACCCCAGTTTTACTATATAAAAGTGGGGTTTAAGGGGGTCAAAATTATATAGGCATGTTTTCGTGATGGAATAGTGATTATGTGTATAGCTCTCTGAGTATATCCTAAGCATCACTGAGATGAGCTAAAAAAATGTGATATCTTGCAGGAACCCTCCACCAGCATGTATTTGTCCATTAGGTCGGCAGCTGAAGAAAATGCCACAAGAAGCTAAAACCATATTGAAGGAGTGGTACAACAAACACCAGACTGACCCCTACCCCTCTAAGACGAAGAAGCAAAGACTGGCTGAAGAAACTGGCCTTACTCTTACTCAGGTTTGTCATAACCCTTACAGTGTCATTCACAACAGAAGCAGATACTTTTCTCAATACTTTTTTCTGAGAAAATAAGGCTTGAAATTTCATGTGAATCGTGTGCCTAGCAGATGACATTTCTATATTTCTGTCAAGCCTTGTATATTTTTTTCTGAAAATAAGGCTTGTCATTTCATGTGAATAATCTGCTAGGCAGATGATTCACATCAAATGTTGAGCCTTATTTTCTGAGAAAAATGAAAAAAATATTTTAAAAGGCCGTCTGCTCCTATTTTGTATGGTCCTTTAAAGGTAAAATATTAGCTTTCAAAGTCTCAAACTGGGCTGTCTGGAGGCAGACCTATAGAAAGAGTAGTCTGATACATTTTGCATCTTTTTTTCTGCATGAAAACAAAAGAAATAAAATAAACCCAGTTTTAAACAATTTTATAGCTGCCACATGATAGTGGTGAGGTATTATGGTTTCACATTGGTGTCTTGTGTGTGTCCATCCATCTGTCCGTCCATCCGTAGATCTGTCATACATCCGTCTGTATTCTTGTTTCCGGAGGATAACGAGTAAATGTCCATGAATTTTCACCAAACTTGGTATGTGCATTAATATTGTGGAGATCTGGTTTGGGATTGCTAATGGGCAATTTTTGTAAAAATTTTTAAGAGTTATCTGCCAGCAAAATATCATCACTTTTGTTTCAGGACAATAACTTGAGTAAATCTCAATGGATTTTCACCAAACATGATATGTGCATTGATATTGTAAAGATCTGGTTTGGGATTGCTAACAGGCAAATTTCATCATTTTTTAGCTGCCTAAATAATGACATGGTAATGCTGGTTATTATAGTTTAAAAATTTTATTTTATTTCAAAATGTCATAATAACCCTAAATGCTGGAACAGACAGGGTTGAGCAAACAGTGTATACAGTTCCAGATCAAATGCTACAGAATTCAGCAGCACCTGATTAGGGGCTGCACTGTTTGCAACTGATACAGCAGTTTCAGAGACATCAGTAGATAGACAAGGATAAGTTAAGGAGTTAAGGTGTTTTAACCCTTGTCCTGCTGAATAAATTAAGATGCCATGTCCTTTTCAAATTTTCAGCCAATCAGATTACTTGATCCAGATTGTTGATATAAATTCACATACTGAATAGCAAACAGTGTAGATCCAGATCAGTTGGCTTCTTAGAAGCCAACTAATCTGGATCTACACTGTTTGCAAAGGCAGGGTATATCCGGGTTCAGCAGGACAAGGGTTAAAATTTAGGGTAAGAATAGTATTTCTACTACAGGTGTTTTCATAATGGCTTCAGTATAGGAAAACGTCCTGCGACTTATTTTCACCCTAAGTACTTAGAAACGTTTAAAACAATTTTCCGTTCTTGTCCTAAAATTTGAACAAGTCCATTTTACTACTGTTGTGCATAAAATCTGCTGGATGTGTGGCAAACAGTGCAGACAGTGATCAGACATTACATTCTACCATGTGTGAGCTGGGTTTAGACTGTCTGTTCACCAAAAGGGTATATACAGTATTATTATATAGCTATAAATATTAAATGATTAAAGTGTGCGATAAAAGTCGAGGAGCTAGCATGCCGATATCACACAATATCGGCACACTTACTCGATATTGCGCGCTTACTCGGATGCCTTCTCATATTACTGTTACATTACGTTGCTTTTGATGACATCACTGCATCGTAATGCAGTGACGTCGCACCAAACCTTGTCAAGCGCATTGGTAGAATTCACATTTTAGTTATTAAACAGCATTTTAAAGGTTAGAAACCCCAGGAAACGAAATAAATATTTATAGCTATATAATAAAAGGGTTTTTACACTGATATTGGTGAATATTGTCCCTCGTTGGGAAACCGAAGGACGCTCGCAAGCTAGCATCCTTTGATATCCCAACTCAGGACAGCTAGTATTCACCAATATTAGTGCAATAACCCTATATTACTAAAATGTTGCAATGCATTGCTCATAGCTCCAGATAAGGCACTTCTTTCAACCCAAAAGTATTGATATTTTTCTTATTTCTCCAGAAAAACATATGTTGTGATACTCATTAGAAGTGCCTTTTGTTTTCATGGAGAAATAAAAAAAAGGGGGAAAATTCTACCTGATAATCTCCTCTTTATCTAGTGCTATAAAAATTTACTTTAATGTGAAATGGTTGCTCCGAAACATTTTGACATGGTTCCAGTAATTATAAATTTGTACTGGTAAGTTTATTATTGTATGTATTGGTAAAACACTGCAACTATAAAGTCACCACAGACTTAACCCTTATCCTGTGGATGGCGTATATATACGCTGTCATGGGGTAGGCCTATTTGAGAGCACCTCAGGACCTCCAGAAACAAGACCTATCCTCAAGTTCTGGGTTGTCTGACAGGGTAGAGAATATACATTATCACAAAACATTGTTTGATTTCATCACTTTCTATTTTTCCGGTCTCACCCCATCCAATCAAATAGGCTCCTGTGCCAACCACATGAGCTCTACTTTCAACCCTTGTCCTGATGAATAAATTAAGATGCCACACCCATTTCTAATTTTCAACCAACCAGATTACTTGATCCAGATTTTTGATATAAATTCACATACTTAATGGCAAACAGTGCAGATCCAGGTAGATCTGGCTCTACACTGTTTGCAAAGGCAGGGCATATCCGGGTTCAGTAGGACAAGGGTTAAAAACAATGTCTGGTGATAAATGCACATAAATGGTAGATGTATCATTGCAAGGTGTCAAATCTTTGCTGTAATGACCACATGTGGTGACTAGTTATCATGTGATAGTCAGGTGATCCCGACTATTACTTAATAGTTATCAGGTCCATTGATATGTCACATGTGTGAGTGATAAGTAAATTGATGGAAAACAAGGGAAATAACATGTGCTCAGGTAGGAATAACCCTTCCAAAGACCCAGATCAGAAACTTTCTTAGCAGGATAAGGGTCCAGGTAAAGAGAATATTCAGAAGAAAAAAGAAAAAAATCCGATATTAGCTCCTTACCTGAGGCTATGTAATATCTGCTTAGGACTGATCATTTGTGTGATATGACAATTTCAGGTGAAAACCTGGTTTTCAAATGCCAGAAGGAGCAAGAAGCAAAAGAAAAAGATCCAGAAGGGCACTGTAAATAAACAACTGATACCCAAACAGAAACTTGAACTTAAACCACAGGCTGTTTCTGATATAAAAGGATGGAAAGTATATGAAGTTTTTATTGACAACCTAAATCCAGAGACCAATGATAATATTAACAATAAGAGTAAAGAAGAGACAGATGAATGTACTAACAAGAAGAGTGATTTTGAGTTTGAAGTAGGTCATAGTTCTGATAAGTGTATACAAAATGTTTCTGAAATGCCAGTAGACAAAGACAACAAGTCACAAGTTATAGCAACATGCTTAGTTTTAGATAAAGCTATTCAAGTAGAAGAAACTGACCATATAAACAGACATGCAAGTAATGGTAAATTTCAAAGAAATAATACTGCTGGTACAAACAGTGGTGATAAAAGAAAGGTATCTTATAATTCAGTTGATAAAGTATTAAATGTAAAAGTTCCAAAAGAAATACTTTCAAATGAGAAGCACCAATACTCTACAGATCAGAGTACAAAACCTGAAAGTGAAGGCCAGCACATAACCACTAGTGTTGTAGAACAAGAATCACGGGTTTCTAAGTTTGAAAATGACAATCAGTTACATCTTGAATTAAATAGAAAGAAATGTCCAGCCAAAGAAAGTGAACTACTATGCGTTAAAAGAAAAAATAACAAAAATGTAAGTACAGAACCAGAATTTAAAAGATTAACTTCAGTATCAAAGAAAGAAAACAGTCAAATGAAAAGACAAAGCATGTGTACATCCAATAAAACACACACCCAGTGTAAAACCACTTGTGGAGCTGAAGAAACTCAGCCATTTGAAATTACAAAAGCAAAGTCAAAAGTTGATGGTACTAGTGTGAAACTTAAAACTACTGGTAGAACAATTAGAAACATTACAGAATCGGACAAGGAACTAAGTACAGTTGACGGTGTTGGAACTTCAAACAAAAATAAAAATGTCAGTAAAGATTCTGTAAAAAATATTAAATCATTATTAAAACAAAAACTAAAAGCAAAGCAAGATGAAAATGATGATAAACACTCTGTACAGGGGAACCATACTACAGGAATGGCTGGAGAAACTTTTACACAGTTTAGTAAATCTAGTGATAGTTATTTTGATAACTTTGGGAGTTTAACAGCATTGTCTGAATTGTGTAACAGAATTGATCAAGATCCCTTTTCCCATAACAGCTCAAATTCATCAACCTTTGATATGAAGATGAGGACAAAACAAAAGACAAATAAATCAGAAAGATTAAGAAAAGCTTGGAATGAGAGCATAAGAAATTATGGAGATAAAGATGTCTCTATGGAATGGTATCACCCAAGATCTTCATCTATATGTAGTGCTAGGTATAGTTTCAACCAGACTGCTCCAAATTCAAGTGAACAGGCATGTTCTAGTAGCCCATACCAGAAACTCAGAGATGTATTTACCCAAGATTATAGACAGCTAAACCATAAGCATGCAGCCTGCACTCAAAATAAACTGTTGGCTTTACATTCTCCAAGAATAGCAGGTACTTTTTCTTTACAAAATTGTCAAAAAAAAAAAAAAAATGAAAAACATAATCAAGCATATAATAATTATATGATTTTTACAAAATCTTATTAACGACAAACTTCAGTGATCTCTGGGCAATATGAGTAGATGAGAAATCCTTCAAATTACTGGCATTTATAGCTCACCTGAGCCAAAGGCACATGTTGAGTTTTTAAGATCACTTGATGATATATCTGTATTCAAACCAGGGATATATACCTTTAAAATACAGATACAGTATCTCTATTTAAGAGCAAATAGAGATATCAGTATTTCAGATTAGATATCTCTTATTTAAATACAGATTATGAGATATATGCATTGAAATTACAAGTATGTTTTATTTTAATGTAAAATAAAGATAACTATAATACAGATATCTGTATTGCAATTAAAGATTGTCTGTATTTAAAATAGGGATATTTTTTATTTAAATAAATCCAGATACCTGTATTTATTTGATAATAGATATCTATATTTAAAAGAAATATATCTGTATTTTAAATGCAGATATCCAAATGTTATAATAAAGTTAAAAACTAAACCAACTGCCATCATCTTGTATATGTTCATCTTCAAATTTGAAAAATATTGTACCATATTATATATACCCTAAGTTTTTGGACATATTAACTGCTTACAACACTTGTCCTAAAATTTGAACAAGTTCATTTTACTACCTATTAATGTGTCTAAAAACTGCTTGATTAGTGGCAAACAGTATAGACTCAGATCATATGCCACAAAATGTGGCATCTCATCTGGCCTTTCTGTCTTAATACATATGGTAAACATGATGGTGTGCATTATATTTCAGATGAGGCCGAGAGTGGAAGAAGTTCTGCAGATTTTCATGTACCAGAAAATTACAGTCATGCTGGCTTGCAAGGTGAGATATCTTTTTCTCTTTGCTTTTCATGTAAGCTGATAATGGATTTGAGCCACTGGTGGTTTACATAGAATTTCAATAACTAGGATGTGACAAATACCCTGGATAACTGGAACCAGTTTTTGTCATCCCCTCATTCAATTTTCTATTTAACCCTCAAAAACTTGAGTAATTAAGCCATAATTACTCGTAGAAACTAGAACTTAAACTATTTCTTATGGTCCCTAGCTGTTCTACCTATTGAAGTTTCACTACATACAAGGTATATATGAGGGCTAATTGAAATATTGTGAGCCTCACTTGTAAAGATTTGACTTTGGAGACATATTGTACTTGTTTTATTTTTCAACATAATTCCCCTCAATGTCTAAACACTTTTGCCAGCTATGTTGAAGGTCCTCAATGCCACTTATAAAGATGTCCTGTTCTTGACTGTCCAGAAAGTCCTCCACTGCATGTATGACGTCATCATATGACTGAAAATGGGTACCAGAAATGGCCTTTTTCAACTTTAGGAATAAATGGAAGTCTGTCTGACGGAGCAAGATCTGGGGAGGGTGTGTGTGGGGGGGGGGGGGGGGGGAGCGCGGGGGGGTGATGGCAGCCATAGCAATGACGGATGTTCGAGCTGGAGCATTGTCCTGGTGAAACAACACAGCTTTACAGAGTTTCCCACAGTGCTTGACCCTAATATTTTCTCTTAACTGCCAAAGACATGAACTATAATATGTTGTATTGATTGTTTGCCCATTTTGGAGATAATCTACCATAAGAATACCATTAGCATCCCTAAAAACTGAAGTCATAACCTCGCTGACGGATCAGTCTGCCTTGGCAGGGGTTGAGCCAGGGTGCTTCCATTGTTTAGACTGTTTGGATTCTGGGGTGAAATGATGGACCCATATTTCATCCATAGTCACAAACCTCAGCAGAAACTTGTCAGGGTCTGTTACAAAATGGTTCATATTAGCAGCGACATATTCTGTTTTGTGTGCTGCTGGTCAACAGTCAGAAGTCTGGGTACCTATGGGCTGAGAGTTTTCTCATACCCAGATCATCCTTAAGTATGGAATGAACTCTTTCCTGAGAAATTCCAACAGCACTAGCTATGTATCTCCCTGTAACTCATCTGTCATCCATTATTATATCATGGACTTTAGGTACTATTTCCAGAATTGCTACAGTGACAGGCTCTCCCTGCCATGCTTAAATTCTGCCACCCACCTTTTTAGTAGCATATTTAGGTAGCATATGAAGGGGCATCCTTCCCCACTGTTGTTGTCATATCAGCATGAACAGCTTTAGGTGCTAGATCCTTTTTATGCAAACATTGAATCACCACTCCTGCAGGAATTTCGTTCATTTTGCAAAAGTCACGTGCCCTTTGTAACTTCCTGTTTGCTTTCCTGTACACCAATCCCTTTCTGAAAATACATTACATGTCAAGCCTTATTTTCTCAAAAAACAAAATTAGAATGTTTTCTGCTACTACCACTGAATAAAAGTCAACATTTGCCGGCCTCGGTGGCTCAGTTGGATGCACCATCCGACTGGAGACCAGGAGGTCGCGGGTTCAACCCCCACCGAGGTCGGCAACATTATTTCATGGAGATTGATCATGAAATATTTTCTACGGTCATTCAGTCCCTTCTGCTGATTCAAGAAGGGCAGTTGTCAGTTTCTGGCGAAAGAATGTGTACAATACTGGTTAACTGCTTAGAGGACTAAGCCTGCCCAGTAAACGTGTGGTTAGGTAAACTGACCGAGCTCGACATGACCCCAGTGGGTTGACTGGGCCGTAAAACCTCAACACAAACAAATCATTATCTCAAACTCCAAGGGACTAAAATTTTTGGTTTGAGGTTACAGTAGTCTGAGATAAATTGAGTTGAAATCCAAGAAACATACAGTACGCCAAACCAATATTGCCCTTTATTAACCCATTGTAGTCGGGAAACCCGTAAAAGGGTAATTGGCAAACAGTGGAGACCAGGGCTCGGGAAAACCGGATAAATAGCCGGTCTGGACCGAAATTAAGAATTCTGGACCGATTTCAAACACCCCAAAACGCTAATAAATCGGTCCAACATTTCCCAATCCAACCAATTTTCACAAATCAATGATGTCTAAAAAATCACAAACGGTCTAGTCTTTCCAAACTGACAACGTCTGCGCACCTTTTAAATGCGATATTATGGTAGTTAAAAGGCTCTAAATGGTCATTTGACATGTATATTGGAGAGACAGCTGAATAACGGCAACCTACCCGCAGCACAAATTAATTACGTCATTATCCAAACATTGTCAAAAAATCAACACTTCACTGACCTTTGTGCGGTAAACAAGCGATTAACACGAATCATCAGTAACGGTAGTCTGATAATTAATCCGTTTGTGTGACACGTGTGAATACACTGAGACTGCAAAACATCCAGGTGCAGGCGGCGTGTCCAAAAGATCAAAGGTCGCTTTACTGAGAGTGATAAAAGAATGCACCGCTTGAAGGCACCCGTTTTCTTCCTCTTCTTTTTTGTTTTGATCAACACGGTTTGTCGGTCCCAGATTCGATAAATAAATTCCCAAACCGTGTACGTCCTGATCAGATGTCGCATGCAACGGCGTCTGATCTGGGTATAATTGATTGCTTCTTTTTTTTTTTTTTTTTTGTTGATTGCCGTAACACGCGAGTATAATTCAAGGTAGATTTCACAGTAAAAATAAGTAATGCACCACTTGCGCTAGGCAAGATTGGTCAGTGCTTAAAATTTAAGCAGTCTGATTAAATCTTGAAACACTGAAAACTGCAAAACCGCCCGTGGCGCAGGCCTTTTTTATTAGACCTAATTAGGTCCATGAAAGTCGTTTCGTTCCGTCTCTCCTGTTTCCCGCCGTCTTCGCGCTTATACAAGACGGGAATCAGTTGTTAATAAATAGTTTAGGAAAACCCTGCGGAGGTGGAAATAACAACATAACCGTTTTTTTTTTGTTTTTTTTTTTCTTTCTTTTTACATACCTGACTGTATTTATTGATGACGCCAGCTTTGATCATGCTCGTTGTATCCGGACTTCCGTCATATAACGGAGTTGAGTGTATTATTTGGTAACAAGACGTTTTGCCCCCAAGACGTTTCCCCCCTGGTCGTTTCCCCCCTAGTCGTTTTGCCCCCTTTTTGGTCCCCTAGTCGTTTCGCCCCCCAACCCTAGTCATTTCTCCCCCAAACCATTTCCCCCTATTTTTTTTTATATAAAAGATTTATTAACTTCATGTGAGACAGAGAGAAAGGGAGAGAGAGAGCAGAGCATGTACTTTGAATGAAAATGTTAATTAGGAACTATGATAAGTATTACCTGTTTTGATCAATACCGTTAATCACATTGTTTATTTGGTTTGACTCATTAATCATACAATTAATGCGATTAATGATGAGGTGTGAAAAAACGCGCTCTTTGCAAAGTTAAACACCTTTAATTATCGCTTCAGCACCTTTACCAGTTTTGTTTTAAATTGACTGACGACACAAGAGATGTTCGTGTGAACAGTCATGATTAAGTTACGAGACTTTAGAACAGATAGTAAATTGTCATTTGCTGTTATTAAAATATGTAACAAAAATAAAACTAATGAATAAAAAAGATATATGACAAAAAAAAAAAAAAAAAAAAAAAAAAATGAAAGAAAGAAAACAATAATATGCAAAACAAGTGATTAAACGTAATAAAATAATAAAAGATAATAAAACAATAAAATAAATAAAAAATTCATAAATAAGATTTAAAAAAAAAAGAGAAAAGAAAAAAAAATGGTCGGTAAATAGTTACACTAAAATTTTTGAAGAAAACAGCCTCACACCTCTCCGAGTGGCTACTTTTAAGCTCTTGGGGGGGGGGCGGTAACTTAGAGGTAATTTTGGTACGGGTGTGCGAGCCAGTATTTCAAAACCTACCCCATTCATATACCTGGCGTTTGAAAAAACGGACCCATTCATATACTTGATCATCCAAAATGTTGACCTATTCATAAACTGCCCTTTGATTTTTTTTGTACCCATTTTTGCTGGTTGTTACACAAATATCACAGTCAATTCATGTAATACCAAGAGGATAAGCAGCCTCGAAAAATCTCTGAGCGAAAAATATGTGCATATACCAGGATGTCAGAAAAATGGGGCCCTCAAAGGGAATCCAGAAAAACTGGGCCATTCATATACTTTTTGTTGAAAAAAGGGGACCAATCATATACCTGCCAGTGCTGAAAAAGGGGGCTATTCGGCACGCACGTCCGTAATATGCCATATATAGGAAGTTACCCCCCGCCCCCCCGCCCACGAGCTTTTAGGGCCCGGTGCCGGTCGGTAACTAAGGATAAGTTATCCTTAGGCTGACGTGACAGGGCGATGATGCTACTTAAATATTTGCCTCTTCTCACCTCTAATAAAAGTTCAACAGTGAAAATTAGTTTAACAATGAAAAGTGGGCGAAACGACTAGGGGTGCGAAACGACTAGGGGGGAAACGACCAGGGAGGAAACGTCTTGGGGGCGAAACGACTAGGGGAGGAAATGGTTTGGGGGCGAAACGTCTCGGATTCTATTATTTAAAAGGAGTTATAGGACTGCCAGTTGTCATTAGTTTTCGTGACAGGTGATATACACATTTTTTTTTTTTTTTTTTTGGAAATGGGCTCATTGATGACGTCATCGTCATCGGCTGGACCGATTCAGATTTCAAAATTTCCAGAGCCCTGGTGGAGAGCCAGATCAGATGCGGTGTCTGATCAGGGTCTCCACTGTTTGCAAATAGTTTAGCCATTTTTCTCTAGAAATATGTAAATCTCATTGCTGGATGTACCTAAAATTGAAATTGGACTCTCCCAATATATAGTGTGGGAGAATCTGTTCAGTCTACAATGATTTAAGTTTGTTTTGAGCAGTGGTTTGAGTTATCAGTGCTTTGAGCTAACCAGTCAACTGTAGTTACACAATTTTTCAGCTGTTGTCCCAGTTTCCATGAGGCCAAATAGTTGGTCACCACCAAGTTGCCATGCTACAGTCATAGATAATCCACTATTGTCTGGAGAGTCAAGAAAGGCACATGTAACATCTTTCAACAGTTCCTGGCAGGATAGGTTTTCTTACCCAAACGCAACAGACAGCCACAATCATTATTACTGCAGTGACAGACCTGATATCATGTATCATCAGTCTAGCAGGTAAGTTCCACACCAAATAAACATGAAAAGGGGTCTTGTGCTGTAGTATATTACCAGTGCAGACAGAGGTCAGTCTAATCATCACAGTTTCTGCAGCATTAACATTAACGCTTAGCACTCTGGGTAAAATTTTCAGTTGACGACATTTTGAAATATTTTTCTTATTTTTCCCAGAAAACAGGATTTGACATTTCATGCAAATTGTCTCCTTAGGAGACAATTTGCATGAAATGTCAAATCCTGTATTCTGGGAAAAATAAGAAAAATAACATCATTTTGTCGTCTGCTGAAAATGCCCAGAGAGTGGTAAAGGTTAATGGTAATAAATAGAGAATAGAGTTATTTTAAATCTGAACCCTTAAATGTCAGTCACAACAGCAGCAGATGCCTGAATTTATTAAAAGAATGTCATAAATGCTTCTTTCTAGGGTTTATACCTTGCCACATGATAGTGGCTGGGTATTGGTTTCACGTTGTGGATCCTTCCACCCTTCTGTTGTTCATTGGTCCATCCATATTTCATTTTGGGATGATAACTTCGGTAGGTATCAATAGATTTTCACCAAACTTAGTATGTGCATTGTTGTTGTAAAGATCTGGTTTGGGATTGTTAATGGATAAATTTCGTCAATTTTTGAGAGAGTTATTAGCCCGCCAAACGTCCATACTTTCGCTTCCGGACAATAACTTGAGTAAATATCAATTGATTTTCACCAAAATTTAGTATGTGGATTGATACTGTCATGATCTGGTTTGGGATTGCTAATGGGCAAATTTTGTCAATTTTTTAAAAGTTATTTGCCTACCACGGGTACATATTTTCATTTGCGGTCAATAGCTTGAGTAAATATCAATAAATTTCCAACAAATTTTGCCAAAAAAATACACCCACACCCCTCTCTCTCCACCACCTACATTCCCTACCCTCATATCAAAAACTGTATTACAGAACCTTGTTTTGTTTGTTTGTGTTAGTGTTGAGGTTTTACAGCAATGGGGTCATGTCAAGCACCGTAAATTTACCTAATCACATTTTTACTGGGCAGGCATAGTCCTCTAAGGGGTTATCTAATATTGTGCACATTCTTTTCACCAGAAACTGACAACTGCCTTTCTTGAATCAGCGGAAGTCAGAGACTGACTATAGAAAATATGACCAATCTCTATGAAAGGATGTTGCCAACCTGGCAGGGGTCGAACCTGCAACCTCCTGATCACCAGACAGACGCACATCAAACTGAACCAGGGAGGTGGGCAGGATCTACCGTATTCAACCTAATTACCGCACATACCCATATAAGGGCACAGTCAAGCAATTCCGTATATAGTCTTCGGATTGCAGCCAGTGTACCTTTATCTACTTCTTTATAAACGCATATGTTGTGGGTACCCATTTAAATTGCATCCACTTGTCGATGCACAAATGAGTACCCATAACATATGCTTTCATAAAATAAAATCAGAAAAAAAAACATGACGTAAACACCATTTGATTAGTCATTTGCTGATCTTGATTTTTAAGCATACTTTTGGTAGGTGGATACATGTACCTACACTGTATTTTACTACAAGTTTTCCCAGTAATTTCGAAAAACCTAAGCCCACAGAGCGGTAGTTAGGTCGAATACGGTAGTTTTGTTTCTGAATGTTCTAAGGTGGTTTCTCTGCTGCAGATTTTCTTTGCACATCGGTGGTTTCATATGTGACTTTAGTTTTTTTGAACACAATATATCGGTTTTATTTTATTAAACAGTTTCCTTCAGTTTTATGACTTTACTCTGACCAAGATTTAAATCCAGTACATTAATTTTGTCAGTTACTTTAAGATAAAGACAAGATTAACTTGAGCAAACAAGATATTAATTGAGACCACAAGATATTATCTAGCAGGAACAGGTATGATCATCTTGAAGACATGACATTATTAATGTGTGGTCGGGTTATGCAGAATAGTTTGCATAAATGCATATTTAAGTTAAGAAAGATTCTTTTATGAGTGATGTTTGCTTTTTTTTTTTTTTTTCAAGAAAATGCCTCCTAAATCCTATATCACTACCACCACCATATCAACCATCTCCATCTGTCCATCATAATCCTTTCAGATTCCCTAGGATAATAACTCTGGAACTGAACCCATGACTGGGCCGTAAAACCTCAACGCAAACACAAACCTTTAACCTTTACTACATGTACTCTCTGGGCAAATCCAGCAGGTGACAAATTGATGATAATTTTTCTTATTTAACCCTTGTCCTGCTGAACCCTGATATACCCTGTCTTTGCAAACAGTGTAGATCCAGATCAGATGGCTTCTAAAGAAGTCAACTGATCTGGATCTGCACTGTTTGCCATTAAGTATGTGAAGTTATAGCAACAATCAAAATGTGGAATAAGTAATCTGACTGGCTGAAAACTAGAAGTGGGCATGTCAGCTTAATTTATTCAGTAGGACAAGGGTTAAGTTCCCAGAACTTCTCTGTTGGAGAAAATTTGCATGAAATGTCCAATCCTGTTTTCTGGGAAAAATATTTCAATATGTTGTCTGCTGACAATTTTTCCTAAAGTGTTAAACAATGAGTTTTATCTAATTATTTCAGACAATATCAGCATTTGACAACAGCTAACAACAGTCAGTATGACTATTACCATGAGCCTCAGAATCACTGGAGTAGCCCCGATATTATGGTAAGAGAAAATATTTTAGGTGTTCATGATACTGGTAGCTCACCAAATTCATCACGTAAAATGGCAAGTCTAATTTTTTTTTTCAGAAAAAAAGATAAAACAAAAGAAATGCCTAACGGCATTATGGACAGGTTTTTCTACTGAAGAATTAAGGTTATATATCACTGAAAAAAGATTAACTAAAAGGTAAATTTGGATGACGTCAGATGCCCGTCCGATGCCCCCTGCCTGGACATGGCTATTTTAAAGGACAGAATTTTTCCATGAAAAACCTGTCCAATAAATAACAACATCAGAATGTCATCTGGTACAAGCTTGGTTAGCACTTTAAGGGTTAAGAGCTGTTTAATCATATGCCATATTTTAACTGAGATTCTTGTGGAGCAGTAGTTACAACCATTTTAGCATTATTTTTTATTACAATTAATAGTTGCCATTAAACATGCAATGTAAAAATTTTATTTAACCTGTTCTCTAAACAGCTGAAACAACTTGAATGAAACATGGCAGCAATAACAGTTTGGTTGCCATGGTATCCAAATATACTTACAATTGTTGTGCTTTACTGTATGAGATAAATTTCTTATCACATACTGTATTCGACCTCATTGAAGTGCCCTTAAAAAATATTGGGAACACTTGTGGTAAAATATGTATCCACCTATACTAAGGGTACGCTAAGAAAAAAAAAAATAAATAAAAAAAGAAGCTCAGCGAGGGACTTAGCTAATGATGCTTATGGGATATTTTGTGTTTCTTTTTGTTTTTTTTTTGGATTTTTTTTTTTTGTTGATTTTATAAAAGCATGTTTTGGGTACTCATTTGAATTGCATCAACAAGTCAATGCAATTCAGATGGGTACCCACAACATGTGCCTTTATAAAGAAGTAGACAAAAAGTACACAAGCTGTAATCTGAAGACTACTGAATTGCTTGACTGTGCACTTATAGGGGTATGTGCGATAATTAGGTCAAATACGGTATGTGAACAATGAAAAATAGTAAACAAGACATCCAGGCACAGAACGTGGCCTATCAGTGACACCAAGAGGAAGAGCAAACAAATCATGACAGTCTTGGTTTTAGTGAGTTTGTTCATGAATAGTGGGGCCTTCACACTGTCTGAAATATGGAACACAATTTTGGCATCTATCTCCCAGTTAACTTCATGTGTGGGATCAGACCACCTTGCAGGACCGGCCTCGGTGGCTCAGTTGGATGCGCCGTCTGACTGGAGACTAGGAGGTCGCGGGTTCGACCCCCGCCGAGGTCAGCAACATTCTTTCGTAGAGATTGATCATGAAATATTTTCTACGGTCATTCTCTCCCTTCTGCTGATTCAAGAAGGGTAGTTGTCAGTTTCTGGCAAAAGAATGTGCACAATACTGGTTAACCCCTTAGAGGACTAAGCCTGCTCAGTAAACGTGTGGTTAGGTAAACTGACCGCGCACGACATAACCCCATTGGGTTGACTGGGCCATAAAACCTCAACACAAACAAAACCACCTTGCAGGACTGCTGTCTGTTATCAGTCCTTGTGCCATATTGTTGGGGAGTTAAGAAGTTGAGCAGTATGACATTACTTAATCATTCACAAAGGTCAAGTGAATAGCCCCCCAGGAAAAGAGCCAAGTATTTTATAAAGTTTTTATGTTATATAATAAACATGGAACAGCCATATTCTTATGTTTTGTATAAATAGTAATGTAGCATAAAACACCAAAGGATAAATGTTTTTCTTATTTCTCCACAAAAACATATGTTGTGGGTACTCATTTGAAGCACCTCAGCATAGTGATTAGAAGAGTACCTTAACATATGTTTTTGTGGAGATCTTCACAAAAACATGTTGTGGGTACTCATTTGAAGCACCTTGGCAATGTGTTTCTAATGAGTACCCACAACATATGTTTTTGTGGAGAAATAAGAAAAATATCAATACTTTTGGATTGAAAAATAGCCATCTTATCAAGAGCTCAAGGCTCCTAGCCCATGGTTGAGTGATGGTGTTTTCAAAAAATTCCAAATGAGCTGAGTGATCCCAAAGAACCAGAAAATATCAACTGCACTAAAGTGAAGTTAGTTAATTTCTATATTTCTAGCAAACAGAGCCCAGTTGTTCAAAACTAAACAAAGTTGTTAGCTTATGTGACATTAAAATGTCTATCTTGAAATATGGCAAATACAATTTGTTTTTGTTGAAAAAATGTGAGTAGCTTTTGCATTATTCATTGCAAAAGCTACTCACATTTTTGCAGCAAAACTATTGGTGTATTTGAAAATATCTTTAACTACAACAGTTAACCAGTTTGTCATTAACAAGCTCTTTGAGCTAATCTAGTTTGTCATTAACAAGCTCCTTAAGCTAAAGATGCTTTGAACAACTGGACCCAGAGTGTAAGCCCGTTTATTTTCTCATTTTCAGGTCGGAGACTCTGTAGATGAAGCAGTTCAAGGCCTTCTAAACCTGTCATCCCAGGAATCAGATTTATGAGGTGAAATCTATACAAGACACAAGTTTCATGGCTGGTGTAGAGAGATGGAAAGAACTGTCCTGCTGAATTAAATCAGATGCCACGCCCACTTCTGCCGATCAGGTTATTCGATCCAAGTTGTAGATACAAATTCTCGTACTGAATGACAAACAGTGCAGATATGGATCAGTTGGCTTCTGAAGAAGCCAACATCTGGATCTACACTGTTTGCAAAAGCCGGGTATATCCGGATTCAGCAGGACCAGGGTTAATATTGTAACAGTTTGTCATGTGTTTATTTAACCTTTAACATGCTGTTGGCAACATCAGCAGAGGTCAAAGATTATTTTTTCCTTGAAAAACAGGGCTTGTCACTGTTAAATTAAAATTTAATTCAGCCACAGGAAACCAAAATGTATGAACACTTTGCATGCTGGGTAAAAATTTTAGCAGACAATATTTTGAAATATTTTTCTTAGAAAATAGGATCAGACTCTTCGAGAGACAATTTGCACGAAGTGTCAGATCCTATTTTTTAAGAAAAGTCAGAAATCTATCACCAATTTGTCATCACCTGAATCTGCCCATAGCATGGTAAGAGTTACTTTTGCATATGAAACAGACTGATCGAAACCTGTTTAGTTTGGGTACAGAAATCCTTAAACATTGTAGTATCCTTAGTGAACTGTGGAGATACTCAAGCTGATTAGAGTCTGTACTGCTTTTTATGCCCCACCACCAAAAAAGTGGCGGGGTATTATGTTATACCCTCTGAAATTTTGAGTGTCCGTCCGTCCATCAGCGCCCCCACCATTCGTCTGCCCGCAGCTCCTCCTACAGTTTTAGGCCAATCCTTTTCAAAATTTACTTTTAGGATGGTCGGAAGATATGCATATTGTTTTTTCAGAATCCTGAAATTATTTTTTATCACATTTTTTTAACTTCTGCCCACAACTCCTCCTACAGTTTTAGGCCAATCCTTTTCAAACTTTACAGGCGCTTTTAGGATGGTCTGAAGATATGCATATTGTTTTTTCAGAATCCTGAAATTATTTTTTATCACATATTTTTCATTCTTAACTTAGACTTTTTTCGAGCCCTAATACTACAGAAATGTATAGGGAGTATGTACCTTCTGCCCGCAACTCCTCCTACAATTTTAGGCCAATCCTTTTGAAACTTTACAGGCCCTTTAAGGGTGGTCTGAAGATATGCATATTTGCTTTTCAGAATCCTGAAATTATTTTTTATTACATTTTTTGCATTTTTAACTTAGACTTTTTTCGAGCCCTAATACTACAGAAATGTATAGGGAGCATGTACCTTGTACGCACAACTCCTCCTACATTTTCAGGCCGATCCTTTTGAAACTTTACACATGCTTTTAGGATGGTCTGAAGATATGCATATTGTTTTCTTCAGAATCCTGAAATTATTTTTTATCACTTTTTATTGCATTTTTAACTTAGACTTTTTGGTGCTTTTTTTTTTTTTTTTGAGTTATGAAATAACTGTTTATTGCTTCTCTTCATGTTTAACTTAGATTGTTTTCAGCCTTTATACTACAGAAGTGCATAGGGAATATGTCCCTGTGTGGCGGGGCATGGTGCATGGCTTGCAGTTTTATTTTTTTCTTTTTGCAAGGAAATACTGATTTTGCTTACAAAGACAGAATTACTATATTTACCCTAAATATTTAGACAAGGTATCTTCTGGAAATGTGCCAAAAATAATAAATAGTGCAGACCCTGACCAAACTCCTCCCTAAGGGGCAGTTTGAGCTGGGTCTACACTGCTTGCTCAGACATATTTGGCTGAATTGTAGGATTAGTATAGTACTAATGTTTTAGTATCCTTTTTTACTGATCAGTCGTTATAGATTTTAGAGGTCATTTTAATTTAACCTTACTCCATAATAATGGTGTAAAGTGAAGAACCAGTTTACTGTATTTACCGTAAGTATTTGGACGGACAGGCCTGAGCAAACAGTGTAGACTCAGATGAGACGCCGCATAATGCGGCATCTCATCAGGGTCTACACTGTTTGCCACTCATCTAGCAACTTTAAGACACAACAAAAGATAGTAAATTGTGCTTGTTCAAATTTTAGAACAAGTGTGGTGACGAGTTAAGGTGTCTGAATACTTAGACTATATACGGTAGCCAGTAAATCTGTTGTAATAAAGGCTTTCATTTGTTGCCAGTAGATTATCTGGGTGAACAGTAAAAGCCTTGATCAGGCTGTAGTACTATAGTGTACTGGCTGGTCAGAGGCTTCTCTGCATATATGTGGAGACCCCTTTTTACATGGTACAATTTGTTTTAAGAATCAAATATTATACAATATATATCTTACATACATGTATATAAATATTAAGGGAAAATGTGATAATCCAGCATGACAAAAACATTGATTTTTCTCATGAATTAGATGCAAAAACAACTTGTAAATTATTAAAATTATCTAACTTTATATGAGCTTAATCGGAACGAACACATTTTCAGGGGAAGGCAACTCTGTCAAAATAATCTTAGTTCCCTTCTGAATAGGGGTCTACTTTAAAAGGAAAGAATTTGCTCCCATTGGGAGCAAATTCTTTCCTTTTAGAGTAGACCCATTTTCAGAAGGGGCTTTGTGTGTAGCAAGGCAAACAAATAGGAAGTTTTCTCCCTTGTCCATCTAGCTTAAAATTTACCATGTGTATTCCACCATCTTTATCAAATTAATGTGCATTGATATCAGTAATTGCAAAGAGAGAGCATTCTAAATCAGAAATATTTGTATCCTTTGTTAAAGGGAAACAGTCCAGCAGAACAGAACTTGCTTCTTTTCTCCGAAGTCTACTCTTAACATTTAGGAAGCTGGGTAAAAATTTCAGCAGATGACAGTTTGAAACAGTTTTCTTATTTTTCCCAGAAAATAGGCATTGACTTTTCATGAAATGTCAAAGTCTATTTCCTGATCAATTTGTCATCAGCTGAATCTGCGCAGAGTGGTGCAGGTTAAAGGAAAGAAATTGCTCACACTGGGAGCTAATTCATTTGTTTAAGAGTAGCAAATTTTGAGAAGGAAAACAAATAGCAAATACTTTCAGATCCAGTGGTCTCCCTTTTTGGAAGTGCACCCATTCCTCATAACCCATTGTAGTCTGGAGACCCCTTAAAGGGTAATTGGCAAACAGTGCAGACCCAGATCAGATGCCCCAGAATGAGGCATCTGATCAGGGTCTCCACTGTTTGCAAATAGTTCAACCATTTTTCTCTAAGAATATGTAAATCACTTAGACTGACATACCTAAAATTGAGATTAGAATCTTCCAGTATTTAGTGAGGGAGAGTTCATTCAGTCTACAATGGGTTAAGGGGAATTGATACACTTTCAAAATTATTTTACTCCCTTCTGAAATGGGTTCTACTCTAAAAGCGAAGAATTGCTCCCTGTGTAGATTAAAGAGCAGACCTCTTTGTATAAGGGGCTTGGTGGGCAGGAATGCAAACATGAAGTCACAAAAGTTGCCTCCCTTTTAAAAAAATGGCAGAAAGTCTACAGAGTGTATCAAGTCTCCTCAATGTTGATTTTTTTTTTTTTTTTTTTTGGTCATGACCAGCTTTAAGGGAAATGAACCCCATCCGAGGGAAATACCTAATATGGAAACATTTGTCTCCCTTCTTAGTGGAAGCTATTCTTGTGGGAGAGAATTTTCTCTCTATATTCTTTAAGGGTAGCTTACATTTTGAAAGGTTTCAAATATTAGAGAAGTGACTTGCTGTCTACAAAAGTTGTCTCCCTATAGACGGATGCAAAATCTATACATGCCAACTGTTTATACCAAAACCAGATCATACAAGTGGAGAATCTGGTATGATCAAGCAATGTTTACCATTATTTGTTATTATTGATTGTTAGTTCTATGTCTGTTATCTAATGCTAACATGCTGGGTAAAAGTTTCAGATGACTCTTTGAAATATTTTTCCCAGAAAACAGTCTGACATTTTATGTGAATTGTCTCCTTAAAGAAGATAAGTATTTCAAAATGTCATCTGCTGAAATTATTACCCAGCATGCTAAGTGTTAACCCTTGTCATGCTGAATAAATTATGATGCCACCCCCACTTCTAATTTCCAGCCAATCAGATCTACACTGTTTGCTAATACAGGGCATGTCGTGTTCAGCAAGAGAAGGGTTAATATTGGTCACTATTAGAATTATATTTTATTTTCATTTGTTAATGTTAAATGTTTATGATAAATTATGGTATGGGTTGTAATTTTTGCCGATTCTTGTTATTGAAAGTTAATTCTAATAATAAATTATGCAACATGTTATTAGTTCTTTCTAATTCTTCATTATTCAGGAGAATAGATACACTTTCAGGGGAGGCAATGCCATCAAACTTGTTTCAGTCCCTTTTGAAAATGGGCTTACCCTGAATGGAAAGCAAATTATTCCCTTTTAGAGTAGACCTATGAGGGTGAGTCAATAAAAAACCAGCCTAACTTATTTCTGGGTGAGATCGATCTCTTCTTTTTTGATGTAATTGCCCTCTAGAATGATGCACTTAGACCAATGGTGTTCCAGTGCCATCAGCCCAGAATTGAAGAAGCCAGGGTCCTTGTCTCTGACCCACTCCTCAACTGCCGCCACGACTTCTTCGTTGGACCGAAATGACGTCCACGGATGTCCTTTTTCAAGTTTGGGAATAGGAAATAGTCACTAGGAGCTAAGTCTGGAGAATAGGTGGGGTGTGGTATTAGCTCGTACCCATTCCGCTCAACAGCATCCATTGCAATTTTGCAAGTGTGGACTCTCGCATTGTCCTGTTGGAGCAGAATCCCTTTGGAGAGTTTTCCTCGGCGTTTTTCATGGATCACAGTTCTCAGTTGGTCAAGCAAATTTGCATAATACGCAACAGTTACTGTTATTGTACTTTTCTTTGCTAGAAAGTCCAACATAATAACGCCTTGTGCATCCCAAAATACAGTTGCCATCACCTTGCCAGCAGAGGGTTGCCACTTTGCTTTATTCTCTGGCTCATAATAATGGACCCAGGTCTCATCTACAGTCACCAGACGTGAAAGGAAATCATCTTCCTTTGACCTAAGCCGCTTCAACAATGCGCTGTATACTGATGCTCTGGTTGCCATTTGCTCGTCGCAAAGGGATTTTGGGACCCAACGGGCTGTTAGCTAGTGCATACCCAAGCAATCATGTAAAGTTGTTGAAACGCTACCATGTGAAATGTGTAATGCATTCGCTATTTCTTCCACCTTAATTCGCCTATTAGAGTACACCAGATCCCGTACTTTGTTACAAGTTGAAACGTTACCATGTGAAATGTGTAATGCATTTGCTATTTCTTCCACCTTAATTCGCCTATCAGAGTACACCAGATCCCGTACTTTGTTACACATTTCTTCATCTGTGGCATCTGATGGGCATCCAGACCTGGTTTCGTCTTCTAATGACATTCTACTGCGTTTGAATTCCCCAACCCAGAATTTAACTTGTGCATACAATGGTGCAGAAGACCCATAAACATTGGTCAACTCGCAATGTATTTCCTGACCTGTTTTCCCTTTCTAATACAAGTACCGAATTACAGTACAGTACTCAACTTTTGACGAAAAGCTTACTTTTGCATCGCTAGCCATGTATGACATTCAATATCTTATGAGTGAATGACACGATAAGGGTGCAATTTTGCCCTCAGGCCTAAAACATGCATTGAAACAAAGCATGAAAATCTTGGGCATCTCGGTCAACTGGAAATGGGATAGGCTGGTTACTTATTGACTTGCCCTCGTATTTCAAGTGTTTAGTGTGCCTGTAAGCAAACAGGATGGCTCAAGTTATCTCCCTTGTAAAAAATGGCAGAAAAATCTACCAAGTGTATCCATTCATCTTAAACACTTGCCTTGCTGAATAAAGATGCCATCCCCACTTCTAATTTCCAGCCAATCAGATTACCTAATCTGTGTTTTTGATAGAAATTCACATATTTAATGACAAACAGTGCAAATCCAGATCAGTTGGCTTCTTCAGAAGCCAACTGATCTGGTTCTACACTGTTTGCTAAGATGGGGCACGTCAAGTTCAGCAAGAGAAGGGTTAAATTTTAATTGCTGTTGATAGATTATGGGAAAGATTTTGAATCTTGATTAAATTGTGTGACAGTTTAATATAAAATGCCCATTTACCTTATTTACCCTAAGTATTCAGACACCTCAGTGCCTGACCATATGTTCTAAAATCTGAACAAGTACAATTTATAATTTATCTAAAAATTGCTGGATAAGTGGCAAACAGGGTAGACCCTGATCAGACGCCACATTCTGCGGCATCTGATTTGGGTCCACACTGTTTGCTCAGGCCTGTCTGTCCGAATACATATGGTAAATACTGTATTATATTGTTGATTGTAAATGTAAACATGTGAGCTGAGTTAAAAGCATAATGCCAAATTTACCCCAAATATTTGGATATCTCATCTGTCTTAAAACACTGTTACTACTTGATATTTTTCTTTAGTAGAAAAACTGGCTTTGACATTTCATGCAAATTGTCTCCAGACAATTTTGCATGAAACGTCAAAATCCTGTTTTCTAGGAAAACTAAGAAAAACATTTCAAATATATATGCCGTCTGCTGAAAATTTTACCTCAAGTTCTAAGCAATAAAACACTAACTCCTTACCGTACTTATCCTCAGGATCTACGTCTGCAAGTTACATTCCTTTAAAAGAAGCCCCCAAATTTAGGATTAAATACTACCGGTATTAATTCTTGTCTGCAAAAGTGGATTTTCTTTGAAAAATGGTGGCAAAATCTCCAGGACCCAGTTGTTCAAAACTAAAGATGTCATTAGTTAACTTGTAGTTAAAACTTTGATCATTAAATATGGCATACATGCTAATATTTTTGTTGAAAAAATGTGAGTAGCTTTTGCATTTGCAAAAGCTACTCACATTTTTTCAGCAAAAATACCTGTGAATTAGATATTGTACTTACTAGAACAGTTAACATTTTGACCACTAATTAGCCCGTTAAGCTAACGATGCTTTGAACAACTGGGCCCAGGTGTATATAGTCACCTTAAATCAGACTGTATAGCTGTTTTGCCACTTAGCTTTTGGCACACATATGTCATCTCCAGAAAAGGCATCTTTTTTCCACCAAAAAGTACTAATATTTTTTCTTATTCTCCACAAAAATAAATGTTCGGGTACTCATTAGAAGTGCCTCGCCAAGGGGCTTCTAACTGTATGGCTGTCCAGTCTGTTTTGCCACTTATCTTTTGGCATACATGTACAATGTACAAGATGCCTTTTTCTTGTGATGCTATCCTATTTGCTAGAACATTGTCTTTAGAAGTTGTGTTATTTACTTTATGTCTTAAAATTTCAAACACTTTATTCCATACTTTTTTGGCCTAATTTTCACTTTGATGCAGTTGTTTCTTAAAATACTTTGTGGAATGGCAAACAGTGTAGACCCTGATCAGACTGCTCTTGAAGGAGCAGTCTGATCTGGGTCTGCACTGTTTGCATGTCGTTTCGTAAGCCACTTTGGTGTATGAAATTTTAGGACATTTACCATAATTATTTTACTGCATTAAAGCAATAAACTTTTCAATGCTTATTCAGTTGTTTGTTCTTGATTTGGATTAACCCTCTCAGCTCTGCAAACCAAGCATACTTCTGAAAAATGTGTGTATCCAGATGAGACTGCTCATAAAGACCCCTTTTGTTAGCCTTTATTTTTCCCGATGTATACCCCTATTTTCCACAATACTCATCCAAAATTGAAGTTACTGAGTTGGGATTCAACATGTCTGTTTTAACATTACTTGTCATATTGAGATGATAGGTAATAATGAAAGGCTCTGTGCAATGAAGTGCCATGAGGTAAATTCACCTCCAGCAGGCTTCAAACCACGGACCTCGTCTGTAGTTGCAGGCAGGGGCCAGTTTGTTCAAAACTAACGATGTCGTTAGTTAACATATTGTTAAAACTTTGATCATTAAATATGGCATATATGCTAATATTTTTGCTGAAAAATGTGAGTAGCTTTTGCATTAAGCTACTCTCATTTTTTCAGCAAAAATACCTGTGAATTAGATATTGTACTTACTAGAACAGTTAACATTTTGACCACTAACAAGCTTGTTAAGCTAACGACGCTTTGAACTACTGGGCCCAGGTTATTGGGCCACCCCGACACTTGGACCAAACTGGACGATGGAAGCTTCCACTTCAGAAGCTTTGGTATAAAAGGGTTAACTTTCTTTTTATTTATCCACATAATATATCAGTATACCTTGGTGTCTAGTGTTCCAAAGTGGCCATTATCATTACCATTCTCTGAGCTACATTCAACAGACAAAAAATTGAGGATATTTTTCTTATTTTTGCCTAGAAAACAGGTTTTGACACTTTGAAATGTCAAAGCCTGTTTCCTGGTAAAACAAAGAAAAACAGGAACTTCTTTGAAGTTTATGTGGTACCTGTGTACTACAATGTGAAGACAATTGTTCATTGTGTTTGGGATTAACGACACATCAACCTTTGTGGTCTCTGAGCTTGTGGTCGTCTGCCCGAAAAAGGGAGGAGATAGTAGAGGAGATTTAAGAGAGGGAGAGGGGAGAAAGAGGAAAATGAATGAAAGTTAGAAGCAGAAGAAATAAAAACATTCCCCCTCTACCCTTATCTGCTACAAAGACAGCAGGCCTTGCCCCTCTGCTAGCCAATATCAGTTGGATGCCCAGGTGATGCAAGATACACGACACCTTTGCCTCCCCCAATCCCCACCCCCCACTAAAACCCTAATGTGAAAATAAGCACCAGAAGACTTATCATCTTTGTTCAGCTCAGTGATCAGTGAAGTGAAATAAACTGTGAAGTTTTACAGTTTGTAGACTTCATTTAAGGTGAACGATAAGGTGTGCAAGTACACAGAAGAATAGAAACTTGCACGGACAAGTCACCCATGCTAACGCAGGTGGGACAAAAATATTGCAGTAGGTCATCTGCTGAAAACTTTGCCCAGTATGCTTAACTTTAAGTACTAACATTAACCTCTTTATATCACTGTTGGTTATAACACGGTTTTGGATACAACACGGTTGAAAGATGGATCCCAAAATGTATAAATTATATAGAAAAATGACCATAAATGGTCATTTTTCTATATAATCTATACATTTTAGTTTGGATATAACACGATTGTATAACTAACACAGTTTATGCTTTGAATCCCAACAATAGTGTTATAAAGAGGTTGTGGTCTACTTCTAGTTTTCAGTGCAAGGGAAATACAATATATTCAGTATATGCCAAGAGAATGTTGGTGATGATGGTTTTATGGTTAACGTCCCTTTCAAAATAAATATATCTGTCATATCAAGATGACGAAGGGGTGATAATGAAAGCCTATTGTGCAATAAAGCACCATACAGTCTTTTGTTTTTGTGTTGAGTCAACCCAATGGGGTCATGTCCAGCGCGGTCAGTTTACCTAACCACACGTTTACTGGGCAGGCTTTGTCCTCTAAGCGGTTAACCAGTATTGTGCACATTCTTTCGCCAGAAACTGACAACTGCCCTACTTGAATCAGCGGAAGGGAGAGAATGACCGTAGAAAATATTTCATGATCAATCTCCAGGAAAGAATGTTGCCGACCTCGGCGGGGGTCGAACCCGCGACCTCCTGGTCTCCAGTCGGAGCGCATCCAACTGAGCCACCGAGGCCGGCCACCATACAGTCACGAGTTGAATTCTGCTTTGAGCGGGATTCAAACCCATGCCTTCATAATCTGAAATGAGGGGCTCAATTTGCTCGGCCACTCAGACACTTCATGATAGAGGTGATAATGAAAAGCTCTATGTAATGTAGCGCCGTACAGTAATGAGTTTAATTCTGTCTTGAGTGGGATTCAAACTCATGACCTCATAAGCCAAAGTCAGGGACTCTAACTGCTTGGCCATCCAGATGCCTCATGACAGGTGTGATAAAGGCTCTGTGCAATAAAGTGCCATAGCAGAATTCCATCTTCAGTGGGATTTAAACCATGAATAACACAGGCTATATGAATGACAAGATTTACACTGGACAGGCTTTGGTTAACCTATTTATGCCGACTGGATTCTTCTACCTCAAGTCTTTGGACATGTCCATTATCAAAGAAGGGGTGTGTGGTTAGTTTTTATTATTACCATGTCTTATAGACATTCCTGTATTTAATGTAAACAGTGTAGACCTGATCAGATGCCACATTCTGCAGCATCTGATCTGGGTCAACACTGTTTGCCAATGTCCCTTTTATGGGACCCTAGGTTTAAATGGGTAAAACACATAAAACAGATCAAGTCTGTAACGTTAACTGTTTTCTTTATTACACAGTAACAAAATTAGTTCATATGTTGATATCAAAATACATTTTAAATATTGCAAATATAATTTAAGTGCTTCACTTTTACATCACTATATGGTGACTCTCTTGATGAAAATAATGTCTGGAATAGTGTGAACCATAAATCGTCAGCACTTTCTAGGCAAAGTTATAGAAATGAACTACATCAAGCAGATGTGATCTGGAAAATATGATATTTATCCAGTTATTCAGAATGACTTACCTGAGCAAACAGTGTAGATCCAGATCAGATGCCGCATATGCGGCATCTGATCAGGATCTACACTGTTTGCTGGCTACTTATCACTATGTTTTTAGACACATCAGCGGATCGTAAAATGGCCTTAATGAAATTTTATGACAAGCAAGTAAGGAGATAAGTGTCTGAATATGTAGGCAAAATGAATAGATACAGACCATCCTGCAAATCTGCACAGTGTCATCAGGGTGCTTCCCCTCCACTGATCTATTTAATAATACCAGTTACCCTAAATATTGCAATAACTAAAATTCATATATTTTTTGGTACTTTTTTATTTGTACTATTCGCTATGGCCTGTCAGTCCTAACAGGGTAATAGGGTGTTCAGTAAGTCTGTAAGCAGGGTACAAAGGCCCTGATCAAACTGCATGTATGCATGCTGATTTAGGTATCTACTGTTTGCCAATTAATCGAAGACATACCATTTCATTCAAATCGTCTCTTGAGACAAGATGAATGAAGTGTCTAAATCTAATTTATGGGGAAAAATAAGAAAATAAGGGCGGCAGGCTAAAGGGCTTAGCTGTCAAAATAATGAAAAGGTAATGTTTGCGAGTCGGATCAAGGTTTAAAGCACAATGTAGAATTATAGCAGACTACCTTCTGAAATACTGTTTATTTTTCTGAGAATATAGGACCCGACTTTTCATAGGAATCATTTAACAGAAAAAGTAAGGCTTAGCATTCCATGCAAGCTGTCTGCTTAATTGATTCATATGAAATGTCCAGTCTTTATTTTCTCAGAACAAAAACTCCAGAAAGTTGTCTGTTGCTGTGATAAGGTGCTTTAACCCTTAAAGTGCCAAGCAAAATTTATAGCAGACTACATTCAAAAAATTTTTTTTATTTTTCTGAGAAAAAAAGTTGACATTTCATGTGAATCGTCTGCCAAGCAGATGATTCACATGAAATATCAAGACTTGTTTTCTCAGAAAAATTAAAAAAAAATTGTCATCTGCTGCTCTTGTGATTGATGCTTTAAGGGTTAAGGGTTCATGTTTGAAACAACCTTGCTGTGTCTTGGGCTTAAGGATTTGAGGAATGTACATCATAAGTTTAGCCATGAAATAGTTAAGTATCTTTCCATGAAAGCACATTTATCTGGATGTTCAGAATCCATCAGAACATGCAGCTGTACACAAAAAAAAACTTACAATAAATGACTGGTCAAATATGAGGCCTAAAGTTTCATACAATTATGGGTGTGTACATTAAAATGCTTATATGTCTAAAAATGGATACATGTACTAAATATTATGTACTTATTATTGAACACTGTATATGAAAATTTCAATTACATATATTGTAAAAAAAAGATAACAGGATCTAAGGTACAGTGTAACTTTGTTTAAATTAAAATAAGATTTGTTGCCACACAAAATTGCTGGCCTGTGATTTGCTAATTTTTTTTTTAATTTTTTTTTTTTTACATTTCTTTCAACATTATTTAAGGTTTAGCACCCTGGGTAAAATTTTCAGCATAAGACTTTTTGTAAATATTTTTCTTATTTTTCCCAGGAAACAGGATTTGTCATGGAGACAATTTATATGAAATGTAAATGCTGTTTTCTGGGAAAAATAAGAAATATATTATCTATTTTTTATCTGCTGAATTTGCCCAGAGAGTGGTAAAGGTTAAGGCATATTGAGATGCTGATAGCTTGCCTGAACTCCTAATTGTGCAGCATATGAAAAATTTCTGTAACCCTTCAGGACCGTAAACAGTTGGCCAGGTAGGATGCAATGGTGCCACTGTACCCCTATTTTTGGATGAAACTGTTTCAAAATCATGCAGTCTCTAAGAGTTGACTTTATACCCTAATTCTGGCCTCAAATTGGTAACTTCCTTAAGAAACACACTTTTGCTGAGACACACTCACCCTCTTTGAAAGTCTGATTATAGAAAGGTCACTGAAGGGGTAAGACTTGCACTGAATGCAACAGGCTAAAACATCACTCGTGATGTCAACCATGAAAAATCTATCCTTTCAGAAAGACTTAACATATAACATAAAACTTATCAAATTTTGAGTATCACTGATGGTAGTGCCAACATCAGGAGTAGTATAGCTCAACCAAAAAGTATGGATACTTTTCTTACTTCTCCACCAAAACATGTGGGAGAAGTGCCTCAGTGAGGTGTTTCTAAAGAGTACTATAACATGTTTTTCATGGAAAAATAAGAAAAATGTTCACTGATACCCCCTCTTACTTATCTAGAGCTATTCCTTTTTCTTATACTTTCATACAGACTAACAGAAAAACAGGAAGGTTTTGGCATTTATCACAGACCTGGATCAGACTGTGTATAACCTTCTGCTGACCATATTTGAAGGTTAGCAAAATAACTTACACTTTACAAGTCATAGCTCTAGATAAGATGCTTTTTTCGACTCAAAAAGTACTGACATTTTTCTTATTTCTCCAAGAAAACATATGTTATGGGTACTCATTAGAAGGGCCTCTCTGTGAGGCCCTTCTAATGAGCACCCACAACACGTTTTCATAGAGAAATAAGAAAAATATTTACCTGATACCCACTCTTATCTAGACCTATGCAAGCAATACAAAAGAGGTAAACCCAGATCAACCTGCAACTCTAATCAGGTTCTATCTATTTGCAAACACACATTTTATAATACTTAGCATGCTGGGTGAAAATTTAAGCAGTCTCAAAATATTTGTCTTTTTTTTTTTTTTTCAGTTAAATAGGATTTGAAATTGCATGCAAATTGTCTCCTTAGGCAACAATTTGCCTGAAATGCCTTATCTACTGGTATTTCTGGAAAAAAATATCAATTCACTGTCTACTGAACTTGCCCAGAAAGTGCTAAAAGTTTGATATAGCCAACTATTGACATGAGCAGTCTACTAACATGCTGACCTGGGTCTACAGTTTTCAGTTAGACATGAAAGAAACAGATTTGTCTTTATACAAGTGAAGTCGCAAAACGAAATACAAAATAAATCTGATATGACTATCAAATCAATACAAGTTAACACAGAGAATTTGTACGTAAATATTTTATTATACAAATAACAGAAATGTAAATAATTCTCTCTGTCTATTCAACTGGCCATTTCATCATTTTCTCATCTCCCAAACATACAAACAAAACAAAAAGTATGAATTGAAAGAAACATGTCAAATCTCATTTCACCTTCTTTCTTTCTCCCATGCAACTTGAATTTTTCCTAGCAAACTTGTTTTGAAGTTTTAAATGTAACCCACCATACTTTTCACCTAAAAATATCATAGTTCTTTTGTAGAAGTTTCATAAATTATGGATTTGCTGCAAATTCCTAAAATACTTGGTGGAATGGCAAACAGTACAGAACCTGATCAGACTGCTCCATTTGTGCCATTTTGTCAGAAAAGTTGGTGTACAAAATTTTAGGTTACCATAACCTGAAGATCACAGATCCAGATAGTGTGTGGGTGTTCAAATTATTTTTGCACGACAGATATCCACTGAAATTACATTGCCGTGTTGGTAAAATGAAAACCCACATGTGCAAAACTAGGAGAAAAGAGAATAGCCTTAACCCATTGTAGACTGAATAGACTTCCTCACACTATATATTGGAAGTCCAATTTCAATTTTAGGTAGATGAGGATATGAAATTTAGATATTCCAAGAGAAAAATGTTTGAACTATTTGCAAACAGAGGAGACTGAACAGACATCACATTCTGCGGCATCTGATCTGGGTCTGCACCGTTTGCTAATTACTTGTTTAGGGGTCTCCAGACTACAGTGGGTTAACTATCTCCAACACTGCATGTATTCCTTTACCCGGAACTATGCAGCAGTTCCTACAAGAACTAAAATTTTGATGGTGCAAAGAATTTTGATTTTAATGTTTTGTCTTTTATCACAGAACCTGACAACCATTCTTTTTTGCACTCTCACATATAAAACATGTAATGTTTTCAACAGTTCATGCATAGTTTTTACATAACATCCATTGTTTTTAAATGTAACAGAATTATATACACAACCAATGATAGAAAAATAGTTTTTTTTTTACATTTCTTAATACTGAATTAACCCTAAGTATTCGGACAGACAGGTCTGAGCAAACATTGTAGACCCATAGATCAGATACCATGAAATGTGGCATCTGATCTGGGTCTACATTGTCTGGCACTCATCCAGCAGTTTCTAAGACACATCAAAAAGAATGTGTTCAAATTTTATGAGTTCTGGGCCCAGTTGTTCAAAGCTAACGACGTCGTTAGTTAACGATTCATTAAAATTTACATCGAGTGATACGCAAATATGCTGAAATTTTTTGCTGAAAAAATGTGAGTAGCTTTTGCAGTGCAAAAGCTACTCACATTTTTTCAGCAAAAAATACCAGAATACTGTATATTGAATCCACTAAAACAGTTAACGAAATGACCCTTAACGAGCTCATTAAGCTAACGACGCTTTGAACAACTGGGCCCAGATGTCCAAATACTCACGGTAAATACAGCACATAGCATAAAGCACATTTGAAGAAGAATAATCTAATCAGTTTAAACATCTATGTTTCAGATGAGATAATATCAAGTAAATATTTCTCTAAAAGTAGACCTCTTTTAAGATTGAGTTGCGGTTTTATAGCCAGTAAACCCATTAAGCCAGTCAATTTACCTATCGGGTAACCACCCTTTTCCTGGGCAGGCTTAGTTGGAAGTCCTCTAAGTGGTCAGCCTGTGTCTGTGCACATTCTTCTGCCAGAAACTGACAGCTGCCTTTCTTGATTCAGCAGAAGGGAGAGAATGAACGTCGAAAATATTCCATGATCAATATCCATGAAAGAATGTTGCCGGATCTGGCAGGGATCGAACTCGCGACCTTCTGGTCACTAGTCGGACACGCATCCGACTCAGCTACCTGGGCTGGCCCTCTTTTCAGAACAGAGCAAAATCAAATTCGATAAGAGTTGTCTCTCTTGAAAGTGTATCAACTCCCCTTAAGATTTTACAGTTTCAATAGTGCAAAAGACAGGTCTTCTCATATTTCACCATAAAACTGCATTCTTTTAACTTTAATAATCACTTTGCATACATATCTTACATCTCACACCTGCAAATTTTACCTACCATATTTTCCCTAAGTTTTTGGGCACCTCAACTCCTTACCATACCTAGCCTATTATATGAATAAATCCATTTTACGACCTGTTCTTGTGTCTGAAAAATGCTGGGTGAGTGGCAAACAGTGCAGACCCTACCATAATCAGATGCCATACAGCATCTGATCAGGGTCTACACTGTTTGCTGAAGCTCATTTGTCCAAATACTTTAGAGTAAATGTGATATATGGAATGTTAAAATGTGTATTTCTTTCTTTTAAATATAGCTGTATTTTTTTAATGTATATTTTCTTTTTCTAAACACACTTGTATTTTTTAATGTGTATTTTTTTTTTATTACATCTGTATTTAATAATTTGTACTTTTTCTTCTAAATACATCTGTATTTTTAATGTGTATTTTTTTTTCTTGTAAATACATCTGTATTTTTTTCTTTTCAAACAGATGATACATTACCTATGTTCACTATTGACCACATAAAAAAAACAAAACACGAAAACTCCTTGGACAAAATGCATACTTATGCTTAAGCAGGTGATCTGACAAACAAATTCAAATTTTATTTTGTTTTATAACTATAAAGATCTTTGTTCAAAATGGCAACATTTTGCCTATATCAAAGCATGATTGCACATACTAAATTTTTTCAACAAAATAAAGAAAAGAGAAAAACAAAAAAGAAAAAAAATGCTGACTGTGTATTTTACACGAATAAAATAAAATTAATATTAACTTATATTACATTTTTTTCGAAACTGAAAGAACAAAATGAACATTTAATACAGAGAAATATGTACACAAATATAATATACAAGTACCCTTAATTTTTGACACATTTAACTATACAGAATAATTCAGGGACAACTTAGATTCTTTTTTTAACCATATTTACCATAAATATTTGGACATCTTAACTCCTTACCATACTTGTTCTAAAATTTGAGCAAGTCCATTTTAATACCTGTTGATGTGTCTAGAATACTGCTGTATGTATGGCAAACAGTGCAGACACTGATCAAATTCTGCAGAGTCAGATCTGGGTCTATGCTGTTTGCAAAGGCCTATATGTCCCAATACTTAGGGTTATTACGACACCACATTTCCTGATGTGGCTCGGGTATTCAAAAATGAAACGAAACAAGCAGGTTACACATTCAGTTTAGAAAAAAGAATAAAGTTAAGTATAACATTAATATACTGATATGGTTTTAACTATTTCTGAGTAACTAAGACCATCTTATAATAATAATGATGACAGTAAAACTGAGACGCATCATGTGAAATGCGTTCTTAAGGCCAACTGGATTCTAATCAGGGTCTTTTTGCCATGACCACCATGAAAACATGCCTATATAATACTGACCCCACCATTAAGCCCCACTTTTATATAGTAAAACTGGGGTTTACAGGGGTATACATTATTTTTCTTATTTCAGCTCAAAAACATAGATTGTGGGTACTCGTTAGAACTGCCTCACCGGGGCAGTTCTAATGAGTACCCAAAATCTATGTTTTGAGCAGAAATATGAAAATTATCAGAGTTTTTATCTTAAAATTTTCAGTTTTTCTGGGCGAAATTTTCTATATATTTGAATAGGCACGTTTTCATAATGACAAATCATTTATACTGCTAGACAGCCCTTGATAAGAAGAGTATCTAAAATATTCTTTTTAATTATTAAACTTCCTATCACAACAACTGTCGTCTGCTTTGTCATCTGCTTGTGATTTTAAAAGTCATTTTTGCAAACCGTGTGGACCCAGATCAGACTGCTCCTCTAGGAACAGTCGGATTCAGGGTCCATACTGTTTGCCTGTATGCAAAAAATAGATTTGAAAAGTTTGCAAGAATATTCAGCAGTCAACATAAACAGATGACATTTTCAGATGCAGGTTTTCATGGCATTTTAAGGGTTAATTCTTCTGGGAAACACAGTCGTGAGTATTCATTAGAACAGCCTGACTGTGGTAATTCCAATGTGTAACCACAACATGTCTTCATGCAGATATAATGGAAATATCAACACATTTTGTTTGAGAAAAAAGGGTCTTATGAAAAGTCGTCAATTACCTTTCATGCACATGTATTGTGAGTTTGAATACTGAAAATGAAATCTGGTATGAAAACACTATACTACCTTGAATGTTTTGAAAGAGATGCACATCGGAAAATTAATGCATTCATGATTTATATATATATGCTTATGTACTATTAAATGTCATTTTGAACACTTGAGAAAAAAAAAAATATAACATTCTTTTTTCTCTCTTTTTTTTTTTGGAAATAAACTATTTATATTACACAACAAATGAGCCAATATGAATGTCATGCAAAAAGAAGGCTTGCAAACCAGATCAACCAGTCAGTATTGGTTATTTGCTAGCATGTAGTCTGGTTGCTGAAGAATCCAACAGCAAAATACTGACATGCTAACATAATAACCCAAGTATTGGGACAGACAGACCTTTGCAAACAGTGTAGACCCAGATCAGATGCCACAGAATGTGGCATCTGATCAGGGTCTGCACTGTTTGTCATATATATAATATTTTAGACACATCAACAGGTAGTAGAATGAACAATTTCAAATTTTAGGACAAGTACGGTAAGGAGATAAGATGTCCCCATACTTAGAGTAAAAATGGTATGTAGATACAGGTACGAGGACTAGCCAGATAAATAGTTTTTTTATTTCTCCAAATCTCCAATGGAAACATTTGTTGTAGGTATCTTTAGAAATGCCCTACCGAGGTCCTTCTAATGAGTACCCACAACGTTTTCGTGGAGAAATAAGAAATTACCATAATTACCCTAAGTATTGGACACTTTATCTACTTACCATACTTGTCCTAAAATTTTAAATAGTCCATTCTACTACCTCATGATTTGTCAAAAATATTGCTGTATGTATGGCAAACAGTGTAGACCCTGATAGGATGCCACATTCTGTGGCATCTGATCTGGGTCTACACTGTTAGCAAAGGCCTATCTGTCCAAATACTTAGGATTATTACGGTAGTACCTATGTATATGCTGTTATGATGCTAGCTGACCTTGACCTTTGCAGTTTAAATCTGCTAAGGCCACTTTTTGCAATGACAGGGCTCAAAGATATAATTCTTACACATCACAGGTAGTCTAAAGATTAACTTAAAATATTCCAACTGTAACTGGCCTAAATATTCAAACACTTCAATCCTGAACCAGTTGAGGTAACTATAAATGGCAAGCAGTATCTATCAAAATACTCTCTTAGGAGCTGTTTTTCTGGGCCTACACTGTTTGTTTAGGATATCTGCATAGCTTCTTGTTTCTCCAAGAGAACATTCATTGTGGGTACTTATTAGAAGCACCTCATAGAAGGCTCTTCTAATGAGTGCCCAAAATATAAGTTTTCATGGAGAATAAGAAATATTTCCCAGATAAACTCCTATCTAGACTGTACCTGTCAGAATATTTAGGGTAAATATAAGTCATAGACTTGTGGAAGCGTCAAGCTTTATGCAGTATTTTACTCCCAGATTCAGCAGACAACAAACTGATATTTTTCTTACTTTCCCCAGAAGACAGACTGACTGAAAATAGGCTTTGACATTTTGTGCAAATTGTAGAAAAGTGAGAAAAAAATATTTCAACATGTTGTCTACTGAAATTTCATACCAAGCATGCAAATACCATCATCTTTATTATCTCATTGACTGTTGGAGACATTAATATCAACTGGTAATCAAATTACAAAAATTTCTAACATGAGATACCCCAACAAACAGCATGAAGGAATATTACCTTATGAATGATATTTCCGAGTTGGTTATGTATATACAGCAAAGGCCCAGATCAGCCTGCATCCATGTTTTTCATTGTTTTTTTTGTTTTTTTTTTGTTTTGTTTTATATAATGTATTTGATGGTACCCCAACATTTGAGCTGCAACACAAGGCCAAATAATATCTGTTTAGGGTAACCCTACCTAATTTTCCTAGTGAAACCAAGCAATTTTTTTCATGTTTTCTCAAAAAAAAAAAAAAGGGTGTTAGTGGGATAATACATTTATGCTTAATATTCAGACAAGTAAGTATGAGCAAACAGTGTTATCCCAGATCAAACTTTGGTTTAATCAGGGTTTACATTGTTTGCCATTTGATCAGTCTTTTAGATACATCAAAGGGTAGTCAGACAGACATGGTAAAATTTTATGCAAATTATAGTGCCAAGTCCAAATATATCTGGTAATTATGGTATAATTCTACATAAAAAAAAAATGTAAAAAAAAAAAAAAAGTGCCTACCTACCCTACCTATTTTGTTTTCGAACATGTTACCCTAAACAAATGTAAAAAAAAACAAAAAAAAACAAAAAAAAAAAACAAAAAACAAAAAAAACAAAAACAAACCCAAATGTACAAAAAAAAAAAAAAAGAGTACCTACCTACCCTATTTTGTTTTTGAACATGTTACCCTAAACACACATATTTTTTTTTTATTTGGCCTAATGTACCTTTAAAAAGAAATAAAGTATTTATCTGGATATTCCTCTTATCTAGAGTTATGGAAAATACTCAGGCTGACCTTGATCTTCAATGTCTGCTTTGGTATCATACCTGTGATATGCTTCATTCTTTTCTTATTTTTCCATAAATATCAAATATGTATGTTCTTGGATCCCAAATAAATTATGTCTGTAAGACAATCCAAATCTGAACGTATCATACTTGAGGTAATTACTGCACATAACCTATTAAGCACACTGTAAAGCAATTTCTGAGTCTTTAGATTACCTCCCCTGTATTTCTCTGTAAAAGTATGTATTATGGGTACTCATTTGACAAGCGAGGTGATACAAATAAGAATCCATAACATATATACTTTTATAAAGAAAAAAAATTCCAGAAAAAAATATAAATCTCTTGAATTCTTCTGCTGATCTCTCTTTTCAGTGTACCTGATATTTTACTATCGGTACATGGTTTTCCAGTTAATTTGAAAAACCTAAGCACACAGTACAGAAATTAGGTCGAACACAGTTTAAGTGTTCTTCGAGAGTAAAAAAAAACAAACAAAAAAAACAACAACTCTCATTGGTTTATCTCCAAACTAACAACTGAGATGTCTCCTTAAAAGAGTTCTTCAATCAATCTACTGACAGTACATGTAGTTCTTTTCTGGTCTTGGATCTTCTCGCAAGCTGACCAATGGATATATCTTGAGAGTGGAATCCAAATTGGTATCACATGTTGTCAGGAATGGCATCAGGTCACATGACATGCTATAAATAATACTGCATTACTGTCACATGATCATTTATGCCAGTGGGTTTCTCTCACAGATACCTGTAAAAAATAGCATAGATATTTATTAAATTACACCCTATTGCAGGTAACAATTAGCAGATTACAAGTTAATTAGTGAATCATATTTTTGTTATTTTACTCTCAAACTAGATAACAGTATGACCACTTTTCTAAATGTAAACACAAAATATGTCTATTAAATCTATCTGAAAAGATTCTGTTACTTTAATTAGAATTGCAATGCATTACAACTCCATTTCAATTACATTTTCAATTACCCCATCCTGAGAAATGGCCTAAGCCAGAACACTTGATGATGCAGAAAATGCTACTTCTTTAATCATAAAAGTGGTACTTCCCATTATATAATGATATATAATTAACCCTTGTCTTGCTGAACCCCGATATACACTGCTTTTGCAGTGTGGATCCAGATCAGTTGGCTTCTGAAGAAGCCAACTGATCTGGATCTGCACTGTTTGCCATTCAGTATGTGAATTTATATCAACAACCTGGATCAAGTAATCGGACTGGTTGAAAATTTGAAAAGGCCCTGGCATCTTAATATATATATATATATATATATATATTCTGCTAATCTGCAGCCCAGGGTGAATCTCTGAGCTGCATCAGCCTAAATCTAAATAGATAATGAGGACTGTTTGGGTGTGCAGATGAGTCTGGGTGTTCGGTGTTTGTATACAGTAATTTACCCAAAGTATTGTGACATCTTCACACCTTATGATATACTTATCCTAAAGTTTGAACAAGTCCATTTTACTACCAATCGATTTGTCCAAAACAGTTGGATAAATGACAAAGTGTAAACCCTGATCAGATGTCGCAGAATCTGATCTGGGTTTACACTGTTTGCTCAGGCCTGCTGTCTCAGTACTTAAGGTAAATAAATATGGAACATCTCTTCTGCCGGGAAACTGATATATTAGAGGACTTGTTAAGGAGGAGTATTTGGTGATAATATATTCTGGGATAATTTTTATTTCTGCATAAAAACATATGTTGTTGGTACTCATTAGTAGCTCCTCGCCAAAGTGCTTCTAATGAGTACCCATGTTTTCACGAAGAACTGGAGAAAATTATCCCATAATTATCACCAAATCTCCTCTTAACAACTACTCTGATACATGTAAAATAAAACAATTTAACTTAGCAGCTACAGTAATTGGGATGGGAGCTGGTGTGATGATATAATTTTCTTTTGTGTCTGTAGTTTGGTTTGTGGGAGTTTTAAAAAGGATATAATAAGGGCTGGGACTTTGTAGCTCTTCCGTAGGAATGCAGAGGTATGGTACTGGGCATTAAGTTTGTTAACCCATTGAAGACTGGAGATCCCCAAAAGGGTAACTGGCAAACAGAGGAGACCCAGATCAGATGCCGCAGAACAAGGCATCTGATTAGGGTCTCCATTGTTTGCAAATAGTTCAACCATTTTTCTTTAGGAATATCTGCATCATATAGCCTGACATATCTATAATCGAAAAATGGACTCTTCCAAAATATAGTGTGGGAGAGTTTATTCAGTCTTTAATGGGTTAACCAAGTGTTCAAAATAGAGTAGCTATAGCATAATGGCATAAGTTATCCCCCTTTCCGAAATTTGCACAGACTTGCAACAAATGTATTTCTCTGACAGATATATTTTTGCAAGCATTTTGGAGAAAAAAAATATATTGAAGTTTCTTATTTGTGCCACAAAGGTAAGAAAATGCATCTCTTGACATGTGTGCCCACAGACTCTGTTCAGCCTGTACTGTGTGGATGCACATGCTGATCCAAGCCTTTGCTATGTGCACATGTCAAATACTGGATTTTCTCTACACAAAAGTGTATGGGATCTTATCATAAACCTTGTCCTGTTGAATAAATTAAGATGCCACACCCATTTCTAATGTTCAGCTGATCAGATTATTTGATCCAGATTGTTGATATAAAGTCACATACTTAATGGCAAACAGTGCAGATCCAGATCAGTTGACTTCTGAAGAAGCCAACTGATCTGGATCTACATGGTTTGCCAAGGTAGGGTATATCTTGCTTCATCAGGACTAGGGTTATTATAAGTCTTCAAGACAAACATTTATGTGAATGGGCTCCTTAACCTTTACCATTCTATGAGAAAATTCAGCAGATGACAAATTGATGATATTTCTCTCATTTTTCCCCGAAAATAAGCTTTATCATATCATGCAAATTGTCTCTTTGTCAAAGCCTATTTTCTTGTAAAAGTAAGAAAAATAAAGAAAAATATTTCAAAATGTCATTTCCTGAAATTTTTACCCAGCATGCTAAGCTACGTATTAACAGTAAATATTTTGAACACTTGTGAAACAGTCTGTCTGATCTTTACCAGATTTGTAGATGTTCATCACGTTCACATGGTGGTTGCATTTTTTTATGAGGGTGAGCTCTCTGATAAAAGATGAAATAATCAGTCAATAATGGAGTTTGCAAAAATCAGAATTAAGCAAGGAAGGACAGTAATCTTCCAATCCACTTTATCCCCTTCAGGACTTTCAGACAAACTACTTGAAAAGTGGAAGAAGCAAAGTTTGTAACTGTTATTCTGAAACTTGTCAGCGAAAAACTATTGGCAGTTAAAACAAGCTTTTCTTCAGTAAGTGTTTGTTAGATAGGAGGCTACAGATAAAACTTTTATCAAATTTAGTCTAGTCTATATATAATTTGGTCCTGACTCTTCAACATGTACATTACATAATAAAAATACCATATTTACCCTAAGTCTCGGAACAGTTTGGTCTGAGTAGACACAGCAAACCCAGGTCAAATACCAAAGAAAGTGAGGTCTGATTAGGTCAACATAATTTGCTACTCATCCAGAAGTTTTTAGACCACATCAGGTAGTAAAATGAGCCTGTTCAATTTTGAGGACAAGTATATTAAAAATTTAAGTGTGTCCCAATATTTTAGGGTAATTATGGTAAAATCTTAATTGTCAAAAATACTTATAGCCTTTGGTGTTTAAGATACCTAATGTAAGCCATGAAAAGAAAACACACACACACACACACACACACACACACACACACACACACACACACACACACACACACACACACACACACACACACACTGATGATTATTTCAGGTTTAACGACGCATCAACCCATGTCATTTGCGTCACACACACCTATAAAACAGAAAAGCAAAGGAGTTGTTCAGGAGGTATATTTGACGACAATTCTGGGATTGTTAATAATCATTAAAAGCACCATATCAAGGCACTTCTAATAAGTATTCACTACATATGTTTATACCTATCCCAGAATGATAATCAGATACTTCTTAATGTTTAGTACTCTGGATGAACTTTTCAGCAGACAACATTTTGAAACATTTTTTTCTGATTTTTCCCAGCAAACAGGATTTGACATTTCATGCAAAATCTCTCCAATGGAAACAATTTGCATGAAATGTCAAATCCTGTAAGTACAATATCGCCAATTGCGATCTGTTGAATTAGCCAAGAGTGTGGTGAAGGTTAATAACTCGTCTGAGAAAAGACCACTTTTTCACTCAAATTGAAACCTTCCAATTGCATAGCCCAGTTTACATGGCATAAAGATACAATGTCCTCTAATTTTTATTACCTTCTTGAGGCCAGTACGTCCTTTATTCCTGATGTCCAGCATGAGCTGCTCTCGTGGGTCAAGCTGACGCTCTATTCTTTTCTGTTTTGGTTTACTGTATTTTGCATCTGCTTTCACAACCTTTGGTTTTGCTGCTTCTAAGAGTGGAGGAGCTTTGGGAACAGTGGATGGTGCTTGCACAGGTGATCTTGTTCTCTTTTGTTCTTCATGTCTCTCTCTTGTTCGTCCACTTTCCGAGGGTCTTACTACTGAAGGGGTAAACTGTTCATTTGTGTTTATGCTAGGAGGTGGCACTTGCTGCACTGGTTGCACTGGCTGACTGGCAAGAGCCTGTTGCAGTGTGAGGGCCTGCATGCTCTGCTGTAATTGGAGCATCATTTGTTGCTGCATCTGCATCTGTAATTGCAGTTGTTGTAACTGAAAATTTGATTGGCTATCTGATCCTGACATCTGACTGGTCGGAGACTCAGAGTCATGCCCTTGACTGGCCAGTAACTTTTGGTTTTGTACTAACTGGCTTTGCCACATGGTAAATTGTTCTTGTAATTGCTGATATTGTGCTTGAAGTAAATTTTGTTGTGTTTCAGAACTGTCCTCTGATCGAGGTGAACTTAAATTTCTACGCGGAGATGTCTCTCTGCTAGATTTATCCCCTTCAGTGCTTGGAGATAAAACTATTTTTGTAGAAGAAGCAAAAGTTTGTGGTTCTGATTCTGAAATGCCACTATCACCAGTAATATTCAAAGATGAAGATGTAACAGGTGTTCTTTCTGCAGGCAATGCTATCATTGAAATAGATTTTTCTTCCATTACATGCTCAACCTCTCCTTCACCATTAGGAGAAAAACTTAACTCTGAACACTTATTTTTCACTTCAAAAGATTCCTCTTGTACCTCAAAACTACCATCAACGTTATCTTCATCATCTTCTGAACCAAAAAACAAAGCATTTGGAACAACCACACCATCTTCAGTTTGAACGGGCTCTGCTTTTACAAACTCAATTCTATAACCAACCCTTCCTTCATCGAAAGACTGACTTCTGTTTGCCGGTTCTTTCTTTTCACCAGGGACAGAAGCACTAAAATCTATAGCAGAAAGTTCATCTAGAGAGATAACAAATTCTTCCTTTTCTTCTATCTTTGGAGGTTTAGTTTCAATTACCTCCTCCGTCTTCTGAACACTGTCTACAGGTGTGCTCTTATCAACTGGAATTTCACTCAACAGTTCCTTAGAAGGCAGAGAAATTGTTTTATGTTCTTTTGGTGATTCTAAATCTGGTATTCTTCTAGGACTATTGACTTCTACAACTTCTATATTTACAGGTCTATTCTGATAAATAGTTATTTCTTCGATAGTTTCTATTTCTTCTTCCTCTTCCTTCGACTGATGCTCTTCCTCAGTATCTTTGCTCTGAAAATCTGGAGGAACGGATTCAACTGTAAACCCATAGGTTATTTCTGAGGACTCTCTATTACCCTCAGCTCCTTTGCTTACTCCAAGCTCCTCATCAGCAAGTGAACTTGTGTCTGAAGCTGTATCCTTGTGAACCTCTAGCTCAGTTCCCTGTTCGTCTGATCTGTCTGACTTAAGACTTTCTCCTGTTAGGACTCCACCATCTGTATTGTCCTCTGCTGCTAGAGTTGATATTTTCTGCTTGAACTCTGGCATTTCTGCCTTCAGCTCATCTGAAACACCCAAAAACAACAAAATAAAGGGAACTGCAAATATATTCTTTATTTTTCTCTGTATAAGGAAAGATAAATCACCACCCATGCAATTCACATAACAAACTTATGTGTATAATAAGCACGAGATGATTCTTTTGTGTGGCACTGTATTTAATCTTAGTATAGTCAACCCTCTTTATACCGACACTCGATACAACGACAGAATAATGAAAATTTGAAAGTCACAAAACCTTCGCTCAAGACGTGACAGTTAATGAGATATGCAAGAATATGCATTAAACCTTCAAGCAACATATGTTTTGGATATTTGTTAGAATTGCCTCACTGAGGCAATTCTAACAAATATTCAAAACATATGTTCTATGAGGAAATAAGAATAAAACAAGGTCTTCCTTTCTGTCCATTAAGGATTCTTTAGAACAGCAAATACATTTTAATGGCAATATCTTTGGGAACAAAAGCTGTCGTTGTAACCGGGGTTCACTGTAGTCTGACATCCACCTTACTCATCCTAAAATTTGAACAACAAGTCCATTTTAATACCTGTTAATGTATCTGAAAGCTGTTGGACGAGTGGCATACCGTGTTGGCCCTGATCAGGCACTCAGAATACTCAGGGTTAATATGGTTAAGCCATTTTCTCTGTGAAAAATAAGCAAATTATTTTGAAATACACATGTACATGTATGTCTGCCTGTTAGGTATTTACTTTTCTTTCATTAAAAATGACTATAATAACAGACAAATGTACCCACTTAGCAAAGTCACATAATATACTTAAAAGCAAATAACTGTCAAATTATTAGTTTTTTTTTGTTAGTTTGTAATAAACCGTTAAATTAAAAGTTTATTTGTAAATAAATTAAAAACTCCTAAAACCGACAGTAAGATTAACCCTTAAAATGCCAAGAAAACCTACATCTGAAATTGCAGTCTGTTTATGTCGTCTGCTGCATCTTCTTTCAAACTTTTCAAACTTACTTTTTGCATATAGGCAAACAGTGTGGACCTAGATCAGACTGCTCCTCTAGGTTCACACTGTTTGCAAAAATGACTTTTAAAATCACAAGCAGATGACAAAGCAGACAATAATTGTTGTGTTTGGCATCTTAAGGGTTAATAAGGTGCATGTTGTGATCATTGGTGCATTTCAAAAGTGCACAGTGAGTTTAACACATGTTCCATACTTCTATTTTTATATTAAGAAAAAGAAATGGCAAAAATGTTAAAATGGTATATCCTTTCATAAAAACATGCTGAAAGAGTTTGAGAAACTCAAAGAAATGTTTCAAAATGCAAAAAGCAATCATTTTGTATATTCTGTGAACAAAGAAAACAAACAAGTCAAAGGAAGTTGCAAACCATTCACAGAGATACTTCTAGGAATTATCAGATAATGGATCAATCCACTTCCCAATCTCTTAATCCTTAAAGCATCATTCCAAATTGTAGTAGACAACATTCTATTTTCATTTTCACAAGAAAACAATGCTTGACATTTCATGTGAATCCTCTGAAATATCAAGCTTTATTTTCTCTGAAAAAAAAAAATAAAAAAAGTACTCCTCTTATATTAGGTAGAGATAATATTGCTTGATTGTCTAAACACTTCAACTGTCCATATCCTAGAATCATCTCTGTTTTCATACTAATTGAAATGTTAACCCTGGTCCTGCTGATCCAAGATATGCCCATCTTTGCAAGCAGTGTAGCCAACTGATCTGGATCTGCACTGTTTGTCATTAAGTATGTGAATTTGTATCAACAACCTGACAATTAGAAGGGGAGTGGCATCTTAATATATTCAGCATGACAAAAGTTAACTAAACTAACAACTCATTGCCTGTAAGTAGCTTGAAACACTTGCAAATACTGGCATGGTAAAACAGATAAAATTCAAGAAGAAATGCATCTAAAATCACAAGCCAAAACTAAGAATCTTCCTACTCTATGGGTCAAAGGTAAAAAAAAAGCCTGAAACCATAAGAAAAAATACCATATTTACCTTAAATATTGAGAAAGACGAGCAAACAGTGTAGATTGAGACAAGGCACTATGCAGTATCTGATCATGGGATACACTGTTTGCCACTCATCCAACAAATTTTAGACACATCAACGGGTAGTAAAATGGATTTATTTGAATTTTAGAACAAATATGCTAAAAGAGTTCCAATGTCTCCAATTATTTCGTGTACAGTATTTACCCTAAATGACTAGACTCCTTATCTATTACCATACTTGTCCTAAAATTTAAAATAGTCCATTCTACTACCTCTTGATGTGTCTAAACTATTGCTGTATGTATGGCAAACAGTGTAGATCCTGATCAGATGCCACATTTTGTGGCATCTGACCTGTGTCTACACTGTTTGCAAAGGCCTATCTGTCCCAATACGAGTTATTATGATATATACGATAAAACCAAGCCAAAACAATAATCTTTCTACTCTAGATCTATGGATCAAAAGTCAAAAAAGATCTGAAACCATAAGAAAAGCATAGGAAATGTACTATTCTACCAAGCCTACCCAACACACACTCTTTCTGCAGTAACAGTTGAACAACTAGCAATTTTGGATGGCTGGCAAAATTGTGTATTTTTTACCTGACATATAATTCTCCAGCACTCATGAAGAGCTTTGAGTTATTCTAAAGAAGGCACTGCTCTAAAGATGAAATAATTTACAAGTGGGCAGAGTACCAAGATCAGCTTGTGTACTCTGTTTAAACCAAAATATCTGTAAGGACAGGTCTGACCAGAGTAGACCCACTACCAGAGCAAACTTATCATTGATCAAGTCTGCCTTGTTTGCTATTTGGCAAGCACAGTTCTGACGTACCAGCAAGTTATCAAATGGAAATGTTAATTTTATGTGGGGGTGATAATGGTAAGATGTTAACCCACTGTAGGTTGAATAGACTCTCCCATACTATGTACTGGAAGAGTCCAATTTTGATTTTAGATATGTTGGGCTATGTGATTTAGATATTTCTAGAGGGAAATGGTTTAACTATTTGCAAACAGTGAAGATCCTGATCAGACAGTGCATTCTGCAGCGTCTGATCTGGGTCTGCACAGTGTTTGCCAATTACCCATTTAGGGGCCTCCAGACTGCATTGGGTTAAAGGGAACATACATTAGGGGAGGTAACTCTATCAAAATTGTGTCTGTCCTCTTCTGAAAAGGAATCTTCTCAATAAGGAAATATTTACTCTGTTCGGAAAGGTCTATGTTTTGGAGTGAAACAATCAAAGGATGCGGAATTAACAGAAATGATGGTTAAAATTAGGAGTTTTTTTTTTTATGGCTTTTACAAAGGACAGAAGTTATTAAGTGAAGGGTAAGGCTCCAGTATGAAAAGTACCGGTACTTGGGAATTATTATTTGTATGTGTAAGTGTTATTTCTGTACCAAAACTTATGTCATGGGTACTCATTTAAATCACCTTACTGAGGGGCTTCTGAAGTTTACCCATGAAAACACTTTCTCTAAAAAATAGTTAAACTATCTTAAATTAACACTAAAATTGTTTTTTTACTTTTTAGTCTTTGATAACTACATATACATATATGTTTTTGCCCAAGTGTTAAATTTATATATATATAGCTTGTAGCAGTGAGTAATTACTGACTGTATACTGTAATACCCCTAAGTATTGGGACAGTTATGCCTTTGCAAACAGTATAGACCAAGATCTGATGCCACAGTCTGATCAGGGTCTACAGAGTTTACCATACATACTGCAATATTTTAGACACATCAGCAGGTAGAAGAATGGACTATTTCAAATTTTAGGACAAGTATGGTAAGTAGATAAGGTGACCTAATGCTTAAGGTAAATACGGCAGTTTGTTTTAGAAAGCAAAATATCTTGCGCTTTATCATAATTATAAAGGTAAAGTATTGCAGTAAATGATGATTACTACTGCATTCAGAGTTTTGCAGATGTTTTCATAGGTACCATATTTAGTCTATATATTTGGACAAGGTGTGCTGAGCAAACAGTGTAGACCCTAAGGAGCAGTTTGATCAGGATCTACACTGTTTGCAATTCTGTAAGTACTTTCTAGACACATTATCAGGTAACCTAATGGGCATGTTCAAATTTAAGGAAAGTATAGTTTGGAGTTTGTGTCGGACTGTTTAGGGTACTGTAAAAACCCTATGTATTTGGGCAGATAGGCCTTTGCAAACAGTGTAGACCCAGATCAGATGCCACAGAATGCGGCATCTGATCAGGGTCTATACTCTTTGCCATACATACAGCAATATTTTAGACACATCAAGTAGTAGTAGAATGGACTGTTTCAAATTTAAGGACAAGTATGGTAATAGATAAGGAGGTAAGTTTTCCCAATACTTAGGATTAGGGTAAATATGATAATCAATTAAGATTTCAACTATGCTGTGGGAAAGTTTGTTTTTTAGCCTATGAATAATTCAAGAGACAGAGAGAAAAAACAATAACATAAAAAGAAACTTTTTACAGTTAATACAGCAGTATGATTGATGATGATTAATGGATGTATACAAACTAATTGTTTCATTCAGTGTTTTGAAGGTTAATATTTCCAACTCAACAGGCTTATACTAATTTAGCACAATCTGATTGGTCAAGAGCAAATTCAAAACAGTATTTACACTTTGATAAATCCACTGAGGAGGAATCTTTGAACTATTTTCTTTGCATAGATTTCTACAATTTTTTTTTTTCAAAGTAATCACATACCCCTGTTGGAATTATAAGAAATGAATTACCTTTCTGTGGATTTTATTAATGTGCAAATGCTGGCAAATCACTTACAAATGTAACCCTTGTCATGCTGAATAAATTAAGATGCCAGGCCCACTTCTAATTTCCAGTCAATCAGATAACTTGATCTGGATTTTTGACAGAAATCCACATATTTAAGAGTGCAGATCCAGATCAGTTGGCTTCTTCAGAAGCCAACTGATCTGGATCTACACTGTTTGCTAATACAGGGCATGTCGTGTTCAGCAAGAGAAGGGTTAAACCTGGATCTGCTGAACCCAGATACGCCCTGCCTTTGCAAACAGTGTAACTTCAGAAGCCAACTGATCTGGATCTACACTGTTTGCCATTCAGTATGCGAATTTATATCAGTAATCTGGATCTAGGAATCTCATTGGCTGACAATTAGAAGTGGGCGTGGCATCTTAATTTTCCAGCATGATAAGGGTGGACATAAAGCTCTTCAGTCTTTATTCAGTTTGTGCATATTTTGCTGGCATTTACACATTGATAAAATCCACAAAAAGAAAATTTATTTCCTAGATTAACATAATATATGCACACATCGAGACAAGGTAAGAATATCTGAGGGGATTCTATGAGTTGCCAGAACATTTATGTTGGTACAAAAAATAGCAAGAGCTACCACCTTACAGCAAAGCTAATCAGAGAGGATAAAGTTTAAATGTTGGAAACATGAAAACTGGCATAGCTTCTACAATGTGTATAACCTGAATGAAATAGCTTAAACCTTAAAGCTCCAATCACAACTGCAGCAGACGACATTTTGAAAATTATTATTATCATTTTTTCATACAAAATAAAACTTGACATTTCATGTGAATTATCTGCCTAGCAGATAATTCACATGACATGTCAAGCCTTATTTTCACTGAAAAATAATAATTAAAAAAAAAAAAAAAACTATTTCAAACTGTTGTCTGCTGCAGTTGTGACTGGCACTGTAAGGGTTAAAAACAGTAGTACCTTTTATGCAACTTTAAGAAAACTCAGTTATGTCAGAAAAATATCAAACTGGCAGTTTAACACCACAAAACAATTATAAAATGCAAATGTTCATTACCACAAATCAATCATCAATTACAGTAAAAAAAAACAAAACAAAAAAGCAACCACAAACAGTTGTGATCCAGTGTTGTGACATTGAGTACAAGTGGAAGATATTTTACTGGTGTGACTTGGGATGAAACGACTCTTTAACCCCGTGTTGTGATTTTAAATATTGATAAGTCTGAAGAGAAGGAGGAGTATATGGTAATGATTTGTGGATAAGTTTTCTTATTTCTCCATAAAAACATATGTTCTGAGTACTCAATACAAGCGCCTCGATGAGGTGCTGGTAATGAGTACCCACAACATGCTTTTATGGAGAACTGGAGAAAATTATGCTGAATTATTGTCAAATATTCCCCTTTGACAGTCACCACATCTGCTGATACAGAACCATACATCCAGATAAGATCATAACTGCAGTAATAATTCAGAACTTTTTTTTTTTGTTATACCCTTGTCCTGCTGATCCCGGATATACCCTGCCTTTGCAAACAGTGTAGATCCAGATCAGTTGGCTTCTGAAGAAGCCAACTGATCTGGATCTGCACTGTTTGCCATTCAGTATGTGAATTTATATCAAAAATCTGGATCAAGTAATCTGATTGGCTGAAAATTAGAAGTGGGCGTGGCATCTTAATTTATTCAGCAGGACAATGGTTAAAACACCAAACATATCGATGGAATCACCTCAATAAGGCAATCAAGTGCTCCACAGAGCCCACGTGGATGATGATTGATTTACTTTAGACAAACATTACCAAGATACAGGTGAGAATCAGTGCGAAACGTTTGTCTACCTTCAGACATGCATCTTGCCTCCTTAGGACTTGCTAAGGAGGAGAATTCAATGATAATTCTACTTGGAAAATATTTCTCAATTTTTCCATAAAACCTATGTTGTGGGGTCACATTAGAAGTGCCTGGGTGAAGCAATTCTAATGTATACCCACAACATATGTTTTATAGAGAAATAAGGAAACTTTTCCCAAAACTATCATGTAATATCCCTTCTTAAAGGTGCCATATCCTTCAAAAATAGACATTAGCTTTAATAAATTGATATATGGTATTAATACAATCATAAAATATGGTACCCGCCAGCCTGTTTTTGTTTGTGTTGAGGTTTTACGGCCCAGTCAACCTAATGGGGTCATGTCGAGCGCGGTCAGTTTACCTAACCACATGTTTACTGGGCAGGCTTAATCCTCTAGGCGGTTAACCAGTACATTCTTTTGCCAGAAACTGACAACTGCCCTTCTTGAATCAGTGCGAAGGAAGAGAATGACCATAGAAAATATTTCATGATCAATCTCCACAAAGAATGTTGCCGACCACAGCGGGGGATGAACCTGCGACCTCCTGGTCTCCAGTCGGACGGCGCATCCAACTGAGCCACCAAGGCCGGCCATTTTTTATCTAGTTCAAAAAAAGAGACTAACTGAAATTTTACAGGCTGTCAGATGCCACATTTTATGATCTTATTAATACTATATATCAATTCATTAAATCTTTCTTGGATAAAAAAAAAAAAAAAAATATCTATTTTTTAGGAATACGGAGCCTTTAACAAGTCCTCTGCTTTTTGCCATTGTCGCCCAGTTCTTCTGAGGATTCAATTCCATTGAGTATCACATGCAAGATGTTTCGATGCAAAAGCAACAAAAAAGTATTTTATGAATGCTTCTTTTATCTGGTGCAATGGTAAACTGTTTTATTCTGGTGGCCATTTAAGTTGAACATCTGAACTTTCTTGTACTCAATACGGTAAATGTCCTAAAATTTGGAACATTTTATTCCATACCATTTTGGCCTAAATTTTGTTTTTTATGCAACAGTTTCTTAAAATACTTAGTGGAATGGCAAACAGTGTAGACCCTGATCAGACTGTTCCTTCAGGAGCAGTCTGATCTAGGTCTGCACTGTTTCCATATGTCATTTTGTCAGACACTTTGGTGTTCAAAATTTTAAGACATTTACCGTGTAATCAGACCAGTCAAACCCAAACACTTTGACAAGGTCTCTCTCATTTAATAACATAAATCCTGATATTTGTTCTTGTCCTAGATGGAATGCTATGTAGCTGACCAAGCTCTGTATGATCTTATGAAGCAATATTTTAGCTTTTAAAAGTCTCTAATATTGTTCAACTTAACTGAATAGAGGTGTAATTGTTCCATTAATTCACAGCTCTAGGTAAAATGCTTTTTTCCTCACCCCTCAAAAGGTATTACCCTTTCAGTGCTAACCAAAACTGCAACAGACAACATTTTGAAATATTATTATTACTATTTTTTGCATATGTTGTTTTTTTTTTTTTCAGAGAAAAAAGGCTTGACATTTCATGCAAATTTTCTGCTTGTCTGCTTAGCAGACGAGTCACATAAACTATCAAGTTTTATTTTCTAAAAAAAAAAAAAAACAGTCAATTTTAGAATGTCATCTACTACAAATTTGCTTAGCACTTTAAGAGCTAAATTGTAGGACATACCGTAATAACCCTAAGTATTGGGACAGATAGGTGCTTAGACTGGCTCAAGTCTCCAGTGAGTAAATATTTTTCTCATAATCCTGTTTGATAATCCACTAAAATAAAGCCAAAAAACTATCATGACTATAAAAGCTGGTCACTAGTGACCAGCCTTTATAGTCATGATATTACTTTGGTTTTATTTTAGTGGATTATTAAACAGATTATATGAAAAAAAATATTTTGTCACTAGAGACTGGAGCCAGTCTAATAGGTGCTGAGTAAACAGTGTAGACCCAGATCAGGTGCCACAGAACATGGCATCTGATCAGGGTCTACACTGTTTAACATACAGCAATATTTTAGATACATAAAGAAGTAGTAGAATGGACTATTTCACATTTTAGAACAGGTATGGCAAGTAGATAAAGAATCCCAATACTTAGGGTAAATACGGTATGCTGTAATCTGGGTAACCCTTTTATCTAGAGTTATGAATATACAGGAGGCAGCTAGCAAAAGACTAAATGGTTAAAGGTATATACCTGGTGTAAGCAGGTGAAAAAGTAATGAAGGTCATAGATCCTTCCAGTTTCAATGTGGAATGAGCTTTCAAGATCACCCGTGTCTAGTTATAGAGAATTCTATGGTGCATAATCTGGTCTACTCTGTTTGCTCAGGTCTGTCTGCCCAAATACAGTCGAACCTCAATGGCTCCAACATCTTTGGGACCATGGATATTCGTTCGAGACATGGGTAGTTCGAGGCACTGAGGGTTAATCATGGCACCCATTCAGGAAACAAATAGCTATAATTTAGGGAAATATTTTCGATTTTCAACACAATGATTGTATGTCGAGTGTACTCATTAGAATTGCCTGGATGAGGCAATTCTAATGAGTACACTCAACATACAATTCCATGATAAAATAAGAAAAAAATCCCTAAATATTTGTTTTCTTGAGCTATTGGAAGAATTTTGTAGGGACTGAAAAAGAGTTCGAATCATCCATGGTAAACGAGCCATCCGTGTTCGAGCCACTGAGGTTATACTGTACTTAGGATAAACAGGGTATTAGGACTAGCCTGTCTGAGCTAACACTGCAGATCCAGATTAAACAGGTCTGAATCAGATCTGCGTAGTTTGCCATTCAGCTCGCACATTTCAGACACATTAACCCATTTACTTCAAGTGGACTCTTCTACCTCAACTATTTGGACCAGTCTATTTCCAATAGCAGGGTGTCTGGTTAGTTTTTATTACTACTGTGTTTTACAGAAATTCCTGTATTTATTGCAAACAGTGTAGACCCTGATCAGACACCACATTCTGCAGCATCTGATCTGGGTCTGCACTGTTTGCCAATTACCATTTTAGGAGTTTCCCCGACTAAAATGGGTCAACAGGTAAGAAAATGTTCAAATTTTAGAAATACAGTTGAGAATTTTCAGCGTCCAAATGTTCAGGGTTAGTAACAAATTCATATCATTCCACATTTAAACCAGAAAAATCCACTTACAGAATGGCCATTGTTACAAGTGGCCCAAGACACACTAAAGGCCAAAGATGGCCCACACTAAGGTAAAAAAAAAAAGACTTCTAAAACTGGCAAAAATTTGTTTTGTGGAACTGGTACTTCAAGACTTATCTGTTCTGTTTCTTTGTAACATGCATTTTGTTCTCAATATGTACGTGTCCCAATGTGTCTGAAAATTCATCAAAATTTTTATGCACAATGCCGGAAAACAGCCTTATGCCATAATCAGTCACTGAAGACTCCGGTTACCAGTGCATTCACACTGTCTGATTAGCCTTTCTTGCCAACCAGCAGAATCAATGGGTACCATTGAATATACTGGCAAAAGTGAGGCAAGCCATGATCAGACTATTTAAATGGGTAGGTTGATATTGGCTGTCTCTGTTGGGTATAAATTTCAGCAGATGTCACTTAGAAATATTTTTCTTATTTCTTCCCAGAAAATAGGCTTTTGACATTTCATGCAAATTGTCACCTAAGGAGACAATTTGCATAACATGTCAAGATCCTACTTTCTGGGGAAAATAAGAAAAAATATCAAATTTGTCGTCTTCTGAATTAGCAGAGAGAATGGTAAAGTTTAAGTACCACAGCAAATGAAATAAAAAAAATTAAAAAGAAAATCTTCTTAGAAAGGAAGACAACTTGAGTACCAGTCCACAAAATTAAAAATGCCTGTATACCAGTCAGTCTATTTCATTTGGGATACCTTGCACATTATCATCAACATTTTCATCCTCGCTTTCATCGTCCAAGGCCTCCTCTCCCATTGCAATTGTGAGTTTGAAAGCGAGGCTCAAGTCTTCCAATGTGTTAATTGAGCTATTGCTTGATTCACTATCTCGCCGACTGCGTACTGGATGATTAAAATACCAAATCGTAAGATAAAAATCTATTATCCACGCTCGTTTACAATTCACTTACCCTTAAGGTATTATTTTAAGTTTTCAGAACATTTGATAAATATTTATGGACACTTCAAGCTGAATACAGTGAGAGATATCTCTAACAAGATGAGACAAGACATCTTTATTAAATCGTCAAAAAAAAAAAAAAAAAAAAAAAAGAAAACCTGTACTAAAACTTTCAGTTTCATTTTCTTTTCAGTTTTTCTTTCTTTTTTTTTTTTGTTTTGTTTTCCACATAGTCAAATAAAGTTCTTTAGGGTTTCTTTAGAAGTTCTTTAGGGTCTCTAAGTCGGTTTCCCCAAAATTTATGATTTATCTTTTTTAACAGAGTTTTCTAATAGAGATATCTCTTATGAATGAGAATATTTTATCAAGTCAAAAGCTGTCATTACACTGCCAGAATTCAGGCTTTCAACACTTGCTGCAAGAAAATAAAGCTTATCATTTACTGATGGTTTTACAAAACACTAAGAAAAGAGGAGAAATTTTCTATTTTATACAGGGCACATTACTGCAAACATTCTTTCAATCTGGAATGTCAAAATTAAGGCAACATGATAGTATAGAATGAACTATCATCTATGCTAAACCACAGAAATTCAGTGGCAGAGTAACAAGGTTGGTAAAGCTGACTGTTAAGAATAAGGGACACTATTAGTTTTCTCCCTTTGAATGACTGGCTCTACTGTGTCAACTTTTTATGTTATTTCTTTTTAAATTTACAGAGATTTAACTCGACTTTTGTCATCTCTTACTAAACTGTAGAGATAATACATTTTAAAGAGGACAAAAGCAGGAGCCAAATACAATGGGAGTAATGTAGCACCCAGCTGAAAGCCTGAAAAATTACCAGTAAGCCATTCCATGAGAAAACACTTATACTGAAGAACCCATGCAGTCTAAACAGGGTAATTGTTCTCCGGCAGTACAAACAATTATAATGCAAGCAAAAATTAACCCTTAAAGTGCTAAGCCAAATTGTAGCAGAAGACATTCTGAAATTTTTTCTGAAAAAAAAAAAATAAAATAAAAAAGATCAAAATATTGTCTGCTGAAGTTGTGGTTAGCATTTTAAGCATTAATCCTTTCAACCCTTCAGACCCATCTTATCAGGATCTGTTTACCCTTCAATTTACATTTTTTGACTGTCATTCTTTCTTGCAACTCTAGACAGTGGGAGTGTCCAAATTCAAAGATAGAATATTCCATTTCCGAAACTCAGGGATGAAACAGTTAAACGTTGGCTACAAACTACTTAACCTTTACTGCTCTCTGGGTTAGTTCAGCTGATGATCATATGACAATATTTTTCTTAGTTTTCACAAAAAAAATAGTCTTTGACATTTCATGCAAACTGTTTCCTTAAGAGACAATTTGCATGAAATGTCAGACCCTATTTTCTTCTTAAAATAAGAAAAATATTTCAAAATTTCATCTGCTAAATTTTTTACCCAACATGCAGAGTATAAAGGTTGTTGACGAGTTAAAGTTTAACAACCCATCAACCCATGAGGTTCAGCTGCATCCAGAGTGTTCTGTTTTTTTTCTCATGCAGAGGCTCTCATATAAATACCATTAAATTAAATTTCCCGCCTCCAAATATGATTGAAGCATGTGATTGTGTAATATCATGCTGTTAGTAAACCCATGTACAGTCAAAACCTTGATAGCTAGAATAAGTTTACAGCTGATTCAAAATTCTGCAAAGGGACATTTGACCAAAATCAGACTTTATCACTCTCTGGACAAATTCAACAGGCAACAAACTGATGACATTTTTCTTATTTTCCTAGGAAATAAGTTTAAATATTTCATGTAAATTATCTTCTAAGGAGACGTATTGCATGAAACATCAAAGCCTATTTTCTGGGGAAAATAAGAAAAATATTTCAAAATGTTGTCTGTTGAAATTTTTACCCTAAGTATTTGGCAATAATTCTGGGATATTTTTTCTTATTTTTCCATAAAAATGAATATTATGGGTACTTGTTAGAGGTACCTTGTCAAGGTGCTTCTTATGAGTACCTACATGGTTTTATGAAAACTGGAGAAAATTATCCTGGCATTATCATCAAATACTCACCTTAACAAGCCCTCAGAAGAACATTGGCGAATAGTGTAAATCTGAAGACGGATTTATATAAGCTGTTTCATCAGGTTCTACACGGACTGTCATTAGGTTTATATTGTGTCTAAAGAGTGAAAATAGGTGACATCAACTCCAAAATATCTAGCTATCAAAGATCTTCTGTTTATGTAAAACTTTCGAATTGAAACAAGGTAGAACTTCCGTAATAATCCTAAGTAATGGGACGGATAAGCCTTTGGTAACAGTACAGACCCAGATCAGATGTCACAGAACATGGGTCTGATCAGGGTCTATACTATTTGCCATACATACAGCAATATTTTAAGACACATCATGAGGTAGTAGAATGGACTATTTCAAATTTTAGAAGTATGGTAAGTAGATAAGGAGTCCCAATACTTAGGGTAAATACGGTAATAATAATACTGAACTGGGCCATTAGAAAATGTGTGCTCTAGGTACATGCGAACAGCAAAACTGCAGATCAGCCAGCATAGCCTGTTTAACCTTTGTCCTGCTGAATAAATTAAGATGCCACGCCAACTTTTAATTTTCAGCCAATCAGATTACTTGATCCAGATTATTGATATAAATTCACATACTTAATGGCAAACAGTGCAGATCCAGATCAGTTGGCTTCTGAAGAAGCCAACTGATCTGGATCTACACTGTTTGCAAAGGCAGGGCATATCCGGGATCAGCAGGACTAGGGTTAAGAGCCTTTGCGCTACACTAATGTATTCTACAGCATCCAATCATTCTGTAAGCAGACAGTGCAGGCCCTGAACAGACTGCATGGATGTGTATGCTGATCTGGGCATTTGCTGCCCTAAAGGCACATTTACACATTTTGCAAGATCATTAATAATTGTAGATTTTGTAACAATCTATAATGGATCTATCCAAGAATTAATACTTAGCATGCTCCATAAAAAATTCAGCAGAAAACATTTTGAAATATTTTTCTTATATTTTTCTGAGAAAATAAGATTTGATATTTTATGCAAATTGTCTCCATCGGAGACAATTTGCATGAAATGTCAAATCTTATTTTCTCAGAAAAACAAGAAAATAATTCATCCATTTGTTGTCTGCTGAATTTGCCCATGGTGTGCTAAGTTTTTTTCAGTTGTTTTTCATCACATTTTAATTTTGACCTGCCTTGTTGGCCCAATCGGTTAGGTCTAAGCGACAAAGTTCCTTCACTTTCCTATTATTTTCTTCTAGACATGTAACTGAAAGTCACCATTTCTCTGAGCATTTGTATCATGTGACTGGACCAAAAGAGCGAACCATTATTACAACAAACTTCAACTGCATTCCAGGACCCTGACATAAAATATTTGTATTTCTCCATAATAACATATGATACACACTACATAAAAAGGGCCCTTATGCAATTTGCAGACAACAAAGGCCCTGATCATTTGCGCAGGCTGATCTGGGCCTTCTTTGTCTGCTTATAGAATCAATGGATACTGTAGTATATGTCGATGAACAGAGAATGATCAGATCAGACTGCACGGATACTGAGCTGGACCTATATTGTCCGCAAACTGCAAAAGGGCCCTTTTCGTGCATTGCACATCATACAGTCATAGTTCTAGATATGGCAATAACTGAGGTGACAGTTTAGGACAATTTTTATTTTTTGCACTGAAACATTGAACTTGACGGATGTTCTTCCAGTGAGTATCCACAAGGTCAGGGCCCAGTTGTTCAAAGCATCATTAGCTTAACGAGCTCGTTAGTGGTCAAAATGTTAACTGTTCTAGTAAGACCAATATCTAATTCACACATATTGCCATATATGCCATATTTAGTGATCAAAGTTTTAACGATACATTAACTAATGACAATGTTAGTTTTGAACAACTGGGCCCAGATTTTGGTGCAAAAATAAAATAAAAAAAATCATCTTCTGAACACACCCTTTATCTGGACTTATACAGTTGACTCTCGTTATCTCGACCTCGCTTATCTCGAATAACCGCTTATCTCGAACTGAAAATCTGGTCCCTGCCTATACATGAAAACCTAACAACAGATGGAAAATATTGTAGAAAAGAGGAGAAATTGCTCCTAAGGAGCAATTTCTCCTCTTTTCCACAATGTTTTCAATATATCTCTAACTTCAAAAGTCCAATTACCTATCAGTTTGTTAAATGTGGTTAATCAAATTCTTTTTTCCTCAATCCTGCAAACCTGATATGTCGAACTATGGATATCTCGAAGTATTTCAGAGAGTCCCTTGGAATTCGAGATAACGAGAGTCGACTGTATTACAATGTAAAGTGCCAGTCACAATAGCAGTAGAAGACATTATAAATTATATTTTTTTTCTGATAAAATAAGGCTTGACCTTCCATATGAAATGTCATCAAGCAAATGAATGATTCACATAAAATGTCAAACTTAATTTTCTCAGCAAAAATAAAATATAATTTAGAATGTCATCTGCTACATTTTTCACCAATACTTTAAGGTTTAATAGTCCTTGAGACAATTCTAATGAAATCATAGAATATATGCAGAGAAATAGAATAAAATTATTTGTATTCAGGTCCCGACTAATTATTTTAGTATGTAAGATACAGGTCCCTTGAAGTAAGCCTCATTCCTATAGCTCTAGATAAGAAGTAAACAGATAAACATTTTACTTTTGAACAAAGTACCGTATTCGACCTAATTACCGCACTGTGCGCTTAGGTTTTTCAAAATTACTGGGAACACTCAGTGGTGGTAAAATATGTATCTACTAAGGGTACACTATAAAAAAAGATCAGAAAAGAATTATTTGATATTGATTATGCAATTTTTCTGATTTTCTTTATAAATGCATATGTTGTAGGTACTCATTTGAATTGCATCGACAAGTCGATGCAATTCAAATGAGTACCCACAACATATGCCTTTATAAAGAAGTAGACAAAAAAGTACACTGCCTGTAATCTTTAAGACTATGAAATCGCTTGACTGTGCGCTTATAGGGGTATATGCAGTAATTAGGTCGAATATGGTATGTGATTATGATTATGAGATTGAGTTGAAAGACACATCAACCCAAGATGGTCATTCATATCAAAAAGATATATCAATGTAGTTTAGCAGTGAAACAACTATAATACCAGGTCAACAAATATACAGTCGACTCTCGTTATCTCGAATTCCAAGGGACTCTCCGAAATACTTTGAGATATCCGTACCTCGACATATCAGATTTGCAGAATTTAGGGAAAAATAAATCAAACAACCACATCTAACAAATGTGTATGTAATTTGACTCCTATTGAAAATATTGTGGAAAAGAGGAGAAACCTTGGGAGCAATTTCTCCTCTTTTCCACAATATTTTGTTACCTGTTGTTAGATTTTCATTTTTAAGCAGGGACCAGATTTTTGCTTCGAAATAAGCGGTTATTCGAGATAAGCGAGGTCGAGATAATGAGAGTCAACTGTATGTGACTGTGTTCTTGTTGAGAAATTTGAAAAATGTCTGATTGTTAACCCTTCTCCTGCTGAATTGATTTTGCCTAATGTAGTCCCACTGCTGAATTGTTTTATGTAATTGTGAAAGAATGTAATTATAAGCAAGATGGTACAGTAAAATTGTTATTTTTGGAGAACTTGCAATCAGAGTATCCTGAAATTTGGTACACTGACAAGATATGATTTTTCCTTTGAAATCACAGTAACTTCTATCTGCTATTAATATTGGTTGCCATGGTAACCATGGCAGTAACCGTAAGTTTAACTGAATTCATATGAGAACAAGATCAAAGGAGCCCCTCTCCATAACTATCATAGGGTTTTGTTTGAAATTTGCCAGGAGTACTTCCCAGTGATCAATTGTCATATTTCTTTAATTTCGTACCAAACGTCCTTTTACTTTGGTCGTCATGACAACTGTAAAGTATGAATGTAAAATGTTCAAAATATATGTATGATTGCTTTTGATTTTATCAAGTTGGATTCTGTGTACTTTTGCAGGAACAAACTTCAGCTCACTTTGGTATTCTGATATATTTTAATTATTATCAAAGTCATAAGCAGTCACATCAGTTTTTAAATTAGTTTCCATGGCAACCATAACTGTTAAGGAACAAATTAAGGGAAAATAATAAAATACTATCTCCGTCAAAAGCACAAACAAAAGTTTAATGTTAAGAATATTTGCAATGTTCTCTGGCTACACCTCTACCATATACTTGCAGCTAAATTTCTTTTATTTACTTTAGTTGCCATGGCAATGATAGATATTGAGCTGGAAAACATTTAGATGACACCATCTAGAAACCCACCATCTAGAAAGCCACCGAAAAGTTTTCATTGATTTTTTACATGCATGTGTCTTCAGTGTCCTTGACACACCAAGTCAGTTTTCAATTTTCTTCAAAGTTACAGTCCGGTCTGTTCCCCATTTACATTTGTTGTCATGGCAACAGTCATTTTCCATAGACATACAAAGAAAATGACAAAAATATTTAGTACTCAAAAAAGCACTGAAGAGATCTGAATGGAAAAAAGTAAAAAAAAATGGAACTTTAACAGTAAGGCTCGTTTGTTGATTTTCTGCCGTACTTCAGTATTCATCATAACTCTAGATAAGGTGCATTTACAAATTGAAATGGATGAGTATTTCTCATTTCTTCTCAAAAATGTGTTATGGGTGCTCATTACAAGACTGAGTATAGCGACGAGAGAATATTTGATGAGTATTAAATATTTTGGGACTAGACCAAACCAGGGGCGAGAAGGCATGATGGATGGAAACATCAAGGACTCAGGATGAATTTCGGCTTTGTTATGTTTTAAAAGGGTAGCCGAGGACAGACCAAAATAGAGAGAAACAATCTCTCTCTAAAGTTATCAGTGGTGCCTCAGTGATGTATGGTTACGGGGCTGAAATGAAGTGACGTATATAAGCACAGGAAGTTGCCACTCACAGGACTGTTAATGCAAGCTATGCAGACAAAATTCTAGAAAGCAACTTTAGCTATATTTATCAGTCTATACATTCAATGTGATTTGGTTGGTTTGGAGTTTATCAGCCCAGTCAACACTATTAAGGTCATGTCAAGTTGGTCAATTTACCTAACCACACTTTTCATGGGCAGGCTTAATCCTCTAGGGGGCTAACCAGTACTTGTGCACATTCTTTCCCATAAACTGACCCTTCTTGAATCAGTGTGAGAGAATGACTGTAGAAACTATTTCATTAACAGTCTCTGTGAAAGAATGTTGCCGGACCTTTAGGATTGAACCTGCGACCTCCTGGTCACTAGTCCCAACATGCATCTGACTAAGTCAATGAGGCACTTTATATGAAGTGACTTTATTGGTTTATAAATCAGAACGCAACAAGATTTGCACAAGAATATCTAACTTTTTTCCTAGTTTTTAGTTTAAATTTGTAATTTTTGTTACCTCATTCAAAGAACAATGAGTTGCCATTTTAAATACATCTGTACTATGTCACACAGTAAGTTACTGTTATTCTTTGGTGAGGCTTGAGAAAGCTCAGCTATTAGGCCAACTCAGATATCCATAATACGATTCATCTAGCGCTTCTTTAATTTCATCATCATGATGCTTTTTTTTGCTTTGAATAAACTGAAAGGTATACCAATGTAAATAAACACAGAAAGCATTTATCATTAAAAGCACAAACAGCACCTACTTTGCATAAATTGTGATTCTGATTCAGACTGCATTTTATTGCCAAATGTCTAGAATTACGTCAGACACTGCAAAAGTAAACCGGAAACTACCCAGGAGTAGTCAGGGAATATACATGTTCATTTCCAAAAACAGAAAGAACAACTGAAGAGCTGGCCAGCAGCAAAACCCTTCGGGTTCAAATCAGGCCCAATGGATGTTGTTCTAAATCCAGATGAAGCTCCAACAACACACAACACAACCCCCGTGGTACCCATAGTTCCTAGCAAGCAGATTCCTACCATATTTATTTACCCTAAGTATTTGCCATTCAGACATATTTAACTCCTAACCATACTTACCCTAAAAATTGTCCATTTGGATGAAAATAAAAATTATTGTTTGCTCTCTCCCTACCTGCCCAAAGAAAAGCTGCTGCTTCAAAAAATTTTATTGGAATTCTAGAGTGCCATTTCTTTTTCTTTTTCAATCATTTCAAAAGTAAAGAAGTTCTGAATAAAGTTTTGAGTATAATGCTCTCCATAAATTATGGCAGGCATCCTGCTTTTAATATTGCTATTTTAGACATATATATTAAATTTATGTAAAAAGCTGTTAATTTTCATTTAAACATGTTTTTCGATTCCCGCATTTTCTGGCAGATTTTATACAATAAATTTTCAAGAAAAAAAAAAAAAAAAAAAATACCGGTACTTACCTCCTCAAAAATATCTGACTGAGTTGGGTAAGGGCAAACAGAAATAATTTTAAATGCGGCCTTTTACTACCAAACTTGCTGGATATGTGGATAACAATGCTGACCTTGATCTTGCACTGTGTGCTGCTGTGTCTGACCTTGAGCTACACTGTCTGATTGAGACTTTGTCTGAATACCTAGCATCAATTCATTGGAAAAAATAAAGCTTGCTTCTTACACTTCACTCAGTCTAAATTTTAACTATCAAAGCTGCAAGACCACAAAAGTTTTCTCATTTCAATCATGATGCTTGTCAGATCTGTCAGCCTGGTTAGCTCAGCCCAGCAGGGTATCAGCTTTACAAGCAGGAGGCTGTGGGTTCAAGTCCTCAATCGAGTACAGTGTCCCTAAATCCTTATAAAATTAAATGTGCCCAATGTAAATAATACATGGGCTTGTGATATCATGATTTTTCAAAATAAAGAATTTTTTTCCTGTTTTATTTCATTTGTGTGTGTGCGTGTGTGTGTGTGTGTGTGTGTGTGTGTGTGACTCAGATACAAGTAGGGGCCCATATCACTGCAAGTGCAAATTATCAAGTTAACAAATGCAGTAAACATAAAACTGTTGAGTATAAAATTTGATGCCTGGCTAAGAGTGGAGATCTTGTTAAGATGTTGTATTCTGAAGTGTCTGATCTAGATCTACACTGTTTACACAGACCTGTCTTTCCATATACATAGGGTAAATACAGTGGCCACTGAAAAAAAAATATTTGATGTGCTCACACTGGTGCTAATTAATGAAGAAAATGTTAGTTTGTATATATAACTGCTAATATCTGGCTATCAAAAGATAGATGGGGAAGAAGTTTGGTAATCATTCGGATTGGCTATTCTGTGAGTGTAATCAGGGTGATTAAGTAACTGCAGAGCATCTGATTTGCAAGCAAGAGGTCATGGGTTTGAATCATACAATGGGAATGAATGGGTGCACACTTTATCTCTTATTTTTACTTTAACATCATTGTAGGGCCAAGTTCCTGCACTTTGTTTAGCGGCACGTAGTTTATTATTGCAGCGACACACAGAAACATTATGATCTAAGCTTCTTTCAAATGTGCTGGACATCTTTATCGCTTATTAAAATTTGGTCGCAACATTTTTGGAAAGCCTTACTTGTACATCGGACCTTAGCGAAAGCATCTATTCGGTACAACTTTGCATTCGTTTCAAAGTCCAGAAAAGAGAAAAGAAAAACAATCATGTGAGCGAAAAGACTGAAAATAAATTTTCTTTAAAATAAACGGTACTGAAATTACTTCGGAGGCGTGTGTAAGGAGATATTTGTTCGGATCGTTAAAAGCGTATCAACACGTGTGGACGAAATGCGTCCTTCACAAAAGTGTGGGAGAACGGTGCCGACTTTTGCAACAGCAAACAAATAAATGGCAGCTCTCTTTGAATTTCAAACAGCACTACGTTTGTATATGGAAAAACACAAGCAAAACCATCGCAAATCAACTAAATTTTGACTTTCTTTTCGTCTTTACCGCGCTGGTAAACAGCGCATCCGGAACGAGGCTACGTATTTAGAAACGGGTTTTCCGAAAATTATGATGAAAAACTAAACTATATTTCTGTTATCTTTTCATGCAAAAATGCTTTTGTTTGTGTGATAGCAGTGTTAGAAAGATAAAAATAAGCTTACAAGGTCGAATAAATTTCAATATGCGTTTAGTGAAAGTTATTTATTTATAGAATTACTCCCGGTAACTTCCGGAAGTGGTGAGGCTTTTTCAGACGACACTCGGCAATCAGCAAAATAAATAAAATAAATTAATAATTAATGATTTTTAAGACCTGAATATTATAAAAAGTAATTAATTTATATACTTTTTATTGTTTTCTCACAACGATCTTTTATGTCAACACTTCTTTTGATGTTTATTTCTGAGTTTTAATTTATCTATTTTTAGAATCGGAAAATCCGCTCATCCAAGTTTAGCTCAGCTGCGCTTCTGGTCATTTTTTTTAAATAAAATTGACTTTTTAAACGCATCTTATTGCTAAAATGTTCCGCTAAATATAAAATTAAATTCATATCTTATGCATTCTTCGTGTGTTCGTTAGGTTTTGGAACCGCTTAAGCTGTCATGACGTTTTAGAAAAAATGACGTCAGAGTGCAACCTGGAAATTCCCACTGACCGAAAATTTTCGGGTTCAGCAGTCAACGTTTTGCACGCGCTACCGAATATATTCGGGTGCCGCAGGAGAAGGGTTAATTGTTCTAAAGTTTCTTTTATCAACTTTTCTAACAAAACAGCATATCCAAATAGTGCAGATCCAGATAAGAAGTCTAATCAGCATCTACACTGTTACAATTCCACCAACTATATGGTGAGAAGGAAACAAAAAAAAAAAAAAAAAAAAACTCCGAAAAAATCAAAATTTTGTAAAAAAACATGGTAAAACCTGTTCAAAATTTTATGATTTTTTACAATACTTCTCAGTTTTTTTTAAAAAAAAAAAAAAAGGTCTTATCTAGAGCTACAGTACTAAGCAGTTTTATACAGCAACATGCATCATGAACGAAAACGAAACTGACAGATACTTACTACTACGAGGAGAACTCTTATTACTATCTGGGCCAGGAGATGTTGTATAATCACCTACACCAATATCAATCTTGTCAACCTGACTAACAACCATAGATAAGTTTACAGGTTCGGAATCATCGGGCGGTGGTTCTGTTGGAGGTGGAGGAGCTATGAAATTACACGGGGGTCGTTGTCGTCGGATGTCGAGATCTATATCCTCGCTGTGTATTGAGGAGTCCTCTATCATGTGCATGTCATCATCTTCTATGTTGAACTTCATTGTAACTTCTTCCATGGCTTTTAATGCTTCGTCCTCATCATCTATAATGTCAACGAAACCATCTATTAACCTTTACAACTTTCTGGACTAATTCAGCAGACAACAAACAGAGTATTTAGGCCACAGTTTTTTTTTGTTTTTTTTAAGTTTAGGGGAGAGCCCAACCTATAATTTTATCCCATCCGGTAAAATAAAATTTGCATTTCAATTTTAATTTTTACTTTATGTCCCTACCCTTGGAATTTAGGGCTGAAATATTGCATTTTTACAAGTATTTTTGTTGGAAAATTATTTTATTTCATCGACCCAAGCTTTTTCACATTTTTATTTTTATTCCTACCTCACGACAGCAACTTTTTAAAAAATCTCCCGTAAACCTAAAGATAAAAACTTTGGCCTCAGGGTGATAACAGCAATGTGTCACTGCAAATTGCTGATGTCATGGCAACTAGCATAGCCCTTGATCAGCTGCTGCAGTCTGTGGTCACATGATTGGGTCAACACTATCCATCTCACTTTTGGGATTTTGTACACTTTAGAAAGTGTTATTTTGTTTGGTGATGTAATGAACTTGGGTAATCTAAATGAATTAAAATATCCTAAGTATTCTATGCAAATGCTGTAGACAAAGATCTGACCCCAGTCAGCTTTTGTCTTATCGGGTTCTAGACTGTCTGCCACTCTTCTAGGAGTTTTTAAAAACAATCAACACAAATAGCTTACGTTTGTGCAGGCTGACCTGGGTCTGAGTATTTGCGTGTCTAAAGACTATTTAGTCTGTTAAACTCTACACTGTATCAGGTATCTTTACTATAAGGCAATGACCCAAAACATGAGACAGGAACATGTTGTCAACATGTTGACATATCATGTCTTGGTATTGCTTTTTAAACACAATGCATGCTGAGAAAAAATTCAGCAAACACCATTTCGAAATATTTTTCTTATTTTTCCCAGAAAACAAGCTTTGATCTTTCATGCAAATTGTCTTCCTTGGTTAAAGCCTGTTTTCTGGGAAAATTAAGAAAAATATTGTCAATTTGTTAAATTGCTAAATTTGCCCATAGAGTGGTAAAAGGTAAGAAAAAAAAAATCAATGTTAGCAACTGTTGGTTCTTTGTAGTAAATTAAATGCTCAGCGGACATATTGAGAATATGTTTTCTTCCTCACCTCCCCACCCCCTCCCCAGAAAATAGGGTTTGTGGCAATCATGCAAATTGTTTCCTAAGGAGACAATCTGCCTGGAATGTCAATGTGATTTTCTGATTTTTTTTTTAAAACTAGACAAAGTGCCCAGTGGGACACATATATCCCCGGCCAGTGCCACAACCTTTACTTAAAAAGGCTAAGTCTGTAGCCCCAGAGTTTTGGTATAGGCAGCCCATTGATAATGTACAACATCTACTGATACATGTAGAATAACAGCTGATGTTTGAAACAATTAATCAATATAACTGCACTAAAACAATTGGGCATTAGAAAGAAAAAGAAAAACATAAAATAACTGTACTTAATTTTGTCCTTGTTTCCCACCACCATAATAAATCCTTTTCAAAATCAAAGGTGGCTTATATGACCATCATACCAAATGCAGACTAAATCAATTGAAAGGTTAAAAATTAATAATGAGCTCTTATAAACTTCAAAGTCAAAACTTCAACATGAAATTCTGTGACCTTGACCTCAAGATCATAGGCATGAGTGAGGATAGTGCTGATAAAAACAAGGTCATAGGCATCGGTGAAGATAGTGCTGATAAAAATGTTGGACCAGTACCTGTCAACATCCCAAATCGGAACTTAATTCATCATAAGATTTGGAAGTTATAAGCTCCTAAAAACTTTAATGCAAAACTTTGACGCAGATTTCTACGAGAGCAACAGAATAATGTATGGATGAACAAACTAACTAACATACAAACTGATTTACAGAAGGACAGAAAGACAAAAACTATATACCCCTCAGCATAAATGCCAGGGGTATAACAAGATGGTCCTATATCGCTCACCTGAGCAAACAGACTGGCATACTTACAACTGAAGTTTCACCCAAGTTCACTGCTTTAAAATTTTTGTATGAATTTTATGTTCAAGAGTGACATGATGGTCCTATAAAATGGAGTAGCAATGCTGTATATAGCAAGCAGTGCCTCATTTTATTAATCTGATCTTCAAAATTTCTGCTAGGGGGACCATCTTGGATTTCCTATCAGAATGATTTTAGCTATCTTTGATCTACAGTACAGCTTTCACGAAGGTTATATCGTTCGCGCTCCACGATAAAAAATTTTGCTCGTTAGCGCGAAACAAGCGTGGGATGAGCGTGGGTTTAGCGCGGGTTTAGCGTGGGTTTTGCGCGACGCGTGAAGAATGGAACGCGAGGTTACGTAATCGTAGCGCGAAACGTATTACTGGCACGAGCGTGACAAGCGTGGAAACGATTAACGACAATAGTAAAATATTTCTATCACAGGTGAGTCTGTGAATAAAGATCGATTCACGGTACTTTTGCAGTAGATTTTGATCCAGAAGTTCTCATTCTGTTGACAGAAAACCACAGCACAATAAATAAAAATGCACATTATCTGCATGTATGTGTGGACTTGCGCAACCTGAGCCGAGTCTTCCTTGTTTTATATCATTTTGTCCGTCGGGAAATTGAGATTCCCCTTCAACTTAATTTATGTCCAGTCGGGGAAGTATTTCACAATCTGGCAATAAAATGCTTCCTTTTTTTTTTTTTTTTTTTTTTTTTTTGTTAGCGGTTTAGATGAGTTATTGCATATGCGACCAGCATGTACAGCCCGACGTTAACCGGAGTTCCTTGGTGTAATTTGACGAAATACCTGGCCGATTTTTATTTATTTGTTTTTCCATCATATAGTACAGTCAGCGTGGAGGTTATATCGTCCATTCTCATGCGGATGCGTAAGTTGATCTGAGTCTGCACTAGTCGCAAAAGTCTCATTGTACCAAATGAGTTTTCCCAATCGCCGCACTCCGTGTCCCCAAAAATTAGGTTCATTCCCTTGTTCTCTTAAAATATTTTCCAAAGTTGCAATGATACGCCACCAGACGACGACACACAATTCTGGGACGTTCGCATTTCCAGAAAAGATTACAAAAATACAAGTGGAGATACCCGGAAGAAGCAACAGTCACATTCCCTTGCCCAGCATGAAGAAACCGCGTGCTCGTAACGGTAACGTCACGAGAAATCGAGGCGGATACAGCTAAGAGAAAAACACACTTATGTGCGTTAAATTATACAGAATTTTTTTCGTCAGAACTGCATATGAAACTTGCATGTATAAAAAGTAGAACCTAAGTATTGGGACAGAAAGGCCTATGCAAAGTGTAGACACAGGTCAGACGCCGCAGAGAAAAGGGGAATGCAACTAGTGAGGGGGAACAGGGAACATGGAAATTTGGAAACACTTTTAGGACATAAGACGTGCGACCAGTGAAGACTCAGATCATCTTCTGATGCAAGGGCTGTCAGATTTTGCCGGTTGTGGTGACAAACAGGTATGTACATGTAAACTTGGTCGGCCTCGGTGGCTCAGTTGGATGCGCCGTCCGACTGGAGACCAGGAGGTCGCGGGTTCAACCCCCGCCGAGGTCGGCAACATTCTTTCGTAGAGATTGATCATGAAATATTTTCTACGGTCATTCTCTCCCTTCCGCTGATTCAAGAAGGGCAGTTGTCAGTTTCTGGCGAAAGACTGTGCACAATACTGGTTAACCGCTTAGAGGACTAAGCCTGCCCAGTAAACGTGTGGTTAGGTAAACTGACCGCGCTCGACATGACCCCATTGGGTTGACTGGGCCGTAAAACCTCAACACAAGCAAACATGTAAACTTCAGTTCTTGAAGAGATTACAAATCTCTGGTTAAATACATCACCGTTTCAGTGAAGGTTCAAATACGTTCTGTGGCGTCTGATCTGGGTCTACACTGTTTGCTCAGGCATGTCTGTCCGAATACGTAGAGTAAGTACGGAAATTAGATCAAACCGAACCCCTTTCAGAAATCGTCCTGGATCCGCCCCTGATTCATAAAAGAAATGCTGTGTTCGACTCGTAAATATCATTATCAAGGCATATGCAATTAGCTCCCTTTAAACAGTAAAACCTAGAGTGAGGGCCTTACCCCGCGTTTACCAGGGTATAAATAAATATTGGCACTGTTATTCTTTTACATCATCTATATATTGAGAACATTAGGATTATTAAAATACCCAGAAAATGCAACAGTCACAAAGCAACATTCTTTCCCTTGCCCCGCATGAAGAAACCACGTGCTCGCAGCGGTAACGTCACGTGAAATCGTGGCGGGAAACCGCTTCGGGAGAAAAACACAACTTAATTTATAGAGCCTTTTCTCGTCAGAAATGTACACAAAACTGGCACGTATTAAAAAAATAAAGAACCTAAGTATTGGAACAGATAGGCCTATGCCAACAGTGCAGACCCAGATTAGACGCCGCAGAGAACAAGGGAATGAAACTAATTTGGGGGAACACGAATCATGACAATTTGGAAAACGAGACCTGTGCGACAAGTGAATACTAAGATCAACCTGCGAATCAGTCTTCGCTGTTTGTATGAGCTTCTTTGGCCTCTGGGCTTTTCAAGATCATTCTCCGAGTGTATACTTTTCTTAATTAAAGCCAATATTGGTGTCTTCAGAAGGTGTCTTTCACCTTCAAGCTAATGACAATTCAGATGAGTGAGTGAGTGTTTTACGTCCAACTAACAGTTAGGTCATGGAGAGATGGGGGCCTTGGTTTAAAGTCTCATATGAAAGACTGAAGAAGCCTGGGATCGAACTCATGACCCTTGCATGGGTTACAAGGCGAGCAGCTTTACCACTACACCACCGACTCCGAGGCACCCTTTCCTAATATGTCATACTGTTAAATATTTTATGAATGGGTCGCAGATATTGCACCATGCCCCGCCACTATACTAACATCAAGCAAGTGTCATAACTCTGTTAATAAATTAATAAAGTTTCAAGAAAATACCTTGAATTGTTTTCAAGTTACAGAGCGAACACAAATATATTACAGAAATCACTATGATATTCTCGATGTTCAAAGGGCCATGACTCCAAAAGTAGGCTCACTCATCAACGTATATGAAAGAAAAGAAGGGCACTTGTCAGTTTCTGCTGAAATGATTAACAGCTAATGTCTGCCTGCCCCGGAAATGTGTGCGGGCTCGACAAGACCGAAATAGTTTTGACTGGGCCGTCTACGTCGGTACAAGGTTATTATGAATGAAGTATAATTTACGATGCCCGCGCCGGACAAAACCTACAATACTACAATGTATGTATGACCAGCAAAGACTCAGGTCAGTCTGTGCATCGACCCACTATATAAAGCAAGCTTCTTGGATAGCCCTGAGTCCACAGACGGTGCATACTGTATGATCATCGAAGGGTCTGATCCTCGGGGGCGGGGGTCCTATATACGGCATAGTACGGATGTGCATGCCGAATAGCCCCCTTTTTCAGCACTGCCAGGTATATGATTGGCCCCCTTTTTTCAGCAAAAAGTATATGAATGGCCCGATTTTTCTGGTTTCCTATGTGAAAGGGCCCATTTTTCTAACATCCTGGTATATGCACATGTTTTTCGCTCAGAGATTTTGCGAGGCTGCTTATCCTCTTGGTATTACATGAATTTACTGTGATATTTGTGATATTTGTGTAACAACCAGCAAAAAAGTGGGTACAAAAAATCAAAGAATAGGTCAACATTTTAGATGATCAAGTATATGAATGGGTCCGGTTTTTTTTTTGTTTTTTTTCAAAGGCGGGTATATGAATAGGGTAGGTTTTGAAATACTGGCTCGCACACCCGTACCAAAATTACCCCAAAGTTACCGCCCCCTCTTTCATGCAAATTGTCTCCATTGCATGAAATGTCAAATCCTGTTTTCTATTGCATGAAATGTCAAATCTGCTGTTTTCTGGGAAATAAAAAATATAACCGTTTATTTGTCGTCTACTGAATTAGCCCTGAGTGGTAATCCAGAAATTTCGTGTTCGATACCCGGGAGCACAAAGTGTTGTGTCCTTGAGCAAGACACCTTATCTTCATAACTTAGCATCGGTTTCTACCCAGGAAGACTCTGCCTAGAATGTCCGCAAGGGTATATAATATATATCATTTTGAAGACGCTTCCCCGCCGATGCTAGATTTACATGTGCGTCTGTTTTATTCGTTAAATAAATTGAGGTCTTGGTTTTGCATATCGGATGCTGAAGTCACAAAAACAGAACACTTTACATGAGAACGAAAGTTCTGAAGAATACTCTGTAAGCCTTTAAATATAATGTTTTAAATCTATATACTGGAAGCAAATAACATAACATAATATTTATTTGTACCGTGATAAATGCCGGGCAAAGTCCTCACACTGCAGGTTTTACTGTTTTAAGGGAGCTAACTGCAATTGACTAAAGGGAGCGGGAGTTAACTGCAATTGCTTTACGAGTCGGGACCCATCCGAAATGGGATGAAGAGGGGGCAGGCTTATTACATTAGCGGTTAACCTGTTTACTGAACACCCTTCCGTCAGAAACTTGTAACTGCCGATCTTGAAGCAGCAGAAGGAGCGAATGACCATAGCAAATACATTTGTGTTTACTAATAAACCGCACAATCTGTAGGGATCAAGAATCAAATCCGCGATCAGGTCTCGCGTTCCATTCCAGCCGGTGCGATAACATTCTTTCAAATAAAGTCAGTGCTAACAACTTATAGTTCGAAAGGAGGCATATCATATTTGCGAGAGAGAGATAGAGAGAGAGTCCACCCATTTTAGGAGCATCCGGCTATTAGATTTAGGTATTGCTAGAGATGGCTAAACTGTTTTTTTTTTTTTTTTTTTTTTGCGAATAGTGAAGACCCTGATCAGACGCCGCGTTCTATAATCTCGGCATGACTTAAATAATTTATGTTGAAAGAGACATAAGACATCAAATCACCAGCATCATTAAGTGGTGATTTAAATGGACAGCCCTAACCCTGGTCCAGTCATCATGAGAAACCGCCGAGGCCTCGATCCGAGAAGTGTAGATACCTTTCAGCCTGTCCGTTTCTGCCTCCCATGACAAATGAAATGTATCCATACTCCTTAAGGCCTCCCTTAATACTTGAAGCGCTCAGCACATTCAGCAGACGGCATTTTCGTATTTTTTTCTTTATTTTCCAGTGCAAATAACTGGGCAAATAAGGCGTGACATTACATATGGACCGTTTGCTGGGCAGACGATTCACATGAAAAGTTCAGCCTTCTTGCTGTAAAATACTGAAAACAGATCGGCATCTGCTCTTAAAATTTTCAGCAGCGCTCCAGAGGTTCAAGCAGTTTTCTTGGCAGCAGCAGCACGTGCTAACCTTGAAAATAATGGGTGAAAGGCGGGAATTTCCGACTTAGGAAGAGAAGCATGATAAATTGGTAAACAAACAATAAGATGGTTTGAAAAGGGACATTTCAGCTGCTAAAGTGATACGGGAAAAAATGAGCCAGCCTGAATATAGAATTTGTCAGATTTAGGGGAAAACGTGATTGTCGGCATCTGTACATTCTGCTAAGATTCATCTAGGGACTGTGTAGAATACGTGAGGCGAACAACGAAGACCCTGACCAGATTGAGCAGATTGTTTTGGGGCTTCGCTGTTGGGAAGAATAAAATTACAACTAAAACACTACAAAATCACACATTACTTTGTAGTTTATTTGTGTTCTGACTAAACATAATAAGTCAATTATAAATCATTATTCTATTTTGTTGTACATGTATGTTAGGAGAAATGTGCACATACTTTTTTTATATTCAAAATTTTACGTTCAGATAACTCGAGCATTTTTACCTGAGACTGCATAAGGTGAGCCTGGATAAGAGTGGAAGCTAGCGCGAGCGTGATCGTTTTCACGCTGCATGATATCCCAGCGCGAGCTGAGCGCGGATTTAGCGTGGGTTTAGCGCGGGTTTAGCGTGGGATAAGCGCGGGAATAGCGTGGGATTTAATCTTTTCCGCGATCGCGCATTAGAGCGAACGATATAACCATCGTGAAAGCTGTACTGTACAAGTCATACCAATACTTCCTATCAAGTTTCCAGTCAATGGACCTTTCTGTTCAGGAGAAGTTCAAATTAGGTTTTCAAGATGGCAACTCTGGCGGCCATCTTGTATTTCCAATTGGAACGATTTTAGTTATATTTTATCTACAATTCACCCTGATGCTTTCTGCCAGTCAACTGACCTTCCCATTCAGGAGAAGAAGTGAAAAATAGATTTTCAAGATATCTTGGATTTCCAATCCGAAAGATTTTAGCTGTTTTTGATCTACAAGTCACCCCGATGCTTCCTACCAAGTTTCAAGTCAGCTTGCCTTAAGGTTCAGGAGTCAGATTTCCGATCATAACAATTTTAGCTATTTTTGATCTACAAGTCACCCCAATTCTTCCTACGAAGTTTCAAGTCAACTGGCCTTTTGGTTCAGGAGAAGAAGCAAAAAATATATTTTCAAGATGGCCACCATGGTGGCCATTTTGGATTTCTGATCAGAACGATTTTAGCTTTTTTTTTTTTGATCTACAAGTCAGCCCCATACTTCCTACCAAGTTTCAAGTCAACTGGCCTTACATTTCTGGAGAAGAAGCGAAAAACAGATTTTCAACATGGCTGCTATCTTGGATTTCTGATCTGAAGAAGCAAGAAATAGAGTTTTAAGATTGTAGCCATTGCGACCATCTTGGATTTCTGATCAGAATGATTTTAGCTATTTTTGACCTACAAGTCACCCCAATGCTTCCTACTAAGGAGCGAAAAAATGATTTTTAAGATGGAGGCCATATTGGCCACCTTGGACTTTTGTTAAATAATTTTAGCTATTTTTGATCTATAAGTCACCCTGATGCTTCCTACCAAGTTTCGAGTCGACTGGCCTTTACGTTCAGAAGTGCAAAATAGATTTTCAAGATGCTGGCCATCTTGGATTTCTGATCGGAATGACTTCAGCTATTTTTGATCTACAAGTTACCCCAATGCTACCTACCAAGTTTTGAGTCAATTGGCCCAGGGGTGTAAGAGGAGTAGGCTTTTAATGTAATTTTTGACACCGCACGCCGCACAACCGAGGACGGACCTTGACTGACCACAACAGCTCACTGAGCACTTCCTGCTCAGGTGAGCTAAAAATGGCAAAATTTATTTTCTAGAAAAACTAAGAAAAATATTTCAAAATGTTGTCTGCTGAATTTTTACTCAGCATGCAAAGTGCTAAGGTTAATGGGCGACAATAATATTCATCATCAAATATTTATAGAAAAATATCTAAAAAGTGATACAAATATCAATAATAAACCTTTAGCTCGCTACTGCCTAAACAACAAGATGACAAGTTACAGATATTTTCCTTATTCTTCACAGAAAATAATGCTTGACATTTCAGTCAAATTGTCTTCTGGGGATATAATTAGAATGAAATGTCAAACCTTATTTTCTGCAAAAAATAAAATAAGTTTTTAAATATATATATATTAACTGTTACCACTCTGGGCAAATTCAGCAGATGACAAATGGATGATATTTTGCTTATTTTTCCAAGAAAATAGGCTTTGATGTTTTATGCAAATTGTCTCCCGTCTTAAGTTACTGGCAGCAATGCTGCAGAGGGTATTTTATGTCCTTTTCAACCTTATTTAAGTCATATCGGCACAAAGGAAGGATGATATGAAAGGCTCTGTGCAATGAAGCACTATACGGTGAAGAGCTAATTCTGCCTCCAGCAGGATTCAAACCCAGGATCTCGTGATCTGGAGTGGGAAGCGCTAACCACTCAGAAAGCCTGACACAGAAGCACCAAGCAGCCCTTCTATCATAATAACCCTAAGTACTGGGACTGATAGGCCAGTGCAAAGTGTAGACCCAGAACAGATGCTGCAGGATTTGGCATCTGATTAGGGGCTACACTGTTTGCCACTTATCCAACAATATTTTAAACACATTAATAGGTAACAGAATGGACTCTTTCAAATTTTTATAGGATAAGTATAGAAGTAGTTAAGGTGTTCCTATACTATGTGCCCCAAAGACAAGATCACACTAATAGGCATGTTCTATAATTATTCTATGTCATGGCTTTACTACATCACATGTTAATAAAGCATTACTGCATCCTGGCTCTGTTAAGTTTAGTGAGCTAACATAACATTTTGCAACTAAGCAGTATTATCATCAACTTAATCCTTAAAGCGTCAAGCAAAATTTGCAGCAGACGATATTCTAAAAAAATTATTTTTCTTAGAAAATAAGCCTTGAAATTTCATGTGAATCGTCTGCTTGGCAGATGATTCACATGAAATGTCAAGACTTATTTTCTAAGAAAAAAAATAATAAAAAATATCTATTTAAAAGTGTCATCTGCTGCAATTGTGATTGGCACTTTAAGGGTTAAATAAGAGCTGTCGCAGGACAGCATAGCTCTCCTTAATCAAGCTTTGCCTCTAAAAACCTTAACCAAAAATTTTAACATGAAACTTTTTTCTTGTGACTGACTTCATGGTCACTCATGTGGGTTGGGATGGTACAGCATAAAACGTCAGTATCCAACATCAGGGCAAGTATAAATTACTTCCGTTCAGAGGTTCAGAAGATAAGCCTTTTAAAAACTTTAACCAATGCCAACACTGCATGACACTGCTGCCGACGTGACTGCTTTAGCTCCACCCGTAATTTTCATACAGGTGAGCTAAATAGCATAGTTCCATCCACACAGTGGTTTATCGACACCGGCAATTTCTGTATCATCATGGAAACCGGTGTCATGGCAAATACACTACAACCTCTTTATAACACTGTTCTTTATAACATGGTTTTGGATATAACACTGTTCAAAGATGGATCCTTAAAATGTACAGATTATATAGAAAAATGACCATAAATGGTCATTTTTCACTCTAATGTATACATTTTTGTTTGGATATAACACAGTTGTTTAACTAACATGGTTTATGCTATGGACCCTAACAACAGTGTAATAAAGAAAGAGGTTGTGGTGTAAATGAAAATTTACCAGGAGGATTGAGGTCCTTTAGTAATGACCACCAACGAATACCCAGCACATATCTTTGGGAAAGATTTGACCAAGTCTGACAAACACATTCAACATTCACTTACATTTGTGAGTTTGTATGGAAACCTTTGGTTGTTCCTTTTGTTCTGTGCTACTATTAATCTTAAAAGTGGCTGAAATCAAAGAAAATACATACTAAGCTATCACCAAAACATAGCTTCCAGAATGAAGTATGAAAATAAATATTTTTTCTTCTTTCTGCACAAAAACATATTGTCGGTACTCAGTGCAATTTGCCCTGTTGAGTACCCACAACATGTTCTTTGTGCAGATATAAGAGAAAATATAATAAAAAATGTCTGATGAAAAAGCGTCTTATCTGGAGCTATGAACAAAAAACATGCTTTTAAGTAAAAAAGGTTTACTGTGGCAAAACCACCTCACAAGATTTGATCAGCCTACAATATTTGCCTACAAGAGAGTTGGGTTTTATAGAACATCCAGAGCCCAGTTGTTCAAAGCATTGTTAGCTTAACGAGCTCGTTAAGGGTCATTTCGTTAACTGTTTTAGCAGATTCAATGTACAATTTTCTTAAATTTTTTGCTGAAAAAATGTGAGTAGCTTTTGCACTGCAAAAGCTACTCACATTTTTTCAGCAAAAAATTTCAGCATATTTGCGTATCACTCAATGCAAATTTTAACGAATTGTTAACTAACGATGTCGTTAGCTTTGAGCAACTGGGCCCAGAACTATCATCTCAGTTAAGAGCTTACCAGAAAAAACATATGCTGTGGGTAATCAAGTGAAGTACATCACAACACATGTTTTTATGGATATGTATTTATAAGAAAAATATCAATGCCTTTTGGATGAACACTATAAAACCAACATATGTGAAAATGCTGCTTTGCCACAACAGGTCTTCTATGCAGAATGAAAAATTAGTATTAGAAAATTACTATTATAGAACAGTTCTAGATAAACTGTCTTTTTCAACCAAAATGAGTTGACATATATTTTTTTATCTATCCACATACAAAATATGTTGTGGGTACTCATTAAAAGAACCTTGTCCAGGTGATTGTAATGAGAACCCAAAACATACATTTTCATGGAGATACAAGAAAATTTTCTGGATTACATAGCTTGAAATATAGAGTATCTGAGTTTACATTGTTCTTTTTTTCTCAATGAAAACTTATGTTGCAGCTACTCATTAGAAGCGCCTCTGTGAGAAACATATTGTAGGTACGCAATAAAAGTGCATCAAGTACCCACAGCGTAAGTTTTCATGGAGAAAAAAGAAAACTTGCACCTCTCATGAGTATCCACAACATGTGTTTCTCACTTTGATGCTTCTAATGAGTACCCACAACATATGTTTTCATGGAGAAATAAGAAAAATATTAACTTTTTATTTAAAAATACTCCTTATTCAGAGATATGTAGGATACAACTCCTGTCTATATTTATAAGCAAGCAAGTGTTAGAGCTTCTAATTTATGTTGGCACTTAAGCTAACCCTTACAGTTTTAATTACAACTGCAACAGACAACATTTCGATTTAATTTTCAGAGAAAATAAGGCTTGGCATTTCATTTGAATGGTCTGCCTAGCAGACGATTCACATGAAATGTAATGTTTTATTTTCCCTGAAAAATGATAATAATAATATTAACCCTTAAAGCACCAATCACAATTAAAGCAGACGACAATTTTGATCTTTTTTTACATTTTCAGAAGAAACCAAGTCTTGATATTTCATGTGAATCGTCTGCCAAGCAGACGATTCACATGAAATATCAAGACTTGGTTTCTCTGAAAAATAAAAAAAAATAATAAAAATTTTAGAATGTCTGCTAAAAATTTTGCTTGGCCCTTTAAGGGTTAATAATTTTTATTTGCTACAGTTTTGCTTAGTAGGCTTTAAGTGTTAAAAACTACGATAAAACTTGACTTATTTGCCTTGATTTTCTTTCCTCTTATCCCTGTAACTGCATGCCCAACCATCCTGCTCTTTATACCTATATCTTTTACATATAAATTATCATATTTACCCAAAAAAGAATATCTTGACACTATCACTCCTTACTATAAGTCCTAAAATTTCTAACACTTTATTCCATAATCATTTTGCCTAAATTTACCTTTTTATGCAGTTGTTTCTTAAAATATTTGGCAAACAGTGTAGATCCTGATCAGCAGTCTGATCTAGGTTTGCACTGTTTGCATAAGTCATTTTGTCAGAAATGGTATATAAAATCTTGGGACATTTACCGTACAAACATTAAACAAGTCCTTTTCACTACTTGTTGATGTGTTTAAAAAACTTCTGGACAAGTGGCAAACAGTGTAGACCTTGATAAGATACAGCATTCTTTGGTTTGATCTGGGCCTTCACTGTTCGCGCAGACCTGTCTGTCCCAATACTTAGGGTAAATGTGGTATTATAAGTGTAAACTTGCAACTCTAGACAAGAGTATTCTTGATCCCAGGCATTTTTTCAATCAAAAAAAATGATATTTTTCTTATTTCTGCACAAAAAGTTATGGTGTGGTTACCCAGAAGCACCTCTGCAATTTCTCCGAGAAGAAGAATGCTGGCGCTCTTGAAACAAGTACCCACAATATATGTTTTCATGGCGACACAAGAAAAATATTAAAACTTTTTAGTCAACGCTGAAAGTGCAAAAAACAACTGTCTTATTTTCTCTGAAAAATAATAGAAAAAAATATTAGAAAGTCGTTGCTACAGTTTTTCTCAGCAAGGGTTAAAAAAAAAAAAAGCGCCATATCAGGGCCTATGTCATCTCAAGTGATGCCTCATATTATGATTGTTAACCATATTTGTTAACCAATTATGATCCACAAACCCGATTATGCATTTGAATAAATTGAGTTGTTCTTCCTCCAGTTTCTTAACCCTTTCAACTCACTGGGCAAATTCAGCCGATAACAAATATATGATATCTTATTTTCCTATTTTTCCCTAGAAAATAGGCTTTGAGATCCTTTGGAGACAATTTGAATGAAAGGTCAAAGCCTATTTTCACTGAGGGAAAAATAAAAAAAAATATTTCAAAATATCCTCTGCTGATTTTTTTTACCCAGCATGCCAAGCCTTAAGGGAAAAATGATACACTTTCAAGGGAGACAACTGTATAAATTGGTTTTGCCTCCCCTCTGAAAAGGTGTCTACTCTAAAAGGAAAGAATTTGCTCCCTTTTAGACTAGACTCCTTTCAAAAGGGAACTGGCATGCAGTAAAGCAAACAGTAATTCACTAAAGTTGTCTCCCTTGGCAGAAATGGCAGAAAATGTACCAGATATATCCAGTCCCCTTAAAACTATCTGTTTCCATTTCCACCACCACAAAACAAAATTTCAATCAAATAACATACTTGAGAGATCCTATTTATACTCTGGATTATTTGCCGACCAAGAAAATAATAAGAAAAGGACCCCATGAAATGGGAGCCAACTTTTTGAGAGGTCTTACCTAGGAGGAGTATTTGAGGATATTTCTAAGATAATGTTCTCCATAAAAACATATGTTGTGGGTACTCATTAGAAATGCCTCAGTGAGGAGCTTCTAATGAGTACCACATTTTCGGAGAGAAATAAGAAACATTATCCCAGAATTATCACCAAATACTTCTCCTCTACAATTCCTCTGAGAGGAGATGATTTTGGAGAAAGCCCTTTCTAGAGGGATTCATTTTGTTTGTTTACCTGACATTTCTGGTGGTGGAAGGGGTGCCCTCTTTTTCTTCCTTCCAGGAACTATTGGAACTTCTTGTGATGTCACATCGGACTTAGCACCTTTTGTTACTTCCTCTTTATCTCGCCGCCGAGGTGGCGACATGTCACGAATACCACTATCCCCATTAAAGTGTTCAGCACTATCTATTGAGGTTGTATCTAGGGTAGTTTGTAAGTTTTCTACTTTTGCCCCTTCAGGGGACTCAGCACCACTCAGTGTTAATTCGTGATAACCACTCGAATCCGAACTATTCCTAGAATGCAGCTTCTTTAACGGCACACGAACTTCGGTAATTTCTTCAATACGGTTCTCCTCTAAAACCTCCTTTGGTTTCACCTCGATTTCAACTTGCACTGTTTGAGGTCCATTCTGTTTCTGTTGTGGAGGTGGAGGAGCAGCCCGCTTTTTCTTTTTCGGCAGTGTTTGCGATGTTGTGTCCGGCACACTTTCCTGATTTTTGGCCTGAACTTCCGCTGAAATAGTTTCAGCAACAGGGGTTAGTGCACTATCCAGGCTTTTACGAAAGTCTGTTGTTCGAGTATTTGACACAGTGTGTAAGTTACCCGTAGTTCGTCGTAGATCTATAGTTTCATTTTCACCACTTGTTACGTACATAGACTTTGCTCTCATTTGCTCATCATTAGACCTACCATGAACGTTAAAACTTTGTGCTTTACGTTTACCCACAGCTCCTGGATCAGAAAGTTGTGTTTCCTACAAAATGAAAATGGTATCAAGATTACTGAGTATACCATATACAGAAGAACTTTGATACTTAGAACTGTGACTGATGGTTGGAATGCCCTAAACAAATGGTACTAATTTTGTGTCCCCACAATTTACCGTTATTAAAATTCAATCCTTTCTAACAGGAACATTCCATAACTAGAATTAGTTTTGATGGTGCACTGGCTTTTTCAGTAATTGAAGTTTCACTGTAAACAGTGACACCAAGGGATTTAACTCTTTCCCCACTAGTGGCAACTTTTGTCGTCTGCTGATATGCTTTGCAAACAGTTTTTTCCTCAGATCAGGCCCGACAACGCATAGGGCCTGATCCGGATCCAAACTGTTTGCCACTTGGATGGTATTCCTGAAAGATTTTCTTTTTTTTTTAAAATTTAGAAAAAAAATCCAGACAACAAAAAAGCATGCAAAGAGTGAAAGGAATGGATACACTTTCAGGTGAGACAATGTTTGTCAAAATTGTTTGCCTCCTGTAGACCCACTTTTCAGAAAGGATTTGGTGAACAGAAAAGCAAACAGGAAGTCATAAAAGTTGCCTCCCTTGTAGAAGATGATGGAACATGTACCAAATGTATCCAGCCTCCTTATTGTTTATCTGTTTGTGTTGAGGTTTTACGGCCCAGTCAACCCAATGGGGTCATGTCGAGCGCGGTCAGTTTACCTAACCACACATTTACTGGGCAGGCTTAGTCCTCTAAGTGGTTAACCAGTATTGTGCACATTCTTTCGCCAGAAACTGACAACTGTCCTTCTTGAATCAGCGGAAGGGAGAGAATGACTGTAGAAAATATTTCATGATCAATCTCCACGAAAGAATGTTGCTGACCTCGGCGGGGGTTGAACCTGCGACCTCCTAGTCTCCAGTCGGACAGCGCATCCAACTGAGCCACCCAGGCCGGCTCCAGCCTCCTTAACCCTTGTCATGCTGAATAAATTAAGCCATTGCTTGATCTCGATTGTTGCTATAAGTTCACATTCTTAATGGCAAACAGTGCAGATCCAGATCAGGCTTCAGAAGCCAACTGATCTGGATCTACACTGTTTGCAAAGGCAGGGTACATCCGGGTTCAGCATGACAAGGGTTAAATCATCCACTTGTTAATACACATTTAACCCTTGTCATGCTAAACTAAGATGCCACGCCCACCTATAATTCTCAGCCAATCAGATTCCTTGATCCAAATTGCTGATATAAATTCAAATTAAATGGCAAACAGTGCAGATTCGGATCAGTTGGCTTCTTCAGAACCAAACTGATCTGAATCTACACTGTTTGCAAAAGGCAGGGTATATCCGGGTTCAGCAGGACAAGGGTTTATTTTCCGTACTACCTTTCAGCCATTGTACAAGCTGTTTTCCATGAAAGTCACATGCCACAGTACAATTTAAAATTCTATAAAGACGTGGCTCCAGATAAGGAGCTTTTGTCAGCCGAAAAGTACTGATATTTTCTTATTTCTCCACGAAAACATATGTTGCGGATACTCATTAGAAGTCCCTTGGTAAGGCACTTCTAATGAGTATCCACAACATATGTTTTCAGGAAGAAATAAGAATATCATTTCCTGGATATGCACTCTTGTCTGGAGCTATGATTCTACTGACTGTGACAGAATGTGTATTTTATCTGTTTTAACCATTAAATCATCTTTGAAATTTGTAGCAGAAATTATTCTATTTTTTTTTTTTATTCATTTATTTTTTATTTTTTGACACAGGGGATCAAAGTCAGAGATGATGTTTTATGTTGTCACTTTTTGTCCTGAATTAATTGGGAAGCACCTTCAGCCTCATCTTCTGCTTGAGGAAAAAAACAGTATGATAAATCACAGATGCCACTGGCATTTATGAATATATACCCAAAGGACTTGTAAACAAAATAAACATAATAAAATGAATGTAGCTGTATGCTTTGAGTACTCATACTGTTGTGGGTACTAAGTGACTTTCTGAGCACTTCTTATAAATACCCACAACATAGATTTTTATGGAAAAATAAGAATTTTTTTATAGAATTATCACCAAATCTTTCTCTTAACAAGTTCTCTAGAGGTTAAACCAGTCTGCTTTACTCCTTATGTCCATTGAGCCTATAAACTTATACCAAGAAAGCAAACCATGGCCGCCGCTGAATGAGTCGAGTCCATCAACAGCAGAAGCCACTTGGTTAAATCTACTTTGAGCAGTACCATTTCTGGTAGCCTTGCCCAAGGCTTAGAAATATACATATGTATTTTTTGGCTTATTGAGCTCTGTGGCTAGTCTATAGATAATATGGTCTGGATGTCTAATATATTTCAGAGACAACCACAGAAGAAAAGTTCACCCATAGACTAGCTAAACATTGAATCACAAAGTAGAATGTGAATGAAAAAAAAAAAAATAATAAGTAAATAAAAAGTGACAAACATATTATATATTGGCCTAGTAGCTAGGCTACATTTTTTGGATACTGCTATCCACTGGCTTGGTTGACAGACACTTTTTGCTACATGGTACTGTTGCAATAAATCACTGATAGCAAAAGAAATGAAAAAGGTAATATCACTGTTGTCAGATTATTTCATCTCTCCACCCCCATTTTGTGAAATGTTTACTTTCCAGATACTTGTATAGATCATAAATCTAGATGAATGGGACTAAAAGTGAGGAAACATTACACGAAAATTATAGCTCCAAATAAAGAGTGGAATCCCTGCAAATATTTTTCTTTATTTTCCCCTGATTTGTTTGTTTGTGTTGGGGTTTTACGGCCCAGTCAACCTATTGGGGTCATGTCGAGTGCAGTCAGTTTACCTAACCACACGTTTACTGGGCAGGCTTAGTCCTCCAAGCGGTTCACCAGTATTGTGCACATTCTTCCGCCAGAAACTGACAACTGCCCTTCTTGAATCAGCGGAAGGGAGAGAATGACCATAGAAAATATTTCATGATCAATCTCCACGAAAGAATGTTGCCGACCTCGGCTATTTTCCCCTGAAACCATGTGGGTGGGTATTCATTAGAATAATTACCAACAGCGTATAGTTTTTGAATAGCACAGTGTATACTTTTTGAAGAAATAAGAAAAATATCAAAACAGTATTTACCCTAAATATTGGGAGACCGTAATTCCTTACCGTACTTGTTGTAAAATTTGAACAAGTCCATTTTATTATCTGTTGCTGTGTCTTTACCCTTGAACTGCCAATCACAACAACTGTCGTCTTCTTTGTCATCTGCTTGTGATTTTAAAAGTCATTTTTGCAAACAGTGTGGACCCAGATCAGACTGCTCCTCTAGGAGCAGTGTGGTCAGGGTCCACACTGTTTGCCTGTATGCAAAAATAGATTTGAAAAGTTTATAAGAATATTCAGATGACATGAACAGATGACATTTTCAGATGCATGTTTTCTTGGCATTTTAAGGGTTAAAACTACTGAATGAATGGCAAACACTTTAGACCCTGACCAGACACCATATTCTGTGGCATCTGATCTTGGTCTACACTGTTTGCTGAAGCCAGTTTTTTTCCAAATATTTAGGGTTTCTATGGTTGATTAGTTTCAATTAATGGCCCAGTCTGTTGAGGATATATAGGACTGGTCAGTAAAAATTAATCTACTCACACTTTTTCCTGGGCAGGCTTAGTCCTCTAAGTTAACCAGTACTTGTGCATATACTTTTGCCAGTAACTGACAACTGCCCATCTTGAATCAGCGGAAATGGGGTGAATGACCATATAAATGATTTCACGATCCGGACAAAAGTTATTTGGTCAAGCTTAGATCAAATTTTCAATCCCTGTTGTTTCTGCAGTTGGACACACAATTGATGGATCTGTGGAGCTTGGTTGGGTTATTATGTAAACTGGCTCCAGTCTCCAGTGACTAAAATTAATATATTTCTCATAATCCTGTTTGAATAAACCAAAATATTATGACTATAAAGGCTGGTCACTAGACCAGCCTTTATAGTCATAATATTATTTTGGTTTATTTTAGTGGATTATTAAACAGATTATAAAAAAAAAAACTATTTAGTCACTGAAGACTGGAGCCAGTCTAGGTTATTATGGTATTCATAGCTCTAGGTATCAGGTTGATATTTTCCTTTTTCTTCATGAAAACATGCTGTGGGCACTCATTAGAAGCACCTCTGCACTTCTAATGAGTACCACAACATGATTTTGTGGAGACATAAGAAAAATATCAGGGCCCAATTTTTCAAAACTAATTATGTCGTTAGTTAACATATTGTTAAAGCTTTGATCATTAAATATTGCATCTACGTTAATATATTTTTGCTGAAAAAATGTGAGTAGCTTTGCAAAAGCTACTCACATTTTTTTTTCTGCAAAAATACCTGTGAATTAGATATTGTACTTACTAGAACAGTTAACATTTTGACCACTAACAAGCTTGTTAAGCTAACAATGCTTTGAACAAATGAGCCCAGTACTTTTTGATCGAAAAAGTTCCCTATCTGTAGCTATGGATTTTTTTTGTTTGAAAAAATCTCTGGAGATATGATACACCAGAACACTTACTGTTTTAGATTTCTTATCTTTCCTTCCCAACATCGAAAGGAATCCCCTCTTGGCTTTCTTCTCGCTGGTTGTTGGCATATAGCCTTGTTCAGTGTTTCTGTTTGACTGGGCTAATGTTTTTGTTGTAGCCTGGGCCAGCTCAGGCATTGACTTTGTTGCAGCAGCCTCCATCATACCTGCAAACGATATAATCTGGAACTGTTACATCTGTTAACCCTTGAGTGCCAATCACAACTGCAGCAGATGGCATTTTGAAATATATATTTTTTATTTTTCAAAGAAAATAAGTCTTTATATTTCATGTGAATTGTCTGCTGAGCAGACAATTCACATGAAATATCAAGGCTTATTTTCTCTGAATTTTTTTTTTTTTAGAATGTCCTCTGCTACAAATTTTGCTTGGTGCTTAAGACAATTAGCATGCTGGGTAAACTTTTTAGCAGATGACATTAAAATATTTTTCTTATTTTTCCCAGAAAACAGAGTTTGATATTTCATACAAATTGTCAATTTACATGGAATATCAAATACTGTTTTCTTGGAAAAAGTAAGAAAAATATTGTTAATTTGCTGTCTGCTGAATTTGCCCATACAGTGATAAAGGTTAAGACACTTGAAGTATTAAGCTCTATATTTCTTTGAAAACCAAGCAAAGTTATTGTAACCATTAAAGCACCAGTCACAACAGCAGAAGATTCAAGAATGGTGGAAAGGGCATATAGCACTTACCTCTGTCCATCCGTTCATCTCCGTCTGTGTCCGGCATTAGCAATATTGGTTCAAGTTTTTCAGGTGGGGGCATTCGTGTCCTTTAGAAACATTTCTAGTTTTTTTAATTTTTTTGAGAAAATCAGGGGGGGGGGGGGGGGGGTTTCCCCTAGAAATTAGGCTTGATAATTCACATGAATCATCTACGCAATTAATATGAAATGTCAAGCCTTATTTTATCTGAAAAAGAAAATGTTTTAGAATGTGGTCTGCAGCAACTTTTGAAATGTCCAAGTAACAAATAAATATTGATTGATTGTGTTGGGGTTTAAAGACACGGCAACCCTTGTGGGTCATTTTGTGTCGTCTCCCAGAGGAAGGGAGAAAAGAGATAGAAGAGATAGTAGAAGAGATGAAAGAGAGGGACAGGGAAGAAAGAGGAAGAGGAGTGAAAGTGAAGAAACAGAAGAAATAAAAACATTTCCCCCTCTACCCTTACCTGCTACAAGGATAGCTGGCCTTGCTCAACTGTAAGCCAATATCAGTTGGACGCCCTGGTGACGTGAGATACACGACACCTTTGCACCATCCAACCACCCCCATCAAATAAATCCTACAGATCTTGAACAAATGCAAAACATTTACTGTGACTGTTACACTTTCAGAAGAGGTAACTTTGAAATTGTTTTGCCTTCCTACTGAAAATGGGTCTACTGTAAAAGGAAAGAATTTGCTCCCCTTTTTAGAAGAGGCTTCGTATGCAGGGGAACAAACAGAAAGCCACAAAAGTTGTATCCCTTGCTAAAATGATGGGAATCTACCTGATGTATCTAGCCACCTTAACCCATTGTATACTGAATAGACTCTCCCACACAATATCTTGGAAGAGTCCAATTTCAATTTTAGGTACGTCTGGCTATGAGATCTACATATTCCATGTATTAGGCCCCTGACTGACTTAACACTTAAATTGCCAAGAAAACTTGCATCTGAAAATGTTTCTATGTCATCTGCTGAATATTCTTGCAAACCTTACAAACCTATTTTTGCATACAGGCAATCAGTGTGGACCCTGATCAGACTGCTCCTAGAGGAGCAGTCTGATCTGGGTCCACACTGTTTGCAAAAATGACTTTTAAAATTACAAGCTGATGATAAAGCAGACGACAATTGTTGTGATTGGCGGTTTAAGGGTTAAGAAGTTGAGATTGATACTCATTGAGTCTGATACCAACGCCAATGCCAATACATGTACTGGGGTGGCAAAAATAGCTCTCCCTGGGTTGCTGATGACATTATATGACCATTAAGTATTAATTATTCAAAGGTCATTATATACAATCCTTCAAAACACAATGCTGCAGATTTTGGATACAAATTTATATCAAGAAGTTGTCATATGCCCTTTATGGACATTTTCATAAATATCCAGAGCTGGGAAACCTGTACTCCTTCAACTCAATTTTAATACCTGCTATGGTAAATGTCCTACACAAAAAATTCTGACAAAATGACATATGCAAACAGTGTAGACCTAGATCAGACTGCTCCTGACGGCTACCCAGATGTTTACGTGTGAACAGAACCACCATTTCATATGCCAACGGTCTATGACCTTTATCAGGTTTCACAGATGTGTAGGATCATCTGGTACCTTGCTGTGCCTATAATGCCCTTTTTGTGTGGAATGGCTCATATACAGAATAAAGCCATCACGAAACGAACCTATATAATTTTGACCCCCTTAAACCCCACTTTTATATAGTAAAACTGGGGTTTACAGGGGTATACATTATTTTTCTTATTTCTGTTCAAAGCCATAGATTGTGGTTACTCGTCAGAACTGCCTTATCGAGGCAGTTCTAACGAGTACCCACAATCTATGTTTTGAGCAGAAATATGAAAAATATCAGAATTTTTTATCTGAAATTTTCATTTCTTTGTGGTAAAATTTTCAGTATATTTGAATAGGCATGTTTTCGTAATGATTGCAAAAAAGAAAGCCAATGCAGAATTCATACTCCTACCGTATTTACCCTAAATACTGGGAAATGTTTTAACTCCTCAACATACTTGCCCCAAAATTTTAACAAGTCACTTTTACTACATTACGAAAACACGCCTATTCAAATATACTGAAAATTTTATAACATAAAAAAGGAAAATTTTCAGATAAAAAATTCTGATATTTTTCATATTCCTGCTCAAAACATAGATCGTGGGTACTCGTTAGAACCGCCTCGCTGAGGTGGTTCTAACGAGTACCCACAATCTATGATTTAGAGCAGAAATAAAAATAATGTATACCCTTGTAAACCCCAGTTTTACTATATAAAAGTGGGGTTTAAGGGGGTCAAAATTATATAGGTATGTTAAGTGATGAACTGTGAATGTGTCTCAAAAGTACTGAATGAGTAGCAAACATTTCAGGCCCTGATCTGGGTCTACACTGTTCGCTCAGGCTGATCTGCCGAAATACTTATGATAATTACCATATTCTACCTGTCACAGACAATTTTACCTATCATAGACAATCCTACCTGTCAGACAATTCTACCTGTCATAGACAATACAATTTGTAACAAAAACTAACAAAAACCCTGTTGTTTCTTATCTACCGTATTTATCCTAAGTATTGGGACACCTTTCCTCCTTACCATACTTCTCCTAAAGTTTGAGCAGGTCCATTTTGCTATCTACTGATTTGTGTAGAAACTGCTGTATGAGTAGCAAACAGTGTAGACCCTGATCAGATGTTGCATTCTGCGACATCTGATCTGGGTCTACTCTGTTTGCTCAGGCCTCTGTTTGCTCAGACTCTGTTTGCTCAGGCCTGTCTGTCCCAATATTTAGGGTTATTACTGTAAACACTATGAAATACTGTATTTACCCTAAATATTGGAACAGACAGCACAAGCAAACGGTGTAGAAGTCTATTACACATCACAAACACACACAAAACTGGTAGCCAAATGGATTTTTTTCCAAACTTTAGAACAGGTAGTGTAAGCAGTTAAGGTGTTCCATTATTTAAGGTAAATACGATACAAAAGAATGTGCTGTTCACCTGCTGGTAACTTGTCAAAAATTAGAAATTAAATATGACATCTGACAGAGAATGTGTTAAGGAGGATTATTTGGTGATAATTCTGGGATATTTGTTTCTTAATTCTCCATAAAAAAACATATGTTGTGGGTAATCATTAGACGTGCCTTAGCATATATTGTGGGTACTCATCAGGTCAAGGTGCTTCCAATGAGTACCCACAACCAAGGACGTAAATAATACAAGGATTTGCAACTTGTTCTCCGCGTAATAGAAAGAACCGACACACCTCGTGATACCCCGAGAAACCGCGAGAGATTTTATACGTCTTTGCCACAACATATGTTTTCATACAGATATAAGAAAAACATTTTTTTTTTTGGATACTCCCCTTGTCTAGTCACACAGTCTGAAGCTATGGGGCCAAAATAATTTCTTCATTTTCCACTGAATATTTAGTGTTCTGGGATATTTTTCTTATTTCTCTACAAAAACATATGTTGCAGGTACTCATTAGAAGCCCTTGGCAAGGCACTTCTAATGAGTACCCACAACATAAGTTTTTGTACAGAAAATAAGAAAAGAATTGTCTGAAACTATGGGGCAAAATAAATTTCTTCATTTTCCATCGAATATTTAGTGTAGATATGGTATCTGATTGAGGTACAATCATCATCTTACTTTGTGAACCCTACCACTGACAATTTGGTCTACCATGTGAACCTTACCATTGACAATTTAGTCCATAAACTGGTAAATGCAGCATAAAATATTTCAGGTGAATGGATACTTTCAAGGGATGCAACCCTGTCAAAACTGTTTTGCCTTTTCAGAAGGGGCTTATTGTACAAGAGAGCAAACAGGAAATCACAAAAGTTGTCTCCCTTGTAAACAATTAGTGGAAAATTTATCAAGTGTATATACCCAGCCCACTTAAATGAAAGCTTGAAAATTGGTCAAACGAATCCAAAATTTTTAAGGTATTTCAAACAACAATTCTTTATGGACATATAATGTTACCCCGGCTATGACAATAAAGTTTATACATGTGGAAATATGTCAGCTGTAGATACCTAACATGTATCAGACAATGCTCAAATGACTATATAAATTTTGTATGATGTAAAACACCTGTATTTTGGGTGGATGGCTGTCATTGTGTTTGGTACTTTAAAGGCTTACCATATTTACCATATGTATTCCGACAGAAGGCCTGAGCAAACAGTGTAGACCCAGATGAGACGCCGCAGAATGCAGCATCTCATCAGGGTCTACACTGTTTGCCACTCATCCAGCAATTTTTAGACACAACACATCAGGTAGTAAATTGTATTTTGTTCATATTTTAGAACAAGTATGGTAAGGATTTGAGGTGTCCGAATACTTAGGATAAATACGGTAGGTTACATACTAATCTGGATACTCCAGTTATCTTAGCTCTGGCTAAAATAATTTCTTCATTTTCCAAGATAATTAGTATTTGACACTGCATTGAAATCAGCTTGTCTCTCATAATTTTAGCCTATGATATGCTGAGGCGCTTCTAATGAGTACCCAACATTCGTTTTATGGAGAAATGAGAAAAATTATCTCAATTCGATTGACTGAGTTGAGGTTTTACGGTCCATTCAACCTATGTGGATCATGTCGAGCATGATCAGTTTACCCAACACACTTTTCCTGGACAGGAAATTTTCCCAGAATTATCACCAAATACTTCTTCTTAACAAGTCGTCTGTGTACCTGTTCTAAAGCTTAACCTATGTCCTGCTGAACCCGGATATACCCTGCCTTTGGAAACAGTGTAGATCCAGATCAGAAGGCTTCTAATCTGGATCTGCACTGTTTGCCATTCTGTGTGCCAATTTCTATCAGCAATCTGGATCAAGAAATCTGATTGACAATTAGAAGTGGGCGTGGCATCTTTATTCAGCATGAAAAGGGTTAACCCTTCTCTTGCTGAACATGACATGCCCTGTCTTAGCAAACAGTGTAGATCCAGATCAGTTGGCTTCTTTAGAAGCCAGCTGATCTGGATCTGCACTGTTTGCCATTCTGTATGTGAATTTTATCAACAATCTGGAACAAGGAATATGACTGGCTGACAATTAGAAGTGGGCGTGGCATCTTACTTTATTCAGCATGACAAGGGTTAAACAAATTCATTTTACTACCTGTTTATGTATTTAAACAAGAAATCTGCGGAAAGCGATGTCGCACCTGCGGGGATTAAGTCATACAAGTTCCTATTTGTATTGAAAAAAATCTATTTTGCAGTATTCAAGAAATTGATGGGTTAGAAAAATGGACAAAGTAGAAAATTTGGAATATTGGCTTGCAAAATTTTATCTAAACCTGTCCATTATTTCACAAGATATTGATATTGAGCGGATATCATTTTTGCCCATTAATCAAGGCCAGTAACTCAGCTGAAAATTGACGAAATCCCAAGCTAGGTATTGTTAACAACAATATGTATGCAAAATATGATCCTAATCCATCAATTCTTTCACAAGATATTGAGCGGAAACCAATTTTGGGCATAAATCAAGGGCCCCTAACTCTGCTGAAATGAATCTGAGATTTATGTGCAAACAATATGCACATCTTCAGACCATGACCTAATCATATGTAAGTTTCAAAGCTATTGGCCTAAAACTGCAGGAGGAGTTGCGCTCACGAAACACCTACTGACTATAAGGGTTTTAGGCAAAAATTGACTAAGTTAACAAAGCGAAAAAAGTTGAAAGAAAAAAAAAATCTGAGATATATGTGCAAACAATATGCAAATCTTCAGACTCTGACCTAATCATCTGTGAAGTTTCAAAACTATTGGCCTAAAACTGCAGGAGGAGTTGCGCTCACAAGACACCCACTGACTATAAGGGTTTTAGGTAAAAACTGACTAAGTTAACAAAGTTGAATAAGTTGAAAAAAAAAATCTGAGAACTATGAGCAAACAATATGCGCATCTACACACCATGGCCAAAACATCTGTGACGTTTCAAAATGATTGGCCAAAAACTCTAGGAGGAGTTTCGCTCACGAGACACCCACTGACGATAAGGGTTTTAGGTAAAAACTGACTAAGTTAACAAAGCGGAAAAAGTTGAAAAAAAAATCTGAGAATTATGAGCAAACAATACGCACATCTATACACCATGGCCAAAACATCTGTGAAGTTTCAAAACGATGGGCCAAAAACTGTAGAAGGAGTTGTGCTCACAAGTCAATTGTTGACGAACAGACAAACGGACGGGTCACGGCACACCTATATCACGCAGGTGCGACAAAAACTGCTGAATGAGTGACAAACATTGTAGACTCTGATCAGATGTTTCATCCTGCAGCATCTGATTTGAATCTTCACTGTTGCTCAGGCCAGATTTAATACTTAAAACATAAAGTGATAAATGTTTACTGACAATGATGTAGCTTGGCATGTTTTGCACTGAACTAATGGATGGACAGGTCCCAATCCCAGTCTTCATCTTCATTGCAGCCCCTTTTTTACTTAGAGTTGAGAATTAATACATGTGATTTATGCATTGACTTTGGTAAGCTTTGCATTGAAATTTCAGAATTCCACGTGTGGGATAACGTTCAGTATACATTCAACAATTTAAACATACATTAAACGGAACAATTTTTCAACTTACCAATGGAGATGAAATCTATCTCATTGGTCTTGAAGTCACCGACAAGCGTTTCATCTGTCACCGTCTCGACTGAGTTACCGGGCAATCTGAACACATACTGGGATGGATCAAAACCTTTCTCCTTGCAGACAACTGCACGCACTTCACCAAGTGATGCCTTGGGGCTGATTCTCAGAACTTTCTTCTGTTTCCCAGGGAGGTTCACGATGAAACGACACGTCAGCTGAAATGATAAAAATGTACATGTACCAACTAATTCTCCCTAATCATTTCACTTAACTCCTGTCATGCTAAATAAATTATGATACCACACCCACTTCTAATTTTCAGCCAATCAGATTACTTAATCCAGGGTATTGATACAAATTCATATTGTAATTGACTAACAGTGCAGATCCAAATCAACTGGCTTCTTCAGAAGCCAACTGATCTGGATCTCACTGTTTGTAAAGACAGGGCATGTTCCTGGTTCAGCAGGACCAGGGTTAACTCTTAAAGTGCTATTCACAACTGCAGCAGACGACATTTTGATTTATTATTTTGTATTTTTCTGAGAAATATGGCTTGACATTTCATGTGAATCATGTGCCTCGCAGATGGTTCACATAAAATGCCAAGTCTTTAATTTCTCTGAAAATTATAAAAATAATTTTAGACTATTGTCTACTACTTGACGATTTGGTGTTTTATGTCCCTTTCAACATTATTCAAGTCATATTGAGATGATGAAGAGATGATAATGAAAGGTACTGTGCAACAAAGTGCTGTACAGTCAGGAGCTGATGATGATGATGATGATAATGAGTTCAGGTTTAATGACGTGTCAACCCAGGAGGGTCATTTGCGTCAAAATGGTATATTAACAGGGTTTGGTATTGAAACGGCTATAATGATAAGTCATATATATGCATGAAAATATAAAACTAGAATGAATTTAAAAATCTGAACGGTGTCATGAGCTGAACTGCACCTCTAGCGGGATTCAAACCTGGGACCTCATGGTCCAAAGTCAGGAGGGCTAACTGCTTGGCTGAGCACATGGGTTTTTGCGGAAATTTTACCAAGTACAATTTACTACCCAATGTTGTGTCTAAAAAATTGCTGGATGAATAGCAATTTGGCAAACAGTGTAGACCAGCCTGTATAGTCATGATATTATTTTGGTTTTATTTTAGTGGATTATTAAACAGGATTATGAGAAAAAATATTTAGTCACTGGAGCCAGTCTAGATGAGTGGTAGTACAGTCCATAGTAGACCGTTCTATCTTGCAAAGAAAATTTGTGTTTTGTGTTGTACCAATAAAACTATATTTCCTTCTGACGTCAAACAACACTTCTGTCACTTAACGCTTAGTATGCTGAGAAAAAATTACAGCAGAAGAGATTTTGAAATATTTTTCTTGTTTTTCCCAGAAAATAAGCCTTCATATTTCATACAAATTGTCTACTAAGGGAACAGTTATATTTAATGTGGAAGACAGTTTTCTGTGAAAAAAAAGAAAAATATCATCAATTTTTCATCTGCTGAATTTGCCCGTTGCATGCTAAGTGTTAACAGGAATAGATATACTTTCAAAGGGAGGCAATTCTGTCAAAACTGTTTTACCTCCTTTCTGAAAACGGGTCTACGTACTCTAAAAGGGTCTCCCCTAAAAGGAAAGAGTCTGCTCCCAATGGGAACAAATGCTTTCTTTTCAGAGCAGCCCCTTTTTCAGAAGGGACTTGCTGTGCAGGAAAGCAAAGAGTAAGTCTCTTGTCAAAAACGGCAGAAAAACTACTAAGTTATCCAGTCCCCTTAAAACAGAATTTGTCAACCGGACACAGGACAACTAGTTCAAAATTTTTCAAGGACTCTTCTTAACCCTTGTCCTGCTGAACCTGGATATACCCTGCATTTGCAAACAGTGTAGAGCTAGATCAGTTGGCTTCTGAAGAAGCCAACTGATCTGGATCTGCACTGTTTGCCATTAAGTATGTGAATTTATATCAACAATCTGGATCAAGTAACCTGATTGGCTAAAAATCATAAGTGGGCATGGCATCTCAATTTATTCAGCAGGACAAGGGTTAAGTGCACGATCAACATGCATCCTCAAGATCAAGATTTATGATAGGAGCCAGCACATGACAAAACCTATAATAAGTTTGTGTTGAGGTTTTACAGCCCAGTCAACCCAATGGGGTCATGTCGAGCGCGGTCAGTTTACCTAACCACACGTTTACTGGGCAGGCTTAGTCCTCTAAGCGGTTAACCAGTATTGTGCACATTCTTTCGCCAGAAACTGACAACTGCCCTTCTTGAATCAGCGGAAGGGAGAGAATGACCGTAGAAAATATTTCATGATCAATCTCCACGAAAGAATGTTGCCGACTCGGCCGGGGTTGAACCCGCGACCTCCTGGTCTCCAGTCGGACGGCGCATCCAACTGAGCCACCGAGGCCGGCCCTATAATAAGACTTGGGTGACTAGCAAAGACTCAGATCAGCCTGTACAGTATGGCAAGGATTCTCATTTATTCCTCTTTGAACAGCCTGGAGTCTGTAGAAGGCACATGTGATAGGTAGAGGCTGATCAGACTGCATGGACGAGCACGCTGATCTGAGTCTTCGTTGGTCGCATAAGGCTTATTGAAGGTTTTGTTGTGCGCTGGCTCATATTATAAATTTAAATTCCAGGGAAAGCAAAAGAGATTAGTGTGTTTCATATTTTTCCCTAAAAATAGGGCTCTGTACTTCAGTTATAGTAAAATTTCCAGCTGCCAATATTTTCAAATGCTTATTAGTAAATGTCTCCTAAGCAAATAAAGTCAATATGAATTTCAAACCCTAACCCTGAAAAGTGCGAAACAACAATTTGATTTAATTTTTTGTATTCTTTTAGAGAAAATAAGACTTGGCATTTCTAATGAATACCCACAACAGAATGTAAATTTATGGAGAAATAAGGAAAATTATCCCAGAGTTATCATTAAATACTCCTCATTAACAAGTCTCTGCATATCATGGGTTCTCATCAGAATTGCAGCAATGAGGCAATTCTAGGAATACAAATTCAGAGAAATAAGAAAAATATCAATACTTTCTCGGAAAAGCATCTTATCTGGAACTTTGCTGACATTACACCAGATAACATGAGGCATCAAGAAAATATTTTTCTTATTTCTCCTTGAAAACATATGTTGCCGATGAGGCACTTATGAGGCACTTCTAATGAGCACCACAACATATATTTTTGTTGAGAAATAAGAAAAATATCAATAATTTTTGGTTGAAAAAGGGCCTTAACTGGAGCTATGTGATAATGCAATGTTATCACTCAGCATGCTGCGTAAAAATTTCAGCAGACAACATTTTGAAATATTTTTCTTACCCCCACTCCCCACAAAAAAATAGGATTTGTCATTTCATGCAAATTGTCTCCTTAACCCATTTATGCCTAGCACCCCATAAAAGGGATGCTGGCAAACAGTGTAGACCTAGATCAGAGGCCACAGAATGTGGCATCTGATCAGGGTCTACACTGTTTGCGTTAAGTACAGAAATTTCTAAAATAAATGGAAATGGACCAATCCAAAGAGAGAGGTAGAAGAGTCAACTTGGCATAAATGGGTTCATGAAATTTTCAAATCCTATTTTCTGGGAAAAATAAGAAAAATCTCATCAATTTGTTGTCTGCTGAATCTGCCTATAGCATAGCAAGTGATAATAGTTGCAGGAGAAAGATAAGATTTGACATTAATATTGCATTAGATTGTATCTTTGGCCTTCTCATTGGAGTAGTAAATATTGATAATGCACATCAACCATCTGAAATATTGCTCAATCAGGTTAGATACACTGAATAATCAATTGAACTTTGTAAATTAACCCTTTAAATGCCAAGCAAAATTTGTGGCAGACAACATACTATTTTTTTTTTTCTATTATTTTTCAAAGAAAATAAGTCTTTAAGTTTCATGTGAATTGTTTGCTTGGCAGACAATTCACATGAAATTTCAGGACTTATTTTCTTTGAAAATTTATAAAAATAAAAATTTCAAAATGTCGTCTGCTGCAGTTGTGACTGGTGCTTTTAAGTTGAAGACATCACCAATATAATGCTCAAAGTCACTGGGTGTTCCAATATAAAAAAGGTTTTTCTGACATCTCTATCTATAGACTATAGGTCCCGATAGGAAATGATTTTTTCCTACTTGTGTACCAGATTTTTTCCTACATTTTGTCCCAGGAATTTAGACAATGCTTTTTCCCTACATTTTTTTCCTACAACCATTTATGATCTCATTAGAGGAATTTCATTCTGAAAAATTGTGGATTATTTGCAATTGTATGCATAAATTGTTGTGTCAGTTGTTTAGGAATAAACATTTTTATAAAAGTTATACCTTTTAGACCGTGGTTGAATAGGAATTGCTAAAAGAAGATTTTAGGAAAAACCCTTGTTCATTAGACAGAAACAATCATTCAAAATCGGGACCAAGCAAACACCCAATGAGAGTCATGAGTTCAAATTGCCACTCAAAGTCATGAGTTCAAATCGCTATGTATGTATGTATCTAGATTTTTAATGCTACCTGAGGCAACTGAGTCACATAGAGGCAGTTCAAATCGCTACTTGAAGTCATGAGTTTAAATCACTGCTCAAGATCACGAGTTTAAATTACTACTCAAAGTCATTAGTTCAAATTGTTACTCAAAGTCATGAGATCAAATCAATGCTCAAAATCATAAATTTAAATCACAGTACTCAAAGTCATGAGTTTAAATCATTGCTCTAAATCATGAATTCACAAATTGCTACTCAAAGTTAAATCACTTCTCCAGGGCATGAAATCAAAGTGCTGCTCAAAGTCATGAGCTCAAATCGCTACTCAGTCATGAGTTCAAATCACTACTCAAAGTCATGAGTTCAAATTGCTGCTCAGTCATGAGTTCAAACTGCTGCTCAAAGTCATGAGTTCAAATCAATGTTCAAAATCATTTCAAATTGCTACTCAAAGTCATGAATTCAAATCCCTGCTCAGTCACGAGTTCAAATCAATGTTCAAAATCATTTCAAACTGCTACTCAAAGTCATGAATTCAAATCCCTGCTCAAAGTCACGAGTTCAAATCCCACTTGGTTCTTTTCATAAATGTAAAGTTGCGTTGAACTGAGGCGCCAGTCAAGAAAATTTCAGTCAATCTTACATTTTTTCCTTTCCATATGAGATTTATTAAACCCATTCAATAATTATTTTGCTCACCAAAACTTGTTATTGATATAAATTATTGAACTTGTTTGATAAATATTAATTACTGTATTTGACCTACCATATCTACGCTAACTATTTGGACCAACAGGACTAAACAAATAGTGTAGACCCAAATGAGCCACCTGGCCATGGAGCATAACATGTGATCATGGTCTCTACAATGTTTGCCACTCATCCAGGTTTGGTGAAGCACTTCTAATGAATACCCACATTTTTTATGGAGAAATAAGACAACTATCGAGACTTTTTGAACGAAAAAAATACCCTCTTCGGAGCTATTTAACTTAAATCCTATTTTTGTACTTTGATACACTTTCAGGGGGGACGGTAACTCTGTAAAATTGGTTTTACCTCCCATCAAAAAAGGCGCCTACCCTAAAAGGAAAGAATTTGCTGCCACGGGGAGCAAATTCTTTCCTTTTAGAGTAGACCCCTTTTCAGAAAGAGTCTTGTGTATACAAGAAACCAAACAGGAAGCCATAAAAGTTGTCTCCCTTGCAAACGATGTAGGAAAATCTACCGAGTGCATCCAGCCCCCTTTAAATAAATGACACAATACAGGAAAAATTGTGAAAAAAAAAAAGAGTCAAATATACTACAAATGATACCTACCATAGTTCTGCAACAGCAGCATATATCCATTGTAAATCTTTTTCACAATTATTCAAATTTCCAAAACACAAGAAAATCCATTAAATGCAAAACTCCATACTGGATTGCTATGGATCATTTCAACTCCATTGCATGGCTAGACCTAATCTTTTCACATTTAAAACCCAACAATAGCTTGAGCTGAAGTTCATATTTACAATTTACATTATTTATGTCACAATAATACATTGTGATCATTCTTTTCTATTCCTAACACATAAATAGACACTAGCAATGGCACAAAACACTTAAAAGCATTGGCTGAATAGGGAAGATTTTTTTTTAACCCTTAGTATGCTGGGTAATAATTTCAGCAGATGACATTTTGAACTATTTTTTCTTACTTTTCCCAGAAAATAGGTTTTGACATTTCATGCAAATTGTCTCCTTAGAGACAATTTGTATGAAATGTCAAGACCTATTTTCTGGGAAAAGTGAGAAAATATCATCAATCTGTGGTTGCTGAATTAGTCCTGAGAGTGGTTACGATTAAACCTGAATGAATCCATATAGAAAATCCACAATAAGTATGGGTTAACCGATTTAATTTTTCCACTTAAGAGTTTAAATGAGAACTTTGTCTGCTTCTCTAATATTTACTCTGTAAAATATTCCTTTAAGGACATAAACAAACCAAATATCTATCTATACACCCAAATAATCAATGACCTGTGTATTTTATTAATCAACCTTTAACACTCGCTGGCCAAATTCAGTAGATGACAAACTGATGATATGTTTCCTACTTTTCCCAAAAAACAGGATCTGACATTTCATGCAAACTGTATCCTTAGGAGACAATTTGCATGAAGGATCAGATCCATTTTCCTGAGAAAAATAAGAAAAATATTTCAAAATTTTGTTTGCTGAAATTTTTACCCAGCATGCAAAGTGTTATTAATTAATTAAAAGCACCTTGCCAAATGAATCACAATCAACTTGACTAATTAATCCTAAAACTGAGCGACATCACACAAAATGAGTGCTTACCCTAAATATTTGGATAGATATGTACCAGTAAACAGTGCAGATCCAGATATATGATCAGGATCTGCACTGTTTGGCATTGCGAGAGTACCGTAGCTTTTTATCAAATCACCAGGTTGCCAAATGGATGAATTTAAATTTTATAAATACAATAAGTAAGCAGAATTAATTAATTTATCAAAAAAAATAACTCCTTATTGTACTAAGTTTTGTACTAAAACTTAAGTCTACTGGACACAACCTGTTGATGTGTGCAAAAACTGCTGGATGAGTGGCAAACAGTGTAGACCAAGATCAGGTGCTGCATTCTGAGCATCTGATCTGGGTCTACACTGTTTGTTCAGGTATGTCCTGGGTCTTTACGGTCAGTGCCCAAATTTTGAGGGACATTACAGTAAGCCTGTTTTTTTTTTTTCACCATTAACTATTAAAGAGATGTGATTATTTAAAACTACCACTTATCAAATGATTTTCAAGGTCAGTGTTTTTAGATATGTCCAACTATTTGGTTTATCGAAGTAGCCTATATTTACATTCCAATCAGTCCATAAGTTCACGTCCCCACCGAAAAATCAGGTATGAAAATCCATTGTCACTTTAACAACTGCAGACTTTTATCTCTAAGAATTTTCCAATCAATATTAACCTGATGTCATCTATTCACTACAGCAAAACCTTTCCTTATAGCCTCTATCTCCCGATTATCAATTTTCTTAGCGTTAATCCTTTTCACTAAAATCAGCTGCCATTGTTAAACTTATAATTTTATCGTTTACAACTGAACTATACTCTTTTATGTCCACTTGAAATTAACCCTTAATGCACCAAGCAAAATTTGTAGCAGACAACATTCAAATTTATTTTTCAGAGAAAACAAGTCTTGACATTTCATGTGAATCATCTGCCAAGCAGACAATTCACACAAAATGTCAAGACTTGTTTTCTCTGTAAAATAAAAAAAAATAAATAAAAAAAAATGTTGTCTGCTGCAGTTGTTATTGGCGATTTAAGGGTTAACCTTTACCACTCTCTGGGCAGATTCAACAGAAGACAAATTGATATTTTTCTTTTTTTACCAGAAAACAGACTTTCATATTTCATGCAAACTGTCTCCTAACAGTTTGCATGAAAGATGAAAACCCATTTTCTGGGAAACTATGAAAAATATTTTACAATGTTGTCTGCTGAAAATTTACCCAGCATGCTAAGCATTAAGTTACATCAAGGGAAAGGGTACCTTGCTACTGACGAGAAATCGCTGATACATTCCATACAAGTTTGCGAATTTGTGCGGTCTGATCAGGGTCTGCAAATTATCCTGGCCTTAAGGGGTACTGATATACTTTCAAGGAAGACAACTCTGTCAAAATGGTTTGCTCCCTTCTGAAAAGGGGTTTACTCTTGGGAGCCATGTTTTTTCTTTTAGAGCAGACCCTTTTTCAGAAGGGGATCAGTGTGCAGGAAAACAAACAGGAAGTCACAATAATTGTCTCCCTTGCAATATTTTGCCCCCATTTTTCAAAGGGAGATAACTTTTACAACAGGAATTAAGTTCCTTATAGTACTTAAATCTCTTCAAAACTGGCTGCTACTCGAAAAAGGGAAGAATTTGCTTCCAATCTGAGTGAGCAAATTATTTGCTTCAAGAGTAGCCTTACCCCCAACCATTCCCCCTCTCCCCACTCCCAATGATAAGGGATAGCTATTTCCATGTCAGTTATCTCCCTTGAGGATGTATCCATTCCCTTAAAGAATCTCCATGTACACAAAATCAGCATAAGCACTGAGCATTCTGTAACTAAGGCATACGTATGCTTGGAATAAGTCCTACCACAGAAAAACATACTTTAAGCTAGATGAAGTGAACACTAAAAATACAGGTAAATTTCCACTGACTGCAAAAAGTGAAAACTTTGACCAGACTGCCCGGATGAACCAGCCAGAGTGGGCCTCACAGCATTAGACAAATTTTCTTATGACACAGCTAAGTATGCCATAGCTCTAGACAACAGCGGCATCCAAATTTTTTTTTTCTTATTTCTCCATGAAAACATACATTATTGGAACTCATTAGAAGCACCTCGCTGAGGCACTTCTAATGAGTACCCATAACATATGTTTTCATGAAAAAAAAAAGAAAAATATCAACAATTTTTGATTGAAAAAAAAAAAAAAATAAATAAAACACTTAATTTGGAGCTAAATATGTTCAATGAGACTTTTCCTGTTACAAGTCATGCTGTCTATGATGTACTATAGTTTATTTTTTCCTTGGCATCATTAGCTCTACTGGGAATAGCTGTATTTTACAAACACATACATATCAAATTAACCGATCAATGAGAATGACATCTCGATCATTTATTTAAGCCATTCACAAATTAAAATGTGAAAGGATAATACCCTGACACAATCATGTGGTGGGCAGATAACTCTGTCAAAAATTGCTGAAATTTGCCCATTAGCAATCCCAAGCCAGATCTCCACAATATCAATCCACTGATATTACTCAAGTTATTGTTTGGAAATGAAAATATGGATGGATGTACGGATGTATGACAAACACCTAGGACAGATAACTATGTCAAAAATAATGAAATCTGCCAATTAGCAATCCCAAACCAGAGCTATACAATATCAATGCACATTTCAAGTTTGCTGAAAATCCATTGATATTTACTCAACATTGTCTGAAAACCCAAATACTGATGTGAGTGGGGCAGATAACTGTCATAAATTGACAAAATTTGCCCCATTAGCTATCCCAAACCAGATCTCCATAATATCAATGCACATACCAAGTTTGGTGAAAATCCACTGATACTGATACTCAAATTTTCGTCTATAAGCGAAAATAAGGATGTATGGTGGGCAGATAACAGTGACAGAAATTGACGAAAATTGCTCATAAGCAATCTGAAACCAGATCTCCACAATATCAATGCACATACCAAGTTTGGTGGAAATCCATTGATCTTTACTGAAGTTATCATCTGCAAACAAAATACATAAGGATGGACAGATGATGGACATCCAACATGAAACCATTAATACACTGCCACACAGAAAATCTACCAAGGGTATCATGTCCCCTTAACCCTTGTCTTGCTGAATAAATTGCCATGCCCACTTCTAATTTTCAGCCAATCAGATTACTTGATCCAGCTGGCTGATATAAATTCACATACTTAATGGCAAACAGTGCAGATCCTGATCAGTTGGATTCTTCAGAAGCCAACTGATCTGGATCTACACTGTTTGCAATGGTAGGGTATATCCGGGTACAGCAGGACAAGGGTTAACACCTAAAGCACCAATCACAACTACAGCAGACAACATTTTTTTATTTCTATTTTATATTTTTAATAGTAAGTAAGTCTAGACATTTCATGTGAATTGTCTGAAAAAAAAAGTAGAATGTCATGGGCTACAAATTTTGCTTAATGCATACTATTCATCCAGATAATGATAGTGAAATAGGACAGGTGTAAATGCCAGGAGATATAACTAACTACAGGTAAGAGAGACAAACATTTCCTATTTCTTCATGAAAACATACAATAAATGTCCTAAAATTTCTATTCAATACTTTTGCTTTTCTTAAACTACTTAGTGGAATAGCAAACAGTGTAGACCCTGATCAGACTGTCATTTTTTAAGACACTTTGGTGTATCAAATATTAGGACATTTATGTATATTGTGCACTGATCCTTAAAAGTGCCTCACCTCAGCAAGGCACTTTCAAACATATGTTTTCATGGAGAAACATGACAAATATCAATATCAAGACTGAAGCTGAAAAAAACATGCCTTATGTAGAGCCACGCACAATATTTAATCCAAGATAAAGTAGTTTTCATAATACAAACTAGAAATGTGTCCACAGTACACGGATGCCCCCGCTGTAGGGTACCTGACTATAAAACTGCAAAATTCTACCTGGTACAAATGCCTTAACCTGAGTCTAAGTGGATCACTTATGTACGTATGTATGTACATACACACATTCGTACAGAAGGACGTACATTCGTACGCATGTACAGAAAACTGAAAAACTATATGCTCCCGGTATCATCTGATGCAGGGGCATAAAAAAAAAAAAGAATTTTTGCACTAAAACATATCCTGTGGGTACTTAATGGAATTGCCTCATTGAAGGAGTTCCAATGAGTACCAACAAGATATGTTTCCATGCATAAAGTAACAAAAATGTCTGCAGTTGTTCTCACAATTATCATCCAATCTGAAGCTATATGAGACTGTCACTATTTTATCATTCCATTGATCATGTTTTATATGTACAGCGTACATTGGCCGGCCTCGGTGGCTCAGTTGAATGCGCTGTCCGACTGGAGACCAGGAGGTTGCGCGTTCAACCCCCGCCGAGGTCGGCAACATTCTTTCGTGGAGATTGATCATGAAATATTTTCTACGGTCATTCTCTCCCTTCCGCTGATTCAAGAAGGGCAGTTGTCAGTTTCTGGCGAAAAAATGTGCACAATACTGATTAACCGCTTAGAGGACTTAAACCTGCCCAGTTAACGTGTGGTTAGGTAAACTGACCGTGCTTGACATGACCCCTTTGGGTTGACTGGGTTGTAAAACCTCAACACAAACAAACAGAGTACATTGCATACGTCTAGACAAGAGTGGGTATTAGGTAAAAAAATTTCCGATTTCTCCATGAAAATGTATGTTGTGGGTACTCATTAGAAGTGCCCAGGCACTTCTAATGAGTACACACAGCATATGTTTTTGTGGAGAAATAAGAAAAATATCAATACCTTTGGTTTGAAAAAAGCATCTTATCAAGAGCTACGACATTGTACATAGAAAAAGGGTAATTTTTTTCTATATAATCTATGCATTTTTGTTTTGGTTACAACAATTTTGGGGTCTATCTTTTTAAACCATATTAAATCAAAGCCTTGCTATAATGAGTCGTACCAAACATCAAAAGGTGATCACATACAAAATATATTTTATTTTTTTCACACTTCATGGTTCACACAAAATATGTATATATATTTTTTGTACTTCTCCCAGAATACATGTCATTTCAGTAAAAAGTAAAACTGTAATTTCAGCAAAATAAACATATAACACTCATTTGATGACTAATTGAAATTTACAAGGAAGGAAGGTACTAATGGTTAATCTGAGGATACACCCTTGAGATTTTATGGCCCTTTCAATAATGTTTCAGTTATATCAGGGCAATTAGTTGTTCTCCAAACTGTGAGTGAAAAACTTAGTTTTTTTTTTTTTTTTTGTCATTTCGTGCAGAAACCATTTTCTTAAATCATAAATAAACAAACTTGCCTGGTATGTTTCATCTGCCGATTTCTAATTTACCAATCTATCATGGTTTATTGCAACGACAAATTAGTAATGCTTACATTGCCTTCCAATTATTTCACGATCAATAATTGTTATTTCTATATGAAAGATGCGACAATTATCTGGATATGATTTTGTGCGTAAGTGGCAACAATCGGCTTAGCAAGCTGACGAAAATCACATAATACTGTAATAATCCTAAACATTGGGCCAGACAGGCCTGAGCAAACAGTGTAGACCCAGATCAGATGCCGCAGAATGCGGCATCTGATCAGTGTCTACACTGTTTGCCACTCATCCAGCACTATTTTCGACACATCAACAGGTAGTAAAATAGACGTTTACAAATTTCAGGAATATGGAGTTAAGGTGTCCCAATACTTAGGGTAAATACAGTAAGTGCAGTGACACTGATGCTATATCATAGCTCAAGACAAGGCACTTTTTTTTTTAACCAAAAAGTATTTTGATATTTTTCTTATTTCTTCATGAAAACATAATGTTGTGGGTGCCTTGCTGAAGTGCTTATATTTCTGTGGAGAAATAAGAAATCCATTCATCTTACACCACCTCTTATCTGGAGCAGTGCTGTATATGGGCCATGTGAAGCGAAAAAAGGCCTTTGAACATGCGCAAAATGTGCAGATTCAGACCATCCTGCACATGTGCAAAGCATCATCCAGGGCCAAGGTGTTCAAAGCGTCGTTAGCTCAACGAGCTCATTAAGGGTCATTTCGTTAACTGTTTTAGCGAATTCAATATACAATATTCTGATATTTTTTTCTGAAAAAATGCGAGTAGCTTTTGCACTGCAAAAGCTACTCACATTTTTTCAGCAAAAAATTTCAACATATTTGCGTATCACTCGATGTAAATTTTAACGAATCGTTAACTAACGATGTCGTTAGTTTTGAACAACTGGGCCCAAGCCTTTGTTAAATTCCATTCATACATTCTGTAGTATACAAAGATTCAGTTAGCTTACAGTTAAGGTCATGATTAGACTGCACAGATGCTCAGGCTGATCTGTGCCTTTGTTCCGAAATATGCCCTAAGATACATTTTCACATGTTGGCACGGCCCATTTATATGAAAAGCGATGGCCCAGGTCAGATTGCATGTGTGGGCTGCAGTCTTGAGCCTTTGTTGTTCACACATAAAAATATATCACTTTACAGGCTCTCCACACAGCAAAAGGTGAACACCTTGACAAGACTGGCTCGAAAACATAATTATGTAGTCTGGTATTGATCTTGGTTGTTCAAACATGATGGAGGATTTCTCATAAAACAATTCTAAAAATTACTTAGCTCAAGATAAAAGGAAGATGGATCCATATGAATATCTTTCTTATTCATACATAAAAACATATATTGTAGGTCCTCATTAGAAGTGCCTCGGTGAGGCACTTCTAATGACTACCTACAACATATGTTTTCATAAAGAAATAAGAAAAAATATTAATATTTTTGTTGTTGAAACGAGTACCCACAAATTATGTTTTTGTGGAGAAATATGGGTAAGAAAATTATCAATATTTTTGTTGTTGAAAAATGTTTTATAGTGCTAGGCTTAAGCCCCCTTATCCTTGATCCCATCAAAGAAACACCAGACAATGAAAATACTCCAGGAAAACATGTTTTGGTTACTCATTAGCAGTGCCTCATTGAGACACTTTTAATGAGTACCCACAACATATGTTTTCCAGGAGAAATAAGAAAAATATCAGTATTTCATTGCTGAAAAGTCTTATCAAGAGTTACGCAGTCTAAGTATCCTTGATCCCAACAAGAATACACTTGACAATGAAGAATACTTCATGAAAACATGTTTGGGTACTCATAAGAAGTGCCTCACTGAGGCACTTCTAATGAGTACCCACAACATATGTTTTCATGGAAAAATTAGAAAAAAAATATAAGCATTTCATTGTTGAAAAAAAGTGTCCTATCTAGATTTATGCGTCCCAACAAGAATACACTTGACAATGAAAAATACTCCATAAAAACATATGTTGTTGGTACTCATTAGAAGTGCCTCTGTGCCTCTGTGAATATCCACAACATATGTTTTTGTGGAGCGATAAGAAAAATATCAATCTTTTGTTGCAGAAAAAAAACTGCAGTATCTAGAGTTCCTTGATCCCATCAAGAATGCACTTGACAATGACTAGCAATCAAGATTTTAATTTTCTAGTAGAGACTGCAAGCCACTTCACACTGGCTGCAGGAAGTTTTGACATGATGGGCTTACTGTAATATCATTACGGATAAGGTACTTTTTTTCTTATTTTTCCATGAAAATCTATGTTGTTGGTACTCATTAGAAGCACCTCACTGAGACAATTCTAACAAGTACCAATTGCATATGTTTTCAAGGAGTATTTTCATTGTCATAAGTAGTTTTGTAAGGGGCATGGATAAGAACGCATACCGGTAACTCTAGATAAAACTTTTTTCAACACTGAAGTATTGATATTTTTCTTATTTCTCTATGAGGCACTTCTAATGAATACCCACAACATAGGTTTTGTAAAGAAATAAGAAAAATAATTTTCTGGATACTCTTCTAGACTGGCTCCAGTCTCCAGTGACTAAATATATTTTCTTATAATTCTGTTTGATAGTCCACTAAAACGAGAAGCCCAAGGGCCACAATTCGCTCACCTGCCAATTGTGCTAATGGAGAATTGTTAGAAATTGATGATGGAAAAAAGAAATGAAAGCATGAAAGGAAATTCCCTAGTGCTTCATGCCAAATTTGGTCCTACTTTGGAGAAGTTTTTTTTTTGTGTAGTCTATTTTTAGCCATGGGTTCAGCTGATTTAGAGAAGATTTTTGCTTAAAGTCTATTTTTAGCCATGGCAGCCATTCTGAGCTATGGATTTGCATAAAAAACACTTAACTTTTGTTCCCATTTGCCAACATGTTAAATACTAAATACAGACCCAAAGGGCCCAGTGGTATTAGAGGAGGTTTTATCTGAAAGCATGTTTTTTTTCCACATGTATATGGCTTAGGCGAGGAGCATACATGCCCTTGAACATGTTTTTCATAAAAAATTGTATATTTGATCATTCCTCACAACTTGCAAATTTTGCTGAAGTCCATAGCCTGCAGTCGGGACATTTGTAACCCCAAGTATGATGATCATAGTTTCCTCAGTTTTTATGCAAAATTTGGTATGAATTCCTTCAGTGGTTGTGGAAGAGAGGATCATTTTGTTTGTCAAAATATCTGCAACGGTTAATCACTAACAGAAATTTTTCAATTTTCCCCATTATGAGTACATGGAAAGTGAAAGTAGGCAAAAGCAACTTAACCGATAAGCTGGTTTTCATAAATTAATGGAACATTTCTATACAGTTTTGGTCAAAATATCTTCAACTGTTTGGCAGTAAATGCCATTTTTCGGTTTTCTCCATTAAAAGTCAATGGAAACTTTAAGTTGCCATAGCAACCAAACTAATTTCATAAAAAAAAGACACAACTTTCATTCCCTAAGCCCAAGGATGCTACATGTAAAATTTGAGCCCAATCAGACCAGTGATTCCAGAGAAGAAGAATTTTGAAGGTATTTTTAGTTAATTTTTTGCATTTTGGTTACCATGGCAACCAATAATGATAAGCAGTGGCATAAAAGCATATGGCTATTAGAACAGGGCTCGGGAAAACAGGAAAAATAGCCGGTCTGGACCGAAATTAAGAATTCTGGACCGATTTCAAACACCCCAAAACGCTAATAAATCGGTCCAACAGGTTTGTGCCTTGAACCCCATTTTTTCCCAAACCAATCAATTTTCACAAATCAATTATGTCTAAAAAATCACAAACGGTCAAGTCTTTCCAAACTGACAACGTCCGCGCACTTTTTAAATGCGATATTATGGTAGTTAAAAGGCTCTAAACGGTCATTTGACATGTATATTTGAGAGACAGCTGAATAACGGCAACCTACCCGCAGCACAAATTAATTACGTCATTATCCAAACATTGTCAAAAAATCAACACTTCACTGACCTTTGTGCGGTAAACAAGCGATTAACACGAATCATCAGTAACGTAGTCTGATTATCCGTTTGCGTGACACGTGTGAATATACTGAGACTGCAAAACATCCAGGTGCAGTCGGCGTGTCCAAAAGATCAAAGGTCGCTTTACTGAGAGTGATAAAAGAATGCACCGCTTGAACGCACCTGTTTTCTTCCTCTTCTTTTTTGTTTTGATCAACATGGTTTGTCGGTCCCAGATTCGATAAATGAATTCCCAAACCGTGTACGTCCTGATCAGATGTCGCATACAACGGCGTCTGATCTGGGTATTATTGATTGCTTCTTTTTTTTTTTTTTTGTTGATTGCCGTAACACGCGAGTATAATTCAAGGTAGATTTCACAGTAAAAAATAAGTAATGCACGACTTGCGCTTGGCAAGATTGGTCAGTGCTTAAAATTTAAGCAGTCTGATCAAATCTTGAAACACTGAAAACTGCAAAACCGCCCGTGGCGCAGGCCTTTTTTATTAGACCTAATTAGGTCCATGAAAGTCTTTTCGTTCAGTCTCTCCTGTTTCCCGCCGTCTTCGCGCTTATACAAGACGGGAATCAGTTGTTTATAAATAGTTTAGGAAAACCCTGCGGAGGTGGAAATAACAACAAAACCGTTTTTGTTTTTTTTTTCTTTCTTTCTTTTTACATACCTGACTGTATTATTGATGACGCCAGCTTTGATCATGCTCATTGTACCCGGATTTCCGTCTTATAACGGAGTTGAGGTGTATTATTTAAAAGGAGTTATAGGACTGCCAATTGTCATTAGTTTTCGTGACAGGTGATAAACACGTATTTTTTGTTTTGGAAATGGGCTCATTGACGTCATCGTCATCGGCTGGACCGATTCAGATTTCAAAATTTCCAGAGCCCTGTATTAGAAGAATATTAAAAAAAACATTTTTAAAAAAGTTTGGTCAAAACATCTTCAACAGTTTGGCAGTAAATGCCATTTTTCAGTTTTCTCCATTATAAGTCAATGGAAACTTTGTTCCCATAGCAACCAAACTAATAAGCCGATTTTCATAAAAAACACAAAAGTTCATTCCCTAAGCCCAAGGATGCTATATATAAAATTTGAGCCCAATCGGCCCAGTGGTTCCGACGAAGAAGTTTTTTGTATGTATTTTTAGTTATTTTTTGCATTTTGGTTACCATCGCAACCAATAAAAATAAGTAGTGGCATAAAAGCATATGGCTATTAGAAGAATATTAATAGGAACATTTGTATAAAAGTTTAGTTAAACTAACTACAACTGTTTGGCAGTTAATGCAATTTTTCCATTTTCCCCATTATAAGTCAATAGAAACATACGGTTGCCATACCAACCAAACTAAAAAGCCGATTTTCATAAAAAACACAGATTTTTGTTCCCCCTTCCCAAGGATGCTCAGATAAAATTTGAGCCGAATCGGCCCAGTGGCTTCAGAGGGGATGTCGTTTGAAAGTGTGCAGGACGGACGACGACGGACGGACGACGGAGCCTTGCTATACTAATACCTCACATGAGCCTTCGGCTCAGGTGAGCTAATAAAATCAAAATATATCATGACTATAAAGGCTGGTCACTAGTGACCAGCCTTTATAGTCATGATATTATTTTGGTTTTATTGCAGTGGATTATCAACTGCCCTTCCACTTTTACCCCAATTGTGTATGTAGGCGAGAGCCGTCCGACGTACATCCACTTTTTACCCAATTGTGTATGTACGAGAAGCCTTATATGCTTGATATATGGAAAGTGGTCCAGAACCCCCCTCATGTATACTACTCTTCTTGAACTACCACAGCAATGATTTCATGCTCAATCTCCATGCAAATTATGTGACCGAGATGAGATTTCAAATTGCTACCCCTGGATCTGCACTCAGATGTGTTTGTTTGTGTTGAGGTTTTACCGCCCAGTCAACCCGACAGGGTCATGTCGAGTGCGGTCAGTTTACCTAACCACACATTTACTGGGCAGGCTTAGCCCTCTAAGCGGTTAACCAGTATTGTGCACATTCTTTCGCCAGAAACTGACAACTGCCCTTCTTGAATCAGCGGAAGGGAGAGAATGACCGTAGAAAATATTTCATGATCAATCTCCACGAAAGAATGTTGCCGACCTAGGCGGGGGTTGAACCCGCGACCTCCTGGTCTCCAGTCGGATGGTGCATCCAACTGAGCCACCGAGGCCGGTGCTCTGATGTATAAAATCTGATCATGGTCTTAACTGTTTGCCACTCATCTTTTCTCATGACATGGCTGATTTATCTAAATGCCTACAGTTTTCTTGGACTACTGGATCAGAAAGGGTGCGCATGCTGATCAAGGCCCAGTTGTTCAAAGCGTCGTTAGCTTAACGAGCTTGTTAAGGGTCATTTCGTTAACTGTTTTAGCAGATTCAATATACAATACTCTGATATTTTTTGCTGAAAAAATGTGAGTAGCTCACATTTTTTCAGGAAAAAATTTCAGCATATTTGTATATCACTCGATGTAAATGTTAACGAATCGTTAACTAATGACATCGTTAGCTTTGAACAACTGGGACCTGGGTTTTAAAGTATAATCAATGTTTAACCCTTGTCCTGCTGACTAAAGATACCACACCCACTTCTAATTTTCAGCCAATCAGGTTACTTGATCCAGATCTTTGTTATAAATTTGCACATTTGATGGCAAACAGTGCAGATCCAGATCAGTTGGCTTCTTCACCAGCCAACTGATCTGGATCTACACTGTTTGCAAAACAGGGTATATCCGGGTTCAGCAGGATGAGAGTTAATCTAAAAGCCTTTGAGATTCTAATTATACTGCACTTATATAGATCAAACTGAAATGTCAAGCCCGGTCAAATCTAAGCTCTTGTTAATTAAATAAATTTTCAATCAATCTGCATCATCCTGATTAACTTTCCTAATCTGCATTTGAATGCATTTAACTATTACCACTCTCTGGGCTAATTCAACAGATGAAAAAACTGGTGATATTTTTTCTTATTTTTCCCAGAAAACAAGCTTTGATACTTCATGCTAATTGTCTCCAATGGAGACAATTTGCTTGAAAAATCAAAACCTGTTTTCTGGGGAAAATAAGAAAAATATTTTAATGTCATCTGATCAAAATTTTACCCAGAGTGCTAAGCAATTACGTGAAATTTTGGAGGACACTCACTGTATTTATTCTAAATATTGGGGCACCTTTAGTCCTCACCATACTTGTCCTAAAATTTGCCAAATCCATTCTACTACCTGTTAATGTATCTAAAAACTGCTGGATGAGTGGCAAACAGTGTAGATCCAGATCACATGAGGCAGATAAAAGCCATAGTAATAATAAAAATATAAAAGGATAATACACCATCATTATTGTGTCACGGCAGATAACGCTGTCAAAACCTGACGAAATTTGCCCATTAGCAATCCCAAACCAGATCTCCTTAATATCAAAGCATGTACCAAGTTTGGTTAAAATCCCTTGACATTTACTCAAGTTATCGTCTGGAAACAAAAATATGGGCGTGTCTCAGGCAGATAACTCCATCAAAATTTGTCGAAATTTTGCCATTTTTAGCTGTCCCAAATCAGATCTCCACAATATTGATAAACATATCAAGTTTCGAAAAAATCCATTGATGTTTACTCAAGTCATCATCCGGAAACAAAATACTGATGGAGAGACAGACATTCACACAAACGTCCAACCTGAAATCATAATACCTTGCCACTATCGTATGGCAGGGTATAATAAAAACTAATCAGACACCCTGGTATTGGAAATACACTGGTCCAAGGAGTTGCGGTAGAAGAGTCCACTCAACGTAAATGGGTTAGAGGATAACTGATTTTTGCACCAAAGCCTACCAATACACAATACTTTAACCTTTACCACACTCTGGACAAATTCAGCAGACCACAAACTGATGGTACTTTTCTTATTTTTCCCAGAAAACAGGATATGACATTTCATGCAAATTGTCTCCATTGGAGACAATTTGCATGAAATGTCAAATCTTGTTTTCTCGGAAAATTAGTAAGAAAATTTTTTTCAAAATCTGCTGAAAATTTTACCCAGAGTGCTAAGCTTTAACGTAAAAATAACCAAAATTCACCTTATGATTACTCCTTTTATCACATTATCAAAATTATCAGTAACTGTAAACATTTATTTTCAACAGTTACAGTTTTACTAAAGTTTCAAGTAACTTAAAATAATACGACTAATTCAGAAAAGCCAGTCAAGCATATTCAGATATTTACCGATTGTACAATAGTATATTTCGTCTTTCCAACAAACTAAATGGGTCAACAGTTTTTCTTACAATTGCTGTGAAGTGAAAACATAATATTCAAGTTAATGATCATCACTTTGATAACATTTTATTCAGACTTGAAGATATCGGTCATTAATTGCTCAAATCTGTAATAGCCAAAATTAACACTATAAAGCGCCACTCATAACAGTTACAGTTTTTTTTGTTGTTTTTTTTAATTCTTTCTAAATAAAGGTTACCATCTGAATAGCTGAAGATTTCTGTGAGTGTTAATCTTGAATGCGAATGTACATAATTATACCACTCTCTGGGCTAATTTTGCAGACAACTAATTGGTGATATTTTCTTATTTTTCCCAGAAACAGGATTTGACATTTCATACAAATTTGGAGACAATTTGCATGAAATGTCAAAACCTGTTTTCTGGGTAAAATGAGAAAAAATTTTCAATATGTCATCTGCTGAAAATTTTACCCAGCAGGCAAAGCATTAAAGTGCTGCATGCTGGGTAAAAAGTTCATTTCAAATAAGGAAAATATTTCAAATAAGGAAAATATTTTAAATATTTTTTATCCAGAATGCTAAATGTATAAACACATCATCCCCCAGTTCCAAACCAATAAGAGCTGTTGCAGGTCAGCTTAGCTTGCCTGAATCACGTTTTGCCTCTAAAAACTTTAACCAAACATTATTTTTTTTTTTCTCTAAGTCTGTGACCTTGACCTCAAGGACACTCAAGTGGGTAGGGATGATACAGCATAGAATTTCAGACCAGTATCTAACATTAGGGCAAGTATGAACTATTTCCATAAAGAGGTGCAGGAGATAGCCTTTTAAAAACTTTAACCAATACTGTGGTGTCCGCTATAGTTCAAACTGTACTTTTGTACAGGTGAGCTAAAAACCATGTAATTAAATATAAATGTGTTTTCAGATGTCCCTATACACTGTCAATATTCTAAGCCACATGCTGACCATGAAAATGAGGTCAAGGTCACTAAAAACTGATCACATGTTAACACTCTCCCAGTGAAGCAGATACCCATCATTTCAGTAGATAGTATGCAAACAAGCTGTTTTGGTTAAAATTTGACAATGCTGTTGTTGGTTAAAATTTGACCATCTTTGAAGTACTGTGACCTTGAAAATGAGGACAAAGTTATTAAAACCTGATTAACTCTCAACAATGTCCCTGTAATATATATCTCGGCTGAGTCAAGATCAGGGTGTCATTTTGTACCTTGGTCTTGTTATGCCTTAGAAACTCACAACTTACTAATCATAAATAAGTTTAGATTTTATATTCTGATAGCAGAGGTATCAGGCTTTCTTACCATATCCCATTATTAGATGCTTGGAGTTGTATATTGCTACGGTCAGACATTATAAACCCAAAAAATGCTGTTTTTCCTATGTTATGCTGTTGCACTTTTATTTTCAACTTTTTTAACCATCTGTATTTCCTGTTTAAACATTTTACATGGTTCAAAGTCAATGTCATGTCACTGACACATACTTTAGCTTTTGTATGTTTTTCACAGAATGAAATTTGGTGAATTAATTCAAAATTTATGGTGTGAAACGTGAAACCATGCCTCTGTTATAATTTTCCATTTTTCAGGGTGACCACAATCTATATGCTCAAGCTTCATGAAAAAGTTATCTACATTATGTTTTATAAGATTATTTAGCAGACTAGATACTATTAGTGAATGAACAAATGATTAAGTTCAGATATGCTTCCTCATGATAGAGGTACATTATTTTGAAAATGTTAATATTTTTGTAGAGTCCGTAGCCCCTATTTTCCAAATCAAATTAAAACAACTCCTTCTTGCTAAATGAATTTAATATACCTTATTTTTTTTTAGATTGTGGAGCTGATGAAGAGTTTTGAAGGCCTTGGGAACAAAGCTGATACCAAAAGCAGCAGCAACCGATCTTGTTTGTCCGTAGCCCTGTAGAGTCCGTAGCCCCATAAAAATTAGGACCTTAAAACCTTTATAGCATGATGTAAATTTACTTTTAACTCAAAATCTCATCAATACTCATTTGTTTACAGTAATTAAAACTTATTAGAATACTTTTTCTTATAGGATACTCAAAGACTGGTTAAATTTTTCAAAAAATAGAATAATTTAATTGTGAAACTTCATGCATTATGTGATCCTAACTATGCCTTGTACTCAATATTCTTATTTGTATGAAAAAAATAATATTTAGGGCTTCAATTCCAGATATTTGCTAAGGTATTAAAACTCTTTAATCATTCTAAACTCACTACATAGTTTTAATTATTCAATTCAATGGGGGCTACGGACTCTACAACAAACATATCTGCTAAATTTACTTTACATATAAAGTCATTTTTCAGTTGTAACATATCAATATGAGACCCCTCACTAGAAAAAGGGCTTTAGACATAAATAACAATGAGCTGGAGGCTGAAAGTGACAAGAACAATAGTTCAGAGATACTTAAAGAAAACATACTTGGCCCAAAAGCCAAGAAAATGAGGCGATACCGAGAAAATATCAAGAGTGATCCACAAAGATTACAAAAGGCCAGAGAAAAGGATAAGGAAAGAAAGAGAGCTGCCAGGGCTAAAATAAAACAAGAAATACAAAAAGGTGATACAGAATTGCAAGAGAAGATTAGAGGACAGGCCAGACAGTACATGAAAACATACAGGAGAGTCAAAGCTAAAAATGCCAAGACAACCAGAAACTATCTCAACAAACTGCAGAAAGATAATGCTCAGCAGAGGAAAGAAAAAGCCGTACTAAGAACACAAAAGTGGCGAATGAGAATACAAATGACTAAGTCTAAACCAGCCAGCACTAATAAGAACAGTTCAAGCACAAATGAAACAGAAAATGTTGGGAGTCCAAGTAGATGGATTGTATATCGAAGTGCCAAAAAGGTTAAGGAAGTATTACCAAGAACACCAGTGAAGAAAGCTGCTGTATTACAGAAACTTATTGAGTCTCCAAGCACCTCACAACATCTAGAAGAAAAGGGAATATTCATGACAGAAGATGCAAGAAAGAAATTAGAAATGGTTGACACATTAATAGACAACATAGCTGATAATATCCAGGAAGTGAAGCCAGCTGGTACAGAGACAAAGGAGAAGAAAGCTGCATATGACATTCTACTGACAACTGCTTTAAAATCAGTCGAAAGAAAGTATAAGAAAAAACATCTCTTAGGTACATTAGGCATCCATAGGAAGAATGTAAACAGGCTGAAGAAAACAACAGATAGAGATTGGTGGAAACAGAATCCAAGGAAAGCTAGGAAAGATAGAATCAGTGATGAGACAAAGCTGAGGGTTAAGAATTTCTACCTCTCACAGGAGGTGAGTAGAGAAGTCCCAAACAAGAAGGATGTGGTAACTGTGAAAGAAGGTGATAAGAAAGAATATAGATCTAAGCATGTCATGATAGCAACATCAGCTGATGCTTTCAGTTTGTACAAGACAAAGTACAGTAACGATAAGATAGGGTTTACATCGTTCAAGAAACTTAAGCCTCAAAATGTTAGAAGAATCTCAGAAACTAATAGGAAATCATGCTTGTGCAAAGCTTGTTGCAATGTTGCTTTGAAAGTAGAAGCTCTTAAGTCATTTGTAACAAAACACAAAATGTCTGTACAAATTGACAAGAAGAAAGTAGTTAGTGCTACACTCTGCCCTACAGAGGAGGGAAAGGAAAACAGAAGTAAGTGTCTGAACAGAGAATGCAAAGACTGCGGTGTTAAAGGTTTACAGGACTATCTTAAAGTTCAGCTAGAGCAGAGTATGAAAGATGATTTAGAAATCACCTGGAACAAATGGGAGCTAATAACAGTCCAGAAAGAAGATAAAAGCTCTAAGAGAATCACATCCTGTGTAGCAAAAGCAGCAAGTTTTCAAGAATTCATTCAAGAGCTGGAAAAGGATCTTGTAACATACTCTGGTCATCGATTCCGTGCCACCTGGCAACAGCAACAAATGATCAAATGCTCAGAGTCGCTAAAGCCAGATGAAATAATGACAGTAATGGACTTCTCAGAAAATTATAAATGTAACTTTCAGAATGAACCCCAGGATGCCTTCTTTGACCAGAACTTAGTAACAATCCATCCGTCCATGAATTATTATAAAAAGAATATCAATGACCTGGTAGTTCTAGTGAAACACTCTATAACTGGCATAAGCAATGACTTAAAGCATGATGCTAACTTTGTGAAAGTATTTGAAGAGAAGAGTCTGGGCATTCTTAAAAACTCTGTATCAGTTGAAGGGATAAAACAATGGTCGGATGGTTGTGCGGCTCAGTACAAAGCCAAGGTTGCTTTTGCCCATTTAAGCGAAAAGACGATAAATACTTCGAGAAGTTATTTTGAGACATCACATGGAAAGAATGTTTGTGATGGGTTAGGGGCAGTAGTAAAAAACTCATGTTACAGGGCTGTGCTGACTGGCAAGATTATCAGTAACTCAGCTGATGTCTATAAGCACTGCAAAGATAGTCTGGAACATGACATAAAGATCAACGAAAAAGAGCAAACTGCATCTGTCAGAGAGTTTGTGTACATAAGCAAAGAAGAAGTGAATAGGTCTGAGGGGCCTTATATTAAAACTCTGATAGGAACACGTAAAATCCACAATATAAGGAATATTGGGGAGACGATGAAAGTAGAAAGTCGCAACCTGTCATGTTTCTGCCCTGGGTGTCTTAATGGTACTAATTGTGAAAATGCTGAGTATGTTCAACCATGGGTAAAGTCAGACCTGAGTGGTATCCTTTACATTTCAGTTAGAGCATCTCCAGAAAAATGCAAAATTTTAGAAGTACTTATTTTAATTTAAAATGTGATATGTCTATGGCTGAATAACTAGGGAAATTCCAACCTTACTCTTCCATTTTAGGACTATACCTTTTGTTTTTAGTTTTTTTTCAGTATTTCAAAGTATTAAAACATTTCACTAGAAATTACACCTACCATTTATTCAAGTGAAAACTGCTTATAAATAAATTAACAATTTATAAATTAACTGCTTATAAATTACATGTAACTGCTTATAAATTAACAACAACAAATATATAAATCTATTGAGCTGTTTGTAATTTCCTGAAAACTTCTTAACATATGAACAGTCAGTTCTGTTACTGTGAAGCCAGTTGAGGATGTGGCACCACACAGTGTTGAAAATGATGCTGAACCAAGAACATGTATCCTTACAAACCATGTATAATATGTTCTTATTTTTTCACTTTCCAACAGTACATTTACAATCAATGAATAATTGCAGAAAAACAGTATGTTACAATGCACTTTAGATACATATATGTTATTGATTAAAAGCAGTACTTAACTAACAATTAACATGCACTCAGAATAAATACCCTTAACAATGTCACTTAGCTTCGACTAACTGTACTGACAACACTTACTCTGCTCCACCATGTGAAGATACAACAAGTGGTGCTTCCAACAATGATGGCAGCAGGTATGTAATTTATTAGTTATTATTACTGCAGAAAACTTGTCCATCATGTATCTAGCTTGATGTGGCATTAAAGTGCAGTATACAATACCAAGTTTTTAGTTTACAAGTTTAACATTACCTCTAAAGTTACACTATAATAATAATAATACAGTCCAAGAGTACTGCAGTCTTAAATAAATAAAAAATGCTGAAACTGTTATACAAATAAATAAAAATAAATATATCACTCATTAAATTTTTGTTCATATCTTGTTTTTGCAGTCAACATGAACAGCTGTCTATTGATGATTTTGTCCTGGTTGAATTAAGAGGTCGAAGGTCATCTCAGCGATACATTGGGCAAATTCTGGAAATAGACGAGGGTGCAAAAGAGATCAGGATCTCGTATATGAAAAGGTCCACGACTCACAGGCAACTGTACTTCTGGCCCGATGGTGATGACGCAGAAAAGTATTGGGCCTCCATGAGCATGATTGTGAAGAAACTAGACAAACCTGTTTTGAGTAACCGTAGTAATAACAGGATGGTCCTGTTTGAATTTAAAGATATTGACTAGATCTATTAAAGTTGAAGTGTTGAAAAAGGAGACAACTGGCTAATTAAGACATTTCTGCAGTTCTACTGTGCCTTTTACAGTGTTCTTGTTTGTTGTTCAGAACTTAGATGTGGTTTTTTATAAGTTAATCTCAAGTTTAGGAAAGCATAAAGACACTCATTACTAATTGTGCAAAAAGCTTTTAGAGCTTCCAAAATTGCAGTTAAATGCCTTTATGAGCAACAGACTAAGAACTGTATATAAAATACTGTAAATTAGCCTTCTAGTGGTCTAATTTAGAGAATTATGTAGAGTCCGTAGCCCCTTGCTCAAAGAAGCATGTAATTGCAATTTTAAGTTTATGGACTATAAGGGTGACAAATCTGTCTTATAAACTGAAAGCCACATTGTCTTTATACTTATCAGTGCACTATCTGACTGAATTTTAGCCAAGTATGAATTTGTTCATGTTGATATGACAGTTTTTCTATTGTTCTTTCTTGTTTTGGGTTATCAAATTTTATATTTGTTCAAATAGTTTCAATGAATTGGCTGTTTTTGATTGTTACAATCTTTTTTACATACTTTTAAGACCAGGGTTTGGTCTTATTCTCAAGAAGTCATTCAATGATAGTGTTAGTTATATGCTTATTTTGCTGTAGAGTCCGTAGGCCCAAGAACATGGACGACATATCCATTTATCTGTTAACACTGGCTAACATTCTTAAAATGTGTTCTGGAATTTTTGAAAGACATTGTGTCTTATTATCAGATAATGAATTATATATGTGAAGATTGGCTATGAATGAATTTCTTTATCATGATAACTGACAATTTCACACAATGCTAATAGGCTTGCATGATAAAATTTCTTAATATCTATCAAATATTACTATTTAGTGTCTTTGTATATAAGAACGACAGCTTTTCAATACATCAAAGCAATCCTTTGCATTACTTAAGTTTTAAAATCCTTGCAGTGATGGTAGAAATTGCAAGAAAGTGTTACTGTAGAGTCCGTAGCCCCTCAGTAGCTATTACATTTTGATACACAATGCAAAACTACAGTTAGTACAAATGCCGTAAGCATTTCAGATTTGGTACTCTGAAGTCTCAAGCTTAACATGAGGACAGTACAAATCTTTTTGAAAAGGATTTCTTCAAATAGCATTAAAATTCATCTGCCTATTTTAAAGTTATATATTTAAAGAAAATTTGATCTCAGTATGTTACATCAAAACCCAATGTACAAGCCAGTATTTTTATTTTTTATATTTGTTGACTTGTTTCCTTTATATTGTTCAACTGTTTTCAATTAATTCAATAAAATGTTGAAATAGCGGTCATGTTATGCTCGTATATGTAGAGTCCGTAGCCTTTTCTACCTACTTAGGCATTTTCATCTGAATCTTGAAAATGCTTTATGAGAAACCTGTAGCGTTCTAGCTTTTTGAAGATAAAGGTTTCAGGATGAAAATCCAAGCACAAATAATGTTATGCAGCAAAGTTCATTTTTTATCAAACTTGCAACACAAAGTGATACCCTGATCTTGACTCAGCCGATCTGTAAGTCTGCAGATAATTCACCCATTTGTTTATTGTGCAGACAAGAAAGTCATGCCAACATTAATGCCAATGGGATCTTGAACAAAAATGTGTGTACCCTCACCTCTGGGGAGAAAAATAATAAACCCCTCACCTCTGGGGGAAAATAACATATGGTCATTTTTCTATATAATCTAAACATTTTTGTTTGTGTACAACAATTTGGGGGTCCTCTATCTGAATGACAGCACAAATCTTGATCAAAATGCTCTTCATCCCAAAAGAAAATTGAGAACCAGGGTTGTGTCAAGGTGGGAGTTCCAGGAGCCAATTAAAGACCCGGTAATCAATACCCATTCACCTTTGCAATATTTGTTTACAAACCTTTTATCTTTTATATAACTTAACACTCAGTATGCTGGGTAATAATTTCAGCAGATGGCATAAAATTATTTTTATTATTTTTTTTTTTTTCAGAAAAAAAAGGTTTTGACATTTCATGAGGAGACAATTTGCATTGTATGTCAAATCCCGTTTTCTGCAAAAAATAAAACATCATCAATTTGTGGTTTGCTGAATTCGCCAAGAGAATGGTAAAGGTTAAACAACTTAAACCACTCAATCTTTCCACCCAGTTTGAATCAAATTAGCTCAAAATATACTGAAATCATTATTCAATGGTGATTTTGGTCTGGATTTAAGAATGTTATTCTGCCAAGAATGCATATCTATACACCTAACTTTCTAAAGGAAAATCTCAGGTTAACCATAGCTCCAGATAAGGCTCCTTTTTTCAAACAAAATATTTTTGATATTTTTCTTATTTCTTGACAAAAACATATGTTGTAATACTCATTAGAAGCACCATGTTGAGGCTTTTCTAATGAGTACCCACAACATATGTTTTTGTCAAGAAATAAGGAAAATATTTAATTGGATACGCCACTTAAATGGAGCCATGATTAACATAATAATCTTGGTGCAATATTAACTGAGCCACTACCACTACACATGAAAAGGGTCATCAGTACGTAATTGAAGTATGTGAATGACTTAGGCTTAGATAGTAGTCTTGGCATCTGCATCTGATTGGGATCTCCTCTGTACAAAAGAGGGTTGGGGGTTCAATTGCCATCCACCCACCCTGCTTTTGACTCAAAATTTTACTTTCAGGGGCAATTTTGGATAAATCCGCTAAATTTTGGATACCACATGTACCCTAAATATTCATACCCTATACTTCTAAACTTGCAACAAATCAATTTCACATCTAAAATTGCTGAATGAGAGGCAAACTGTGTAGACCCTGATCAAACTGGGTCAATACTGGCTGTCTGAATACTTACACTAAGTTCAGTGATGTAAGTTCAGTGATTTCATCAAACTGAACCACCATCAGAAATTTTGAACCCCCTATTAATTAACCCTTCTCTTGCTAAACACAACATGCCCTGTCAGCAAACAGTGTAGATCCAGATAAGTTGGCTTCTGAAGAAGCCAACTGATCTGGATCTGCACTGTTTGTCATTAAATATGTGAATTTCTATCAAAAACCTGGATCAAGTAATATGATTGGCTGGAAATTAGAAGTGGGCATGGCATCTTAATTTATTCAGCATGACAAGGATTAAATAATTTTGGATCTTTCCTTGTATTCAGAAGTATGCAATGATTCTTTAAATGTAGAATGACAGTGTAAATGTGTACAGGCTGAACTGGCCCTATGCAAACAGGGACCTTTTCTCAAGGAACAACTTAAGATTTAGACCACCTATTTGTAAACCTTTTTTCTGAATGGTGGAGATTTGAAATAACATAACTTAAGGCTGCGTTTATGTATTTAACCTAGACCTGCTGAACCCGGATATGTCCCGCCTTAACAAACAGTGTAGATCCAGATTAGTTGGCTTCTGAAGAAGCCAACTGATCTGGATCTACACTTTTTGCCATTTAGTATGTGAATTTGCATCAAGAAAGTGCATCAAGTAATCTGATTGGCTGAAAATTAGAAATGGGCATGGCAATTTAATTTATTCACCAGGACAAGGGTTAATAATCTTTTATAATATTCTATCAATACAAGAGGCATATCCTTAAACAAAATCATGAGAGAATATGTAAGCAAAATCATTCTTAACTCTCTCCCTGCTAGTGGAGACTTTTGTCGTCTGCTGATAACCTTTGCAAACAGTCTGGACCCAGATCAGGCCTGACAAAATGTCGGGCCTGATCTGGATCCAAACTGTTTGACACTCTGATCATGTCTGATGGTATTCCTGAAAGATTTTTTGAAAAAGTTGATTTAAAAAAAAAAAAAAAAATCCACCGACGTCAAAAAAGCATGCAAAATTATCCAGCATGCAAAGAGTTAAATATCCTAGTCATTTATTTATTTTTTTTTTTTTTATCTGGAGTTTTACAGCCCAGGCAATACTGTTATGGTTATGTCGTGCCAGTCAGTTAATCTACTCACACTTTTTCTGGGCAGGCTTACTTGTGCACATATTATCCGCGAAAGATTATAGCTGAAATGGGATTGGAACTTGTGATTCCTGGATCTGCAGTCAGACACACAATCTGCTGCAGTACGGAGCCAGCCCCTAGGTATTCAGACAGACAGCCTGCATAGCACTAGTTAAGACGCTTTTTTCAATCAAAAAGTATTAATTTTTTCTTATTTCTCCACAACGTATGTTTTCGTGGAGAAATAAGAAAAATATTTACCGGATACCCTCCCTTATCTAGACCTATGGACAGGCCCAATCAAAAAGTGTAGACCCAGATCAAATGTTGCAGTCTAGCTGAGGACAAAACTCAAAAACCTCCCAATCTGGGCCCAGTTGTTCAAAGCGTCGTTAGCTTAACGAGCTCGTTAAGGGGCATTTCGTTAACTGTTTTCAATATACACTATTCTGAAATTTTTTACTGAAAAAATGTGAGTAGCTTTTGCACTGCAAAAGCTACTCACATTTTTTCAGCAAAAAATTTCAGCATATTTGCGTATCACTCAATGTAAATTTTAACGAATCGTTAACTAACGATGTCGTTAGTTTTGAACAACTGGGCCCTGAATGCAGACTGAGCCACTCGGACAACTGCCAAACATATAATTAGAAAATGACTAAACTGATATGAAATATCATCATCTGCCAACTTGTCCCAGGATAGTATTTTTGATTAAATTGTCATCAAATATGGCCTGACAGTAAAATCATTGACCTTTAAATAAGCCATGTCATGAGAAATCTACCTGCATAATATATGAACAACAGCAAAGCTACAATATATATATATATCTATACAGTGTAACCAGTCCATTTTGCTGATTCTGCAATATCAGTATATCAAGATTGTAGGCAATGAATGCCCTGATCAGGATGCACTGTATGGTCTGTGCATTTGTAAAAATAATACGACACTAGGTTTTCCCATGAAAATTCTTAATTATCACTTCAGATTTTCATCAGCCATAGGTTCATACAGGTTATGCCCTTAAACCTTTAATATGCAGAATTTAATAATTAGCAGACAATTTTATTTTATTTTTGTAACTTTCCTCCAAAATGGGGTTTGACATTGACATTACATGCAAATTATCTTCTCTGGAGACAATTTGCATGAAATGTCAAACACTATCGCACTCTAACACCTGTTAATTTCATCAGCAGTGTAGTTAGGGTTAACCTTTACCACTCTCTTGGTCAATTCAGCAGATGACAAATTTGTGATTATTTTCTTATTTTTCCCAGAAAACAGGATTTAACATTGGAGACAATTTGCATGAAATATCAAATCCTGCTTTCTACAAAAAGTAATAAAAATATTTCAAAATGTTGTCCGCTGAAAATTTTACCCAGAATGCTAAGCGTTAATAAATGCTGGTGAATTAATTATCAGTCACTTACTTTTCACTTCAGCTCTCAAGCATGCTTAAACATTTATCTTCTTTAAATTTTGCAAATGTCTTGACAAAAAAAAGTCAAGGGCCCAGTTGTTCAAAACCAACGATGTTGTTATTTAAGATATCGTTAAAACTTTGATCATCAAATATGGCACTTTTTCAGCAAAAGTACCTGTAAATTAGATATTGTACTTTCTAGAACAGTTAATATTTTGACCACCTTAAACAGGCACATTTTAAAGAAAGATCAACAGAGAACTTTATATGAAGTGCGTATTTAATGATACTTACACACTTTTTTTTACTTTATAAAAGCATATGTTGTTTGTACTCATTTGAATTGCCTCGACTTGTTGAGGCAATTCAAATGAGTACAAACAACATATGCTTTTATAAAGAAGTAGGTACATAGACCTTGTACTCATTTGAATTGCCTCGACTTGTCCAGGCAATTCAAATGAGTATGAACAACATATGCTTTTATAAAGAAGTAGATACATAGACCTTGTACTCATTTGAATTGCCTCAACTTGTCCAGGCAATTCAAATGAGTATGAACAACATATGCTTTTATAAAGAAGTAGATACATAGACCTTGTACTCAACTGAATTGCCTCAACTTGTCCAGGCAATTCAAATGAGTACAAACAACATGCTTTTGTAAAGAAGTAGCTACATAGACCTTGTACTCATTTGAATTGCCTCAACTTGTTGAGGCAATTCAAATGAGTATGAACAACATATGCTTTTATAAAGAAGTAGGTACATGGTCCATTATCTGAAGAATACGAATTTGCTTGATTATGCTCTTATAGGGGTATGTTCAGTAATTAGATCAAATACGACGAGTCTTTCTTTTTTTTCTTTTAAACCTTGTCCTGCTGAATAAATTAATAAGCCACGCCTACTTCTAATTTTCAGCCAATCAAATTACTTGACCTGGATAACTGCTATAAATTCACATACTTAATGGCAAACAGTGCAGATCTTCAGAAGCTATCCGGTTTCAGCAGGACAAGTGTTAAATATTATCTGTCAATGACTGTGTAAGAAAATGTGCCTAATGAAATGTGTCAAGCCAAGACTCAGATCAAATGTGTTCAGTCTTTGTTGTGATTCCAAGACAACTCGGCCTATAACAAAATCGACCCATAACAAAGTCCGCCCATTACAAGCTCGGCCCATAACAAACTTGGCCCATAATGAAAAGGTACTTTTGATTTGATTGGACTTTACGGCCCTTTCAAGAATATTTCACTTATATCGAGCCGATCGTTCATCAAAGGTGGACGAAAACCGGAGAACCCGGGGTAAAAACCACCTGACCATCCGTAAGCAGAACTTAACTTTCCCACATGTGACCCAAGCAAGGCTCGAACAACAGCGGTGAGAAACCTAATGGATTAAGAGTCAGCTGTCTTATCTACAACGCTATGGGGGCCGGCTATGAAAAGATACTGTAATGCACCACTGTTTGCAACAGGAGTATCTTTTCAAACATATACCAAACAATAATGAGATAAAGTAACCTACAATGAAAGCTGATTTATGTGTTGTTCTTTCTAATTAATTCTACATTAAACAATCAAGGGCAATTTTAAAAGACGCATGCCAATGACCAAATTGACAAATTGAAATTACTCAATTTTGAGCTAATTCCAAGTCAGTTAATCGCTAGATTTGACATGTGGTGTTTTCTTCCTGTATGACATCTTCTTTTGAGAAAAACAAAACAAGCATTGATTCTTTGGAAATGTCAAAGAAATCATTTGCATATATGAATACATGTAAACTCTGAAATTCGTTTTATTTCTTCTTTTATCCATGACATTGTCTGTTCAGTGGTGGGTTTAGACCAGACTGAATCTGATAAGCGCAAATCAAGAACTGGTACAATCAGACTTATTGCAGGGATAAAAAGAGCATGGACTATTGGGTCCGTGAAAAGTGAATGATTTAAACAGTGGGAAAAGTTTATATTCATTCTACAAAACTATTTCAGCAAATTTTGTACTTAAATTTCTTTAACATTCCACAAGACATACAGTGAAAAGCAAATTGTTTGTTGCAGAGGTGTCTTAAAGTAAAATACAGTCGACCCTCGTTATCTCAAACTCACTTATCTCGAATAACCATTTATATCGAAGTGAAATTCTGGTCCCTGTTTTAACATGGAAATCTAAGAACAGGTAACAAAATATTGTGGAAAAGAGGAGAAATTGCTCCTTGGGAGCAATTTCTCCTCTTTTCCACATTATTTTGTATATATTTCTAACTTCAGGAGTCAAATTACATATTCATTTGTTAAATGTGGTTGTTCGATTTATTGTTTTCCTCACTTCGGCAACTCCGATATCAAGAGGTATGGATATCTCAAAGTGTTTCAGAGAGTCCCTTGGAATTCGAGATAATGAGAGTCGACTGTAGCCGTTTAAAGTACAACATGCTAAATTCAAAGGAAGCAAATCTTTGTTCTTTAAGATTATAGGATTCAATTCCAGTCGCATATTTGCCCTGAAAATAAGACTATAAATATGCAATCTCCAAGCCGCAAGAAAGAAATATTTGATGCCACCATTGTTTCTGAACAGGGGATTATCTATCTCTTCATACAGCATACATCCTCAACTGAGTATTACGTACCGGCAGCTCATATATCCTCAGGATCAGATGTCTTCTTCCTTATATGTAGCATTATCATAACATTAATACAACAGACAAGGTTGTAATTTAGTGAGGTTTCATGTTCTTACTTTGTTTAGATCGCTTCTCCATCTGTTTTCAATTTGTATTCACAAACCAGTTTCAGTGCAGTTTCATCTTCAGTCAAATACAAGTAATTAATGCAGATTTCAACAACTGAATTGATAAAATACACTATGCATAAATTTATACATACTTCACACACTTCAAGTAGGAAGACGACCTATGGGCTGAGTTTGTATGGGCCAACTTTGTAATGGGCCAAGTTTGTCATGGGCCAAGTTTGTTATGGGCCAAATTGTCCAGTTACCTTTTCTGTCTGTCTGTAGATTTTGTTTGTTTTTGTTTGTGTTGAGGTTTTACAACCCAGTCAACCCAATGGGGTCATGTCGAGCGCGGTCAGTTTACCTAACCACACGTTTACTGGGCAGGCTTAGTCCTCTAAGTGGTTAACCAGTGTTGTGCACATTCTTTCGCCAGAAGCTGACAACTGCCCTTCTTGAATCAGCGGAAGTAAGAGAATGACCATAGAAAATATTTCATGATCAATCTCCACGAAAGAATGTTGCTGACCTTGGCGGGGGTCGAACCCGCAACCTCCTGGTCTCCAGTAGGATGCGCATCCAACTGAGCCACCAAGGCCGGCCGTCTGTCTGTAGAAGCAAGGTATCCTTCATATTTTGAAAATGATGATGATGATGATGAGCTGGGCCCAGTTGTTCAAAGCATCATTAGCTTAACGAGCTCATTAGTCGTCAAAATGTTAACTGTTGAGTTCTAGGAAGTACACCTAATTGACAGGTATTTCTGCTGAAAAAATTTGAGTAGCTTTTGCAAGCAAATGCAAAAGCTACTCACATTTTTTTCAGCTAAAATACAAATGTATATGCCAGATTTAATGATCAAAGTTTTAATGATATGTTAACTAACGTTAAATACGACATTGTTAGTTTTGAAAAACTGGGCCCTGGGTTTTACATCTCTTCTGGTTCCATGCAATGAAGCACCATTGGTTGGTAGGTTTGGAATTCAACAGCCTAGTAAACAGTGTTATGGTCATATCAAGGTCAGTTCACCTAACCACACTTTCCCTGGGCAGGCTGTCCTCTAAGCAGTTAACCAGTATTTATGCATATTTGACAAATGCCCTTCTTGAATCAGTGGAAAGGAGAGAATGACTGTAGAAAATATTTCATGATCAATCTCCATGAAATGAAGTGCCATATAGTCATGAGTTGAACCTTCACACTATCCATACAGCACTAACTGAAGACTGATAAGGCTATACAGGCTGAGGTGAGTCTTTGCTGGGCACTGTCATGAGGTGTGTTGCTCATTCAGAGAATACTACAAGATCTTTATGTATGCATGCTGACAGACAGACCTGAGTAACAGTTTTTAAAACACATCACGAAAACATGCCTATATAATTTTGACCCCCTTAAACCCCACTTTTATATAGTAAAACTGGGGTTTGAAGGGGTATAACATTATTTTTCTTATTTCTGCTCAAAAACATATATTGTGGGTACTCGTTAGAATTGCCTCGCCGAGGCGGTTCTAACGAGTACCCACAATCTATGTTTTGAGCAAAAATATGAAAAATTTAAGAGATTTTTATCTGAAAATTTTCAGTTTTTGGAGGTGAAATTTTCTATATATTTGAATAGGTGTGTTTTCGTAATGAAGTCAACAGGTAATAAAGTGGACCTTCAAATGTTGGAACAAGTATGGTAAGGAGTTAAAGTGTCACAATATGGTAAATGTATTAAATTTCTAACACTTTATTCATTCCTTTTTTAGTCTAAATGTTCAGCATTTTTTTTTTTTTTTTGCAGATGTTTATTAAAATACTTAGTGGAATGGCAAACTGTGTAAACCCTGATCAGACTACTCCTTCAGATCTGGGGCCTGTACTGTTTGCATGCCATTTTGTCAGAAACTTTGGAGTATGAAATTTTAGGACATTTACCAATTTCAGGGTAAATGTTGTGGTAACTAATTACACCAATAAATCCTTGCAGGTTCTCACACTGATTTTTAGTTAGTGTGTTAATCAGTCATGTCTGGAAAACTAAAGACATTGTTAGACTTACCTCGAAAGGTTTTTCTAATGACTTTGGTTTATATTTTTCTTCTGTTTTTCTCGGAATGATCTGAACAGACACAGTTTTGTCTTCACCAGCCAACAGTCCTATTGTCTTATTGGCTTTAAAATCAATCTGCTTCCATTTATCATCAGTGAGAACAACAAGAGAGTGGGAGGCAGGGTTCAATTTGTTACTGGCGGCAAGATTTACCAGTAAGTCCATCATCGGGATACTGAAATAAAGCATAATTAAACAAATTAAGAGATTAAGTAACATACCTGCTTGGAAGCTCTTAAGTTCTGACTTGTCACATGTAAATGGGTCTCGACTGTGTCAGCTGTGACAATACTCTCTGATTTATGATCCTCAACGGACACCGGTTCTTTCTGTTTCAATGCCACCTGTTTCTTCTTTCGACTAAACATTGTTATTTCTCCAAATTTAAATCAATTCAATCCAAAATTTGCACCTGTCCCAGGTAAATGAATCAAGTCCAGGCCCAAAATGTACATTTTTTCCTGCAGATTTTGTTAATTGGGTGGATCAATTATTTAGTACCTCCATGACAGTTCTGTGTACATTGTAAATAAGTAGACAATCATGCTGTAAATAGAATTTACCTGTAATATAACTTGAATCACATGACTTAAATTTCTGACAGGTAAACTATAGTCTGTTTCCAAAAAGTGAACACAATTCTTTTAAACCTGTCAAGTTCAAGCCTGCTGTAGGTGAAATCAGCAGACAGGACTATATTTATTATTTTTTACATTATTTCCCTTGAAATGAGGTTTGGAATTTCATCTGAAGAGTTTCTTCCTCCTCTAAGTAGCAGTCACATCAGCAGCAGATAGTATCATAAAATATTTAACTTTTATTTACATCTGCAGCAGACAACATAAAATTTTATTGATTTTATTTTATTGATTTTTCTGAGAAAAGTAAGGCTTGAATATTCATGTGAATCATCTGCTTGGCAGATGATTCACATGAATATTCAAGCCTTATTTTCTCTGGAAAATATGATCAAAAATATCGTCTGCTGCTGTACCTGGCTATTTAGGGGTTAATTTCAGTGACAGGTAAGAAAGAACACCCCTAATCTGTTATCTGTTATCAGCACACAATTGTTATATTTTTAATAAAATTCCAACATTTATATCTACAACTGCAAAAAAAAAACACAAAAAAAAACCAAAAACAAATCCCATTCTCTTTAGTTATATCACTGAAAGATATTACACCTTCATCATTCTAAAGTTGTTTTATGTCTAATTTCTTTTAGATTTTTTTAATAGTTTTATTTTCCTGGGGCAATTACAACCAACAATACAACATAATCTACAGCTATAACACATTCCATTGTATGACCAGAGCTCCAGATAAGGTGTTGTTTTTTTTTCAACCCTAAAAAGTACTGGTATATTCTTTATTTCTCCACAAAATATATAATGTGGGTACTCATTAGAAGCGCCTCAATGAGGCGCTTCTAATGATTACCCACAACATATATTTTTGTGGAGAAATAAGAAAGCTATTATGTGGATACACCTCTTATCTGGAGCTATATTAGTGCTATCTGTAGTAATGCATTATTGCCCTGCCCATTTGATAACTTAGGTTACTCATGTAAATTATACTTGGTGAGTGAGTTTTCTGGGCTTATGTGCTTATGTAATGCCTTTATAATGGATATGCAGAGTGTACAGTGTCATAGAAAATCAAAAAAAAAAAAAAAAAGAGAGAGCGAAAAAACACTTCCCCATGACAAGACTATTTGCCTGAAATTTCCAAGCCAATTTTCCTTTAGACATTAGACGGTTCTAATGATGTCAGAATATACAGGTTTTTCACTAGGATTTTGAAAATAGCGTCCAAAAGCCATTTTCCTACCAAACAAAAATAAATAAATAAAAAATAAAAATAGGATCCCACTATGTAATAATTATGCTGAATTTCTCTGAAAAGTATGAGTCCCAACAGCCAAAACAGGAGTCCAGGACTCCATATTTGGAGTTAATGAGAACCTTGATATATACATTTAAGCAGAATTATTTTACCATTATAAATATGCTTTAAATAACATATTTACCCTAAGTGTTCAGCAGACAGGCCTGAGCAAACACTGCAGAGCCAAGATCAGACATGTATTCTCATACATGGCATCTGATCAGGTCAGCTAACCGTTTTTTACTCATCCAGCAATATTCAGACACCTGGTAGTGAAACTGATTCATTCAAATAGTAGGACAAGTATGGTAAAGCGTTAACCTTTACCACTCATGTGGCTAGTTCAGCAGACAACAAATTAACAACATTTTTACCAGAAAATAGGCTTTGACATTTTATACAAAAGTGTATAAAATGTCAAAGCCTATATTCTGGACAAAATAAGGAAAAATATTTCAAACTGTCGTCTGCTGAAATTTTTACTCAGCATGCAAAGCGTTCAGGTGTCTGTACTGCTTATCTCTAGCTCTGCAATTCTGACAAGAAAACCAGGCCAAACTAGCTTCTTTTTTCTGTGTTCTGACAACTTCAACATGTAAGAAAAAAGACCGCAGATGAATAGACGGACAATAACCTTGTAAACAAACAATTTATTGTTACAAAGAGCTCCCATGTCTTTTGTAAGGTTACTGTTGTTTGGCTGACAGTATATTTAGAAGTAGATATTATTGTTTGGGTTTTGTCACCTCTTGATATTGATATTGATAGTTTTGGAATGTAATCACAATGTCCCAACAAACTGATGTTTAATGCATACACTTCTGCAAAAGACAGATGAAATCAAAGGACAAATCAAGATTTTCAGTTGTGGTAAAAATGTTCTGTTAAAACTTTTCAAGCCCTGCAGACCACAAAATAGGTACTTACACATAAAAATTGTAGCGCCAAATGAGACAGCCCTACCTTGTAAAAAAAAGTGTCAAATTCTGACAAAGTATCAAATTCCGACATATTGAACTGGGCTTGGCAAAGAATTGCATTTTTTTCACCCAAACAAGTATGATATTTATTTTTAATATTGATATGAATATTAAATTAGATTAGAAATGAATGACAAAATCCCATGAAAAATGATGTCCATATTTCTCATTACCAGCATGCAGTATTAAATTTCACAGACAGTTGGTGTCAATCGACGATTCCCAGTTTGGCTTCGTCCCAGGCAGAGGCACTAGAGACGCAATCTTTGTTGTCAGGCAGCTGCAAGAGAAGTATCTAGCTTACAACAAGAGACTTTACATGGCTTTTGTAGACCTGGAGAAGGCATTTTAATCGAGTACCTTGGAAGGTCATCTGGTGGGCACTGAGAAAACTTGGTGTGGAGGAGTGGATTGTGCGACTGGTGCAGGGGATGTATGCAAATGCGCGAAGCCATGTCCGTGTTGGTGAGGGGTACAGTGAAGAGTTTGAAGGGAAGGTTGGTGTTCACCAAGGATCAGTACTCAGCCCACTGCTCTTCATCATTGTGCTTGAAGCCTTATCATGAGAGTTCCGCTCTGGGGTCCCCTGGTAGGACCTCTATGCCGATGACCTTGTTATCATCGCTGAATCGCTTGAGGAATGTGGGAGGAGGCTCTTGACTTGGAAAGAAGCAATGGAGAAGAAAGGAGTGAAAGTACACGCAGGAAACACAAAGATCATGATCTGTGGTATGGGACTGGACCTCCTGCAGAGTTCAGGCAAGTTTCCATGTGCAGTCTGTCGCACTGGAGTAGGCAGCAGCAGCATCTTCTGCAATGGCTGCAAGCACTGGGTGCACAAGAAATGCAGTGGGCTCAAGTGCTTGACAAAAGACCCTGACTACAGTTGTACACGGTGCCAGGGAACTGCACACCCCTTGGATGGCAGACCACAGAAGGAGGTCCAGGTTGGACCTGACAAGCTTGAGGTGGTAGCTTCTTTTTGCTACCTAGGAGACATGCTCTCAGCAGCAGTGGCTGTGAACTTTTAATCACAACACGTGTGAAAACCGCCTGGAAGAAGTTCAAGGATCTGTTACCAGTTTTCTCTTCATGCCACCTCTCTTTCAAAACATGTGGCCATGTGTACAGCTCTTGTGTGCGGAGCGCAATGCTCCATGCCAGCGAGACTTGGCCATTGACAAAGCCAAACCTCCAGCGTCTGCAGCGAAATGACAGGGCAATGATCAGACAGATCTGCAATGTCAGGGCGCAAGACATTGTCACCACCAGGTCCAATGAGCTACTTGTGCGGCTTGGCATTGAGGATCTGGACCTCATTCTGAAGGAGAGAAGACTCCGATGGTATGGACGTGGAATGCTCCAATGGTGCTGTCAAGACAGCCTTTGACATACAGGTTGACGGAAAGCTTGGGCCTGGGAGGCCCAAGATGACATGGAAGCAGCAGACAGAGGGATTGCAGAGAGTGGAAGCTCTCGGCTATCAACCCTCATGATAGACATACCTGGAGATCTGGTGTGAGACCTGCCATGCGTGCAGCAAGCCAGCTATCTGGAAGGGGGCCTACTGATCTGGATGTTGCCCCTGTACCTGCATGTTAATCAAAAATCCGATTATGATATATGAATATGATATGATATGAGATTCTTTAGATCAGCAATACTTGTTTGTCGACCATTAACGAATCTCAAAGGGAAGGTTGACGTTGTATGAAATCAAAACTGATGACATTATTTTTACTTGATATCACAAAATATGACATCACGCTGGCCAAAAACATCATATAAATTACTCTTAAAGTTTGAAAGTTGCAAGTGAAGCAACATAACTGACTTTTGCTCAAGTAATTTGTTTTTATGACTAGATTTGCTGCAAAACAGCAACTGATATTGGTGAATATTGTCCCACATTGAAATATCTATGGAGGCTCGCAAGCTCGTGTCCTTCAGTATCCCAAGGCTATTCTAACCTGAGGCTCTTCTAACCCACTGTAGTCTGGAGACCCCTAAAAGGGTAATTGGCAAATAGTTTGTTTGTGTTGAGGTTTTACAGCCCAGTCAACCGAATGGGATCATGTCGAGCACGGTCAGTTTACCTAACCACACGTTTACTGGGCAGGCTTAGTCCTCTAAGCGATTAACCAGTATTGTGCGCATTCTTTCGTCAGAGCAAATATAGTGCAGACCCAGATCAGGTGCCGCAGAATGTGGCATCTGATCAGGGTCTCCACTGTTTGCAAATAGTTCAACCATTTTTCTCTAGGAATATCTAAATCCCATAGCCTGACATACCTAAAATCAAAATTAGAATCTTCCAATATCTGGTGTGGAGGAGTTCATTCAGTATACAATGGGCTAATGAGTACCTACAACGTATGTTTTTGTGGCGAAATAAGAAAAATATTTTTCTGGATATATCCTCTTACCCGAGGTGCAAAAATGAAGTTATCTGGAGCTGTGAAGAAGACTACCCAAGCTGCGAAAATGAAGCAGACTATAAATAAATGTACATCAGAAATACCATAATAACCCTAAGTATTGGGACACCTTATCTACTTACCATACTTCTCCTAAAATTAAAATTTGAAATAGTTCATTCTACTACCTGTTATCTGTTTGAATGGCAACAGTGTAGACCCTGATCAATCTGATCTGGGGCTACACTGTTTGCAAAGGCCTATATGTCCCAATACTTTGGGTTATTACGGTAGGTATTTAAAGCACAAACATGTAGTTTAGAAAAGCTCATAAAATACTTACCTGTTTAATATGAATTATGTTTGGTTGTATAATGAATGAACACACCTTCTACGGCACATTTCAATGATTTCAATAGGGTTTACACACTTTCTAAATTCTTCAGAAAGCTTTCGATAACAGTTAGTATAGCAGATACGAAAAAGATTCTGTACAGATTTTGTTGACATAATGAACTAACAGCTCCAGATTTTGAATTGAGGTTTTATGGCCCAGTCAATCCATTTGGGTCATGTCTAGCCAGTCAGTTTACCTAACCACACTTTTTCTGGGCAGGCTTAGTCCTCCTCCTCACCATCATCATCGGATTTTTGATTAACATCCAGGTACAGGGGCAACATCCACATCAGTGGGTCCCCTTCCAGGTAGTTAGTTGGCTTCCTGCACGCATGGCAGATCTCACACCAGATCTCCAGGTATGTTGATCATGAGGGTTGATGGCCGAGAGCTTCCACTCTCTGCTGTCTTCTAAGCAGTTAACCAGTATTTATGTACATAATCTTTCGCCAGAAACTGACAACTGCCCTTCTTGAATCAGCAGAAGGTAGAGAATGACCAAAGAAAATATTTCAGGATCATTCTCTTCAGGATCATTCTCTGCATGTTGCCAGACTCAGCAGGGCTTATACAGCTCCATAAGGGAAAAACTGACGGATAAAAATTGAAAAAAGTTTTATTTTTGCACACCAAAAAATAACAACCCGAAGTATTGGGACAGATAGGCCTGGGCAAACAGTGTAGGCCCAGAATGCAGCATCTGATCAGGGTCTACAATGTTTGCCATACATACAGCAATATTTTAGACACATAACAGAGGGATTTTGATTGTGTTCAGGTTTAACGACACATCAAACCTTGTGGGTCATTTTGTGTCGTCTCCCAGAGAAAGGGAGAAAAAGAGATAGAAGAGATAGTGGAAGAGATGAAAGGGAGGGCCATGGGAGAAAGATCAACAGGAATGAAAGCGAAGAAACAAGAAATAAAAACATTCCCCCTCTACCCTTACCTGCTACAAGGATAGCAGGCCTTGCCCAACTGTAGGCCAATATCAGCTAGATGCCCCGGTGAAGTAACATCAAGAGGGAGTAGAATTGACTATTTCAAAATTTAGGCCAAGTATGGTGAGTAGTTTTGTTTGTGTTTAGGTTTTACGGCCCAGTCAACCCAATGGGGTCATGTCGAGCGCGGTCAATTTATCTAACCACACGTTTACTGGGCAGGCTTAGTCCGCTTAGCGGTTAAGCAGTATTGTGCACATTCTTTCGCCAGAAACTGACAACTGCCCTTCTTGAATCAGAGGAAGGGAGAGAATGACCATAGAAAATATTTCATGATCAATCTCCACAAAAGAATGTTGCCGACCTCGGCATATGGCAAGTAGATAAGGTGTTTGAATAGTTAGGGTAAATACGGCAGAAGATGCTCAGGAACAACAGCCACAATCACAGGGCATAGCCTATCAATCATACCCAGAGGAAAAGCAAAATAAATCATGACAGACTGTACACATGTCACAAACCAAAGAAAATCTATCTTCAAGATACTCATTGAAATTGCAAGATAAAATTTTGGTGTGAAAACAGCAAAAATTGTCTTCTTAATACTCCCTTCATCTAAAACTGATGATTGATGAAGGGCCTCGGTGGCGCAGTTGGATGCGTGTCCGACTGGAGACCAGGAGGTCGCGGGTTTGACCCCTGCCGAGGTCGGCAACATTCTTTTGTGGAGATTGATCATTAAATAGTTTCTAGGGTCATTCTCTCCCTTCCGCTGATTCAAGAAGGGCAGTTGTCAGTTTCTGGCGAAAGAAAGTGCACAATACTGGTTAACTGCTTGGAGGACTAAGCCTGCCCAGTAAACGTGTGGTTAGGTAAACTGACCGCGCTCGACATGACCCCACTGGGTTGACTGGGCCGTAAAATCTCAACACAAACAAACAAACAAAAAATAAATAAAAAAATAAAAATAAAATAAAATAAATAAATAAATAAGAACAATGCACTGCATGAGTCAGTAAGGAAGAGTCTGGGATAACTTTCTCTAGGTCTCCATAAAATACATGTTGTGGGCACTCTCCAAGTCTAATAAAAAAAAAACATGTGGGTAACCTCTAGAGCTCCATAAAAACATATGTTCTAGGTAGTCATTAGACATGTCTTACCAAGGCACTTCTAATTAGTACTCACAATGTATGCTTTTATGGAGAAATAAGAAAAAGAAAATCTCAATTATCACCAAATACCCTTGACCTTAACAACTTATCTGGATGCAACCAGGACTTCCATTTATCACCAATTTCTTTTGACTTATATGTAATATATGCAGGAAATATACAAACTTAGGTTGCTTCCCTTGCACTTCAGCAAATACAGAGAATTTTGACACAGGTAGGGTAGAATAGGTATCATAGTAATATGTAAGAACATGGTGTTAGAAGTGTTGAAAACACTTTTGTGAGTGAAGAGATAAAAAAAAATAACACCAGATAAGGTGCTTTTTAAACCAAAAAGTATTGATATTTTCTCATTTCTCCATAAAAACAAGTGTTGTAGGTACTCATTAGAAGCACCGAAGTGCTTCTAATGAGTACCCACAACATATGTTTTCATTGAGAAATAATGCAATAGTCATTTGTAACAACTTCCTCCTACGCAGCTCACCTACAGAGATGGGTGGGGGATAGTGGGGCAAATGTGTGGGGTAGTGACGTTTTGAGTTAGCCTACAGTGCCAAGTAAGTGTTGGGCTTGTGACAATATCCAAAATACACCCCACATAATTTACTGTTCAAAAGAGTGGGGACAAGGGCAGGGCAATGACTTAAATGAGGTCCCAGCAGTGCAGGGCTAATATGGAGAAAAGTCACTTCCCTGCTATTCCCCGTAGGTAGTGGGGCAGTGGTTACAAATGACTGGTACAGAAAAATATTTAGCTGATACCCACTTTAATCTGGTGCTTTATAAAAATCATCCAAGTTACCTGGGTTTAACAGTTTGATTCTTTCTGGAGCCATCAGGGAGCACCACTATTAGACTGATATCCTCATCGATAATCTCATTCATATTTTCATCATCTGGTGGGTCATAGATGAGCGGTGGGGGTCCATTCCCATTTGTTGTGAGGGAGTCCTTTTTAGTCCCCACCACCGTGGGCCCCTGTGACCCCTTGACGGAGTACTGCCCACTCATGGAAGACTTACTGAAAATAGACAATTAATGACAATTAATGTTAGTACCTTACATGCTACAGACAATCTTTCAGCTTTTTTTTTAGAGGTAAACAGGGATTGACATTGAGATGATAGGCAGCAATATAATGCCACAAGGATAACCAACCAACCAGCCTTGACATTTCATGCAAATGATCTCATAAACGGTTAATTAATACATTAAACATGGTATCCTAATTCCCATGATGAGAAAGATGATGATGATGATTTGGTGTTAACTTCCCTGTAAAATTCCCTTACTCGCCCTTATGGCCTAGATTTTTCATTTAGATGCTAGAAAATGGACTTGTTGAAGAGAAGTATAAGGTAAAGAGTAAGGGTGTGAAATATTTAGGGTAAATACAGCATTCCAAATTTATCCAAAATTTCCCATGACACTGAAATTTTGAGTCAAAGCAGGGTTCAGCTGGACCCCCTCTGAATCCGCCCCTGAAAAAAGAAGGGCAATGTCTAAGATTAAATCGCTCTTATGCCAGCCATTTCCATTTTGGAAATACCAAAACCCATAGCATATTTCATTATGGACCACGCCCTAAAGCAGGTCTCCAAATAAGCCAACCATTCACAGCTGCATTATTCCTCAAAGAAAATATGTTTAATCTTTTCCATTCTCTTGGTAATTCAGCAGATGGCAAATTGATGATATTTTTCTTATTTTTACCAGAAAACAGGATTTGACATTTCATGCAAATTGTTGCATTAAAAAATATCAAATCCTGTTTTCTAGGAAAAATAAGAAACATATTTCAAAATGTCGTCTGCTGAAAATTTTACCCAGAGTGATATGCATTATATTTTAGATCTTGTTAACCTTAAAGCACCACTCAAAACTGTAGCAGACGACATTATTTTTCTAAGGCTTGGCATTTCATTTCAACTGTTCGCCCAGCAGACAATTCTTGTGATATTTCAAGTCTTGTTTTCCCAGAAATTAAAAAAAAAAAATCAGAATTTTGTCTGCTACTATTGTGATTGAGGTGCTAGAAAACAGTTCTTTTTGTTCTAACTATATTTTTTCTTTCTTTCATTTCTTCTTTTTACCTGCACCACTCTCTGGGCTAATTCAGCAGATGATGAATTGATGATAGGTTCTTAATTTTTTGGGAAAATAAGAAACATATTTCAATATGTCCTCTGCTGAAAATTTTGCCCAGATTGCTTGGCGTTAAAGAACAAACAATTATCTAAAAACTACAGCTTTTCTAGAGATCCAATGGAGTTTCATATTTATTCCATGACAGCAAAAAAATTCAAATTTAAATGAACTATTTTATATTAAAACAAGAAACTATACCAATACATGTATAATCCACAAAAATATTATCAGAATATATAATCATTTAATCACAAACTCCCTCCGTACTCAACGACATCACAGATCAAGACAATCTATTTTCAACTGGTTTAACTCTTAAAGTGCTAATCACAACTGCAGCAGACATTTTTTTTTTATTTTCAGAGATAATATGACTTGCTTTTCATGTGAATCATCTGCCATGTAGACAATTCACATGAAATGTCAAGCCTTAGTTATAAATAAATAAATAATGTTGTCTGCTGCAGTTGTGATTAGTGCATTTAAGTGTTAATAATTATTAATACTTTGCATTTTGGGTAAAAATTTCAGCAGATGACAGTTTGAAATATTTTTCTTATTTTCCTAGAAAATTTGATATGACACTTCACACAAACTGTCTCCTTTGGAGACAATTTGTACTAAGTGTCATATCCAATTTTCAAGGAAAAATAAGAATATCACCAATTTGTCGTCTGCTGACTCTGCCCATAGCTTGGTAAGTGTTAATGATATGATCTTTTATGCATTAATCTCATGTATAAAAATAGATGAATCTGTGACAACAAAATGGCATCAAGGACTCAATCAATACATGTACCCTACTTTTTCCATTATCTTCAGCCGCACTGCTTCATTATCACAAATTTGCATTATAAGCATCATTTTCTACATACAGAGGATTTACTGGTATGGGGAATCGGAGAGGAAAATCACTATCGCTTATCGGAAAAGTATAACCGATTGATTATCGATTATACAAATGGATATCCGATAATTGGCATCAAATAATAAATCATTATAGCATATGCGCTTTATGTTTCTATATTACTTAAAGGGTGATTGAAGATATAGTTATTTAAGATATGTTTCAAGACAAAGTAGATTTTGCAGCAATGTTTCTAGTCTATGAGTCTTTCATAATACCCTTAATTTGTATTTCTCATTATGTGCTTTGGCCCACATTTCTAAAAATAGAATTTTACATAATCAATAGTGAAAAAAAATTATCGATAGTTGCAGATAGTGGGCTCATCTGATAAGTTTTCGATTGTTTCGATTAATTGGCACAACACTAGTCCAATTTACCCTAAAACTTTGCACACCTTAAAGTACTAAGCAAAGTTGTAGCAGATGAGGTTCTGAGATTTATTTTGGTATTTTTCAGAGAAAATAAGACATGACATTTAATGTGAATTGTCTGCTAGCAGATGATTCACATGAAATGTCAATGTCAAGTCTTATGTTCTCTGAAAAATAAAAGAAAATATTTCAAAGTGTCTGCTGTATTTGTGATTAGACTGGTACTTCCTTACCATATTTGTCCTAAAACTTTAACCAGTCCATTTTACTACATGCTGGTGCTTTAACCCTAGTCCTGCTGAACCTGGATATACTCTGCCTTTGCAAACAGTGTAGATCCAGATCAGTTGGCTTCTGAAGAAGGCAACTGATCTGAATCTGCACTGTTTGCCATTAGGTATGTGAATTTATATCAATAATTTGGATCAAGTAATCTGATAGGCTGAAAATTGGAAATGGGCGTGGCATCTTAATTTATTCCACATGACAAGTTTTAACCCATAACATGCTGGGTAAAAAATTCAGCAGAAGACAAGCCCTTTATCGGAGAAATAAGAAACAAAATTTATCAGCAAACTTCTCTTTTTCTATACCTACACATTACCTTCCAAGAAATTGACTACTGTATATAACCTAAGAATTTGGACAGATAGGTCTGAGCAAACAGTGTAGACACAGATCAGACTCCACAGAATGCTGACCTAATCATAGTCTACACTGTTTGACACTCATATCAACCAATGAGGTCATTCGTGTGAATATAGTTTTGGCATGTCCGTCCAAATAGTTTGGTTAAATATGGTAATGAACTAAAAGCATTTACATGTATAAACTAAAAGTAATACCCTAATTACCCTAAGTATTGGGACACCTGATCTACTTTCAGTACTTCTCCTAAAATTTGAAATAGTCCATTCTACTACCTTTTGATGTGTCTAAAATCTTGCTGTATGCTATGACAAACAGTGTAGACCCTGATCAGATATCATGTTCTTCGGTGTCCGATCTAGGTCTACACTGTTTGCAAAGGCCTACAGAGGAGTTGTTAAGTAGAAATATTTGGTGATAATTATGGGATAATTTTCTCCAGGTCTTCATAAAAACATATATTGTGGGTACTCATTAGAAGCGCCTCGCTGAGGCACTTCTAATGAGTACCCACAATATATGTTTTTACAGAAGCGAGGGGCTTCTAATGAGTACCCACAATATATGTTTTTATGGAGAAATAAGAAAAATTATCTCAGAATTATCACCCAATACTCCTCCTTAACAACTCCTCTCGCCTATCTGTCCCAATACTTAGGGCTATTATGGTACATCATTTGATAAGTTGAATGGCCATCGAATATAATAAAATCAATAACAAAAGTCGGCAATTGGCATATATATATTGAGTCTAAACCCTTAACTCTTTCCCTGCTAGTGGCAACTTTTGTCGTCTGCTGATAACCTTTGCAAACAGTTTGGTCCCAGATCAGACATCAAAAAATGTCGGGCCTGATCTGGATCCAAATTGTTTGACACTCTGATGGTATTCCTAAAAGATTTGTATAGACATCAAAAAAGCATGCAAAATTACTCAGCATGCAAAGCGTGAAAGCACCAATCACAACAGCAGCAGAATGATGGCATTCTGATTTTTTATCTTTCAGATACCATATTCGACCTAATTACTGCACTGTGCACTCAGGTATTCAAAAGTACTGGAAAAACTTGTAGTAAAACTATCCATCTAATAAGGGCACACTTTAAAGAAAGATAAGCAGAAGACTTCATGAGGAGCGTATTTAATGATGCTTATGCGATATAATTTTCTGAGTTTCTTTATAAAAGCATATGTTGTGGGTACTCCTTTGAATTGCCTCGACTTGTCGAAGCAATTCAAATGAGTACCCACAACGTATGTTTTTATAAAGAAGTAGATAAAAGTACACTGGCTGAAATCTAAAGAATACTAAATTGCTTGACTGTGTCCTTATAGGAGTATGTATGGTAATTAGGTCGCATACGGTAAGCTGACACAAAATGACCCACAAAGGGTGACATGTCGTTAAACAAGAACTCAAACAAACTGTCTTAAATTCATACTATTACCATATTTATCCAAAGTATTGCAACTCAAATACTTACCATAATAACCCTAAGTGTTGGGACACCTTATCTACTTACCATAATTGTCCTAAAATTTGAAATAGTCCATTCTACTACCTCTTGATGTGTCTAAAATATTGCTGTATGTATGACAAATAGTGTAGACTCTGATCAGATGCCACATTCTCTGGCATTTGATCTGGATCTACACTGTTTGCAAAGGCCTATCTGTCCCAATACTTACGGCAGGCTATGTATGACAATAGATGAGTCCTCCTTGGCCTGTCTGACCTTTAACCTTTAGAGTGGGCTAATTCAGAAGACAACAAACTGATGATAGTTTTTCTAAGAAAATAGGCTCTGACATTTCATGCAAACTGTCTCCTTTGGGGACAATTTGCATGAAATGTCAGAACCCATTTTTCTGGTTAAAATAAGAAAAATATTTCAACTTGCCATCTGCTGGAATTATTAACCAGGGCCCAGTTGTTCAAAGCTAACGATGTCGTTAGTTAATGATTCGTTAAAATTTACATTGAGTAATATGCAATATGCTGAAATTTTTTGCTAAAAAAATGTGAGTAGCTTTTGCAGTGCAAAAGCTACTCACATTTTTTCAGCAAAAAATATCGGAATATTGTATATTGAATCCGCTAAAACAGTTAACGAAATGACCCTTAACAAGCTCGTTAAGCTAACGATGCTTTGAACAACTGGGCACTGTATGCAAAGCATTAAATAGAATAGTTTAAAAATTAGTCCTGAAGATATTAATTCTGATTTTCTGACTCACTGATTATCATAGATGTTTGAAACAGGAGACAATTTGCATGACATGGCATGGCAAATGCCTATTTTCTGGTTAAAATAAGAAAATAATTTGAATTGTCATCTGCTGAAATTATTACCCAGCAAGCTAAGTATTAGACTGGCTCCAGTCTCAAGTGACAAAATATTTTTTTCTTATCTGTTTAATAATCCACTGAAATAAAACCAAAGTAATATCATGACTATAAAGGCTGGTCACTAGAGTGACCAGCCTTAATAGTCATGATAGTTTTTTTTGTTTTTGTTTTTGTTTTTGTTTTATTTTAGTGGATTATCAAACAGAATTATGAGAAAAATATTTAGTCACTGGAGACTGGAGCCAGTCTAGCTAAGTATTAAATGGAATCGGTTAAAAACATTAGTAACAAAGATACTGTCCTTTGATCCTTTGATCCACGGATTATTAAACAGGTATATAAGAGTCATCTAACATTTAATAAGATGTCAGATATTATGATGTATCTGTATTTTAACAATAATTTCAGGTAGTTTCATTGCTATTAAATTATTATAATTTTGTATCAAATGTGTTAAAAGGTCACAGTTGAACTCAATGCTTAATATACACTGAACTGATCTATGAGAAACTGATGATATTTTTTCTTATTTTCCCCAGGAAAGAGGCTTCAACCTTTCATGCAAATTGTCTATTAAATTAAATTTATTACTATTTTGTATCAAAGGGCCACAGATGCACTTACTGCTTAACCTCTACCATTCTGGGCAAAGTCAGCCAATGACAAATTGATATTTTTCTTATAAATAACCCATTATGCCTCCTCAATATCCCATGTTGTAGGGGTCCAGCAGAGGGAGGATATATTTTTTCATGCCATAATATTTGCCAAGTCCTAATGAAGTTGTCAGAACATAAGGTCATGGGCCAAGTTTTTAAATAACTTCAGAGGGACCCAGCAATGTTCAAGACAGGAGACAGTTTGCATGAAATGTCATTTTCTGAGTTGCATGAAATGTCAATCACCATTTTCTGAGAAATGTCCTCCGCTGATTTTACCCACTGAGAACGAAAGATCAATGGAATTTTTTTTCACAAGACCATTACAGTTGTCTCCCTTCTTTAATGTTTTCAGACAACTAAAATATTCCTGAATGTGCCATGCAAAATAGTACTTTGCTAGCAAACGATATTCCCAATGTTTTAGTTTGTTTATAAACACAAAGTAAGGTTTGACATTTCATGTGAATTGTCTGCTATACATTTTTAAATGTCAAACCTTATTTTCTATGAAAAAAATCCTGATTTTGTCTACTGCAGCAGTAATTGGCACTTAAGCCCTAAATATGAATTTTTGCCCCATCCCGCACCCCCTTTACATACATATAAGGGTTAACATTTCATTTGAATTGATATCTATATGAAATATCAAGCCTTTCTTTTTTGGGATAAAATGAGAATAATCTGCATACCGGGTATATTTTATTACTGCTTTGCATGATGGATCGGGTTAAACTTTTTAACAGATTACATTAACTCTGAGGGAAAAAAAAAAAGCTGCTGAATTTGCCCAGAGACAGCGCTAAACATAAAATGTGCAAACAGTTTAAGCCCAAGTGAATTTATCGGGTTTTTTTAATACTTATCATGCTGGGTAAAATTTTCAGGAGCTAGACGACATTCTGAAATAGTTCTCTTGTTTTCCCCAGAAAAAAAGAACATGTCATGCAAATTGTCTCCTAAGAAAACAATCTGAATGTAACGTCAAACCCTGTTTTCTGGAACAAAAATACTAAAAATATCACCAATTTGTTGTCTGCTGAATTTGTCCAGCAAATGTGAAAGGTTAAATAACTTCGAGAACAAATTAAGCAAATGCATGCGTATTTAACAAACTGAATAATAAGCACATAAATTTCAATGATTTTTGTATAAATTTGCATAAAAGAGAAAGCCATGAAAATATCAGAAACTAAAACAGGGCTGTTTTGCATATTTTTAAAAAAATTACCAAATTACCACTCCCTGGGATAATTCAGCAGACAACAATTTGATTTTTTTTTCTTATTTTTCTCAGAAAATCATGAGGCTTTGACTTTTCGTGCATTTGCATGAAACGTCAAAGCCTGTTTTCTGGGAAAAATAGGAAAAAATATTTCAAATTGTCGTCTGCTGAATTTTTTCACCCAGCATGCTTAGTGTTAAGATAAAATGCTTTTAGTGTGAGAAATAGTGTAAATTATTAATTTACCACAGCTAATCTTAAACACTTTCCCTGTGAAAAATAACATACCTTATTTATCCTAAGTATTTAGAGAAAAAGGCGTGATTAAACAGTCCCAGACCAGATGCCGCAGAAAGCAGCCTCTGATCAAGGTCTACAGTGTTTGGCATTTATCCAGAAAGATTTAACACTACACATGCCTGGTAAAACTCTCACAATTTTTGGAACATTTTTTCTATTTTTCCCAGAAAACAGACTGACATTCCATGAAAATTGCCTCCTTCATTTTTTTTCCTCTTTTTCTGTGGAGACAATTTGAATGGAGAGTCAAAATCTATTTTCTGGGAACATCATCACTTTGTCTGCAGAATTTGCTCATAGAAGCGTAAACCCAGCAATAGGTAGTGAGTCAAATGGGCATGTTCAAATTTTTTGACAAGTATGGTAGGAAGATAAAGCGTCGGAATGTGAAGGACACATACAATACTTTCAACAGAATACCAAGCTGGGCCCAGTTGTTCAAAGCATCGTTAGCTTAACAAGCTCATTAGTAGTCAAAATGTTAACTGCTCTATTAAGTACAATATATAATCCACAGGTATTTTTGTTGAAAAAATAATATGAGTAGCTTTTGCAATTGCATTTTGCAATTGCAAAAACTACTCACATTTTTTCAGCAAAAATATTAGTGTATATGCCATATTTAATGATCAAAGTTTTAACAATTCGTTAACTAAAGATATCATTAGTTTTGAAGAAATGGGCCCTGATATTTTAGGGAGTGATCATTTTGCACTACTCATCACCATGACATTCCCTTATTAGGCAGGCATTTTACCACAATTTTTCCTCGCAATTTTGAAAAACCTAACCACATAGTGCGGTAATAAGGTCAAACAGAATATTTTACAACCTATGTAGTAGTAGTAGTTTTATATAAAGCATTTCAAAATTTTATTGTCCATCGATTTAGGTCAGTAATTGGGTTTTTAGAGTATGAATTTCAACATTAATTGGGCTTCTATCAAAGGCTCAATGATTTACTTTCCAAAAATGAAATATTTGTTATTATCCTTCAACATTCTCATACTTAAAACAAATATTTGGCTTCCAAATAAATTTTAACCCTTAAACAGTGCCATTCACAACTGTGTACTATATGATATCAATAATATGTCGTGAATACCCTGGGCCCGGTTGTTCAAAGCGTCGTTAGCTTAACGAGCTCGTTAAGGGTCATTTCGTTAACTGTTTTAGCAGATTCAATATACAATATTCTGATATTTTTTGCTGAAAAAATGTGAGTAGCTTTTGCACTGCAAAAGCTACTCACATTTTTTCAGCAAAAAAAATTCAGCATATTTGTGTATCACTCAATTTAAATTTTAACTAATCGTTAACTAACGACATCGTTAGCTTTGAACAACTGGGCCCTGATGTTGTTGTTGCGCAGAATTTTAACACTACCAAGTACCGGAGGCACATGGAGGCAATGGCAAATGTGTTATGTACATGTGCTTTTATACAGCCTAGCTTTCATGGATAACCCATACATGGAGAAAATTTGCATGAAATGACAAATCCTGTTTTCCAGGAAAAATAAGGAAAAAGTATTTCAAAATGTCATCTGCTGAAGTAATCTGATTGGCTGGAAATTAGAAGTAGGTGTGGCATCTTAATTTATTCAACATGACAAGGTTAAAAATCTATGAACTGCAAGAAACTTTTAGTCTCATGAAATGAATACAGAGTCCTATCATATGCAAACTCTGCAATACATAGCACATAACTATGAAATACAATTTCTGACTGGCTACAAAACATAATAAACAAAGTAAAAAAAAAAACAGAAAGAAAAAGAAACGAAATTTAAGCCTTCATAAAGCACAAGATTTTTTTTAACTTCCTGCAGTAATCCAACCCTGCCAAACCAGAGGTATCCTTGACCCAAGGTTCTGACAAGAATTTTCTTCAAGATTTTTGTTTGTTTAACAAAAAAAAATTTGTGCAGATTCGCATCTAACTAAATATGGCCTTAGCAACACAAATGTCATATTCACCTGAGGTGGTTACCCTTCATAGATAAGCTTGAGCAAATGATATGAACCCAGATCAGACACCATATTCTATGTTTGTGTTGAGGTTTTACAGCACAGTCAACCCAATGGGGTCATTTCGAGTGCTGTCAGTTTATCTATATAACCACACTTTTACTGGACAGGTTTAGTCCTCTGTGTGGTTAACTAGTATTGTTCACATTCTTTCACCAGAAAAAATACCGTATTTAACCCCAAGTGTTGGGACACCTTATCTACTTACAATACATCTCCGAAAATTTGAAGTAGTTCATTCTACTACCTCTTGATGTGTCTAAAATATTGCTTGTGTAATGCAAACAGTAAAGACCCGGATCAGATGCCACATTCTGCGGCATCTGATCAGACTATTCTTTGGTATCTCATTCGGTTCTACAGTTTGCTCCTACCTGTCTGTTCCAATACCATGGGTGACTACGGTAAACTTTTACACTTCAACCGCTTTATAACACAGTTCGTTATAACACAGTTTTGGATATAACACGATTCAAAGATGGATCCCAAAAATGTATAGATTACATTGAAAAATGACCATAAATGGTCGTTTTTCAATATAATCTATACATTTTTGTTTGGATATAACACGGTTGTTTAACTAACACAGTTTTTGCTATGGACCCCAACAATAGTGTTTTAAAGAGGTTGTGGTGTACTTCTGAAGTTTCTGTAGTTAACTCTTCCTACTTTGAATATGGACACATCCACTGTTGTGAATAGGGGTGTCAGTTGACAATCAAAAGCAGAAAGGCAAGCAGTGTAGATCCGGATGAGATGGCTCATTATGTGTGGTCTCATCTGATCTACATTGTTTGTAAAGGTATCTGTTTGGACTGCAATGATGACAGGTTAACCCTTGTCCTGCAGAACCCGGATATACCGTGCCTTTGCAAACTGATCTGAATCTGCACTGTTTTCCATTAAGTATGTGAATTTATAACAACAATCCAGATCAAGTAATCTGATTAGCTGAAAATTAGAAGTGGGCGTGGCATCTTAATTTATTCAGCAGGACAAGGGTTAATGATAATGATGGTTTGGTGTTTATGTCCCTTTCAACATTATTTAACCGAGTCATGCTGAATAAATTAATATGCCATGCTCACTTCTAAATTTCAGCCAATCAGATTACTTGATCCAGGTTTTTGATATAAATTCACATACTTAAATGGCAAACAGTGCAGATCCAGATCAGTTGGCTTCTTCAGAAGCCAACTGATCTGGATCTACACTGTTTGCAAAGGGTATATCTGGGTTCAGCAGGACTAGGGTAAAGGCATATCAAGATGATAGAAGGATGATAATGAAAGGCTCCATGCAACAGTCATAAGCGGAATTCTGCCTCTAGTGGGATTCAAACCCAGGACCTTGTAATCCAAAGTCGAGAGAAGCAAAGTCAGCCAAACAGACACTTCTGAAATAGTTTATATACTTGTCGTAGGCAAGAAACATATCTTTAGATTCTCAGGCACTATTTCTTTTTTTTTTAAAAAATAGATGCATCTAGCTGTTGTTTTTTTTATTTTTATTTTCTGACTCGCTACATTTTTTTTTTTTACATTTTGGTCATTTGGCAAAGCAAAATGGCAGCACACATATATTAAGAATTATCCAAGTTTTCAGTCTCAAACAACATAAATATTTTACAAATTTTCTTTGCAGGTAAGTAAAAATATCAAACAGAGCTTGTTTTGGATCACAATTTGGTAAAAAAAAAAATAATCAGATAATTAAGAAAACAAAACTGTCATGTATTTTCATGGGCTGAAAAAATTCCTATTGGCAAAAAGTGTATCTGTGGACAGATGTGGCAGTGCCTGAGAATTTAACTTTTTTTTTTTTTTGCCCTTATCGGAACACTTGTCTGCTTATCTGAAGTCGTGCAGTGTGTCAAGCAGGGAACTGATGAAAAGGTTTTGGGTTACACCTTCATCAAGTGGAGACAATCAGGTATTTTATCTGCAGTTCATCATTTCAAGCTGTGAAGTAGGTAAGATTATGTCTGATCACTCATTTCTTCAAATTTCAGCAGATACCATTTCACAAAGAAGATCATCCGATCAGTCAGGACCAGATGTCATTTTTAACCCTTGTCTTGCTGAATAAATTAAAATGCCACACCCACTTCCAATTTTCAGCCAATCAGATAACTTGATCCGAATTGTTGCTATAAGTTTGTTTGTTTGTTTTGTTTGTGTTGAGGTTTTACGGCCTAGTCAACCCAATGGGGTCATGTTGAGTGCGGTCAGTTTACCTAAACACACGTTTATTGGGCAGGCTTAGTCCTCTAAGCGGTTAACCAGTATTGTGCACATTCTCTCACCAGAAACTGACATCTGCCCTTCTTGAATCAGCGGCTATAAATTTACTTAATGGCAAACAGTGCAGATCCAGATCAGTTGGCTTCTGAAGAAACCAACTGATCTGGATCTACACTGTTTGCAAAGGCAGGGTATATCCGGGTTCAGCAGGACAAGGGTTAAAGAGATTTTTAAGGTTTTTTGTTGTTGTGTTATTTTTTTTCCTGTTTTTTTTCCTGTTTTTTTTTTTTTTTTTTTAACACTTAGCAGTACACCCTGTGTAAATTCAGCAGGTGACAAATTGATGTATTTTTTCTTTTTTTTTTCACCAGAAAATAGGATCTGATGTTTCATGCAAATTGTCTCTTAATGAGACAATTTGCACAAAATGGCAAATCCTATTTTCTGGTAAAAATAAGATAAATATTTTAAAATGTCGACTACTGATTTTTTTTTACCCAGCATGCTTAGTTTTAACTTCTACCATATGAAAAAAAAAAAAAAAAACCTATTGTTATCTGCAATATCTATAACATATGCATACATAAATGGGTGAGAGAATCCTACTTCCACCATGAAAACATTCCTATATAACTTTGACCTCCTTGAACCCCACTTTTATATAGCAAAACTGGGGTTTACAGGGGTATACATTATTTTTCTAGTTTCGCTGAGGAACATGGATTGCGGGTGCTCGTTGGGACCGTCTCGCCGAATTCTAACGGGTACCCGCGGTCTGTGTTTCTGGCATGAATATGAAAAATATTAGGATTTTTGGTCTGAGAGTTTTACTTTTTTTTGGTTGAATTTTTTGTATGTGTGAATGGTTGCGTTTTCGTAACGAAACTCAGGTAGACTCGGATAAAAAGTATACTGATTCGTGACATTATATGCATTTGATATTATGCTACTTTGTGTGACGATGTACTATGTACAAGTCAAATAAAAATATGTTCTGTTCTGTTCTGTTCATATAAATCATTTTAACCCTTAAGCAACAATCACAACAGAAGCAGACTACATTCTGTTTTTTCTTTTGTTTTTTTTTTTAGAGAAAATAAGGCCTAACATTTTGTTTTGTGTGAATTGTCTGCCTAACAGTCTTTTTATATTTTGAAAAAAGAGATACATTTAGCATTTAGAATGTCATCTGTTATAATTTTGCAATGCGCTTTAAAGGATCATGGTCACTATCTTCTATGTATACAGTTTAGAAATTATAAACAATTACTTGTATCAGCTACTGTAGGTCTAGTCTCTGTGGGTCAACCAACTGCCCAATCAAATCCCACAGGGCAGCAATCTTGACTCCTATAACTAGAGCCTTATCAGGCTTTTGCCTAGCTAGTACCCCAAAATGACCAAAGCATTGTAACTACTCAAAATAGTTTGACAAGAGCAGAAAATTAACCTTTACCACTCTCTGGGCTGATTCAGCAGACGACAAACTGATGATATTTTTCTTACTTTTCCCAGAAAACAGAATTTAACAATTCATGCAAATTGTCTCCATTGGAGACAATTTGCACGAAATGTCAAAATTTGTTTTCAGAGAAAAATGAGAAAAAATATTTAAATATGTCGTCTGCTGAAAATTTAACCCAAAGTGCTAAGCGAAGGGAAATGACTGCTTTTGCATACAGAGACGATTCAAACCTGGAACGTCATAATCCAAAGTCAAGAGTACTAACTGCGAGGTCCTGTGGATGCTTAGTCTGAAAAGGGGTCTACTCCTTAAGGAAAGAATTTGTTCCCTCCACGAGAAGGAGACAAACAATCCTGACAGAGTTATCTCCACTGAAAGTGTATCAATTCCCCACCCCCCGACCCACCCAAACCTTGTCATGCTGAATAAATTAAGATGCCATGCCCATTCCTAATTGTCAGCCACAAATTGTTGATATAATTTCATATACTGAATGACAAACAGTGCAGATCCAGATCAGTTGGCTTCTTCAGAAGCCAACTGATCTGGATCTACACTGTTTGCAAAGACAAGGCATATCCAGGTTCAGCAGGACCAGCAGATTTTTCAGTACAAAAGACTGATAGACACAATAAGCAAATTAAAAAAAAAAGGTTAAAAAGTCACAAAATTCATTAAAAAAAAAAAGGCTCATAAAGTATACCACTATATCCCTGTTTTCACAATAGATTTAAGGGGAACAGTGGGGTCTACACTGCATAGACTTGTTAACATAATGTTTAGGATACGATGATTTGGTGTTTTACAGCCCTTTCAACATTGTTTAAGTCATACTGAGATGATGAAAGGGTGATATTGAAAGGCTCTGCGCAAGGAAGCACTGTGCAGTCATGAGTGGAATTCTGCTTCCAGCATGTTTAATACAGTACTGCATACACAAAACTGGTCTGAGAATTTGCTGTTTGCCTTTGATGATGGCAACACTTCCTTATCCAAAAAACAAATCCATTACATTATAGCTCCAGATAAGGGCTTTTTTTTTTTTCAACCAAAAAATACTGATATTTTTTTTTTATTTCTCCATGAAAACGTATGTTGTGGGTACTCATTAGAAGTGCCTCTGTGAGGCACTTCTAATGACTACCCACAACATAGGTTTTCATAGAATTTTGTTTGTTTGTTTGTGTTGAGGTTTTACGGCCCAGTCAACCCAATGGGTCATATCGAGCGCGGTCAGTTTACCTAACCACACGTTTACTGGGCAGGCTTAGTCCTCTAAGCGGTTAACCAGTATTGTGCACATTCTTTCGCCAGAAACTGACAACTGCCCTTCTTGAATCAGCGGAAGGGAGAGAACGACAGTAGAAAATATTTCATGATCAATCTCCACGAAAGAATGTTGCCGACCTCGGCAGGGGTTGAACCCGCGACCTCCTGGTCTCCAGTCGGACGGCGCATCCAACTGAGCCACAGAGAATAATAAGAAAGATGTTATATATGGATACTCCATCTTATTTGAATCTATGCACTATATTCTTACCTTGCCTTACTTGAAAGATTTTTATAGCCTTACTTTTCTTTACTTGGAAGATTTTTATTCATTATTTTCCTTTATTTGGATGAAATCTGAACCAGTCACTCATCATTTTCAAATATTCCCAACACCAATCAATAAAAAACTTTTATTCTAACACTTTCCATGCTATGGGCATATTCAGCAAACAACGAACTGATAATATTTTTCTTAGGAGACAATTTGCATGAAGTGTCAAATCCTATTTTCTAGGAAAAATAAGAAAATATTTCAAATTGTCGTCTGCTGAAATTTTTACCCAGCATGCAAAGTTAATAATTTAACATTTGCATCTCAGGTTTCATTTTAGAGGCAAAAGCTTAAAATGTACATTTCTCGATGATTCACCATAATTATACTGAGTCTACATATTTTGTTTTCATCATTTTCACCCAGGTAGGAAGTATTGGATGTTTTCCAAACTTTAATGATCTTCATGAATAATTTATATTAACTCTTAACTCTTAGCATGCTGGGTAAAAATTCAAGCAGATGACATTTTGAAATACTTTTCTTATTTTTCTCAAAGATTTGACATTTCATGCAAATTGGAGACAACTTACATGATATTTCAAATCTGGTTTTCTGAGAAAAATAAGAAAATATCACCAATTTGTCGTCTGTTGAATTGGTGCACAGAGTGGTAACATTAACGGTTAAAGCACTCATCAAAATTGTAGCAGTTCTAAGTTTTTATTATTTATTTTTCAGGAATTTCATGTGAATCACTTGATGATTCATATGGAATGCTAGGCCTTATTTTTTTTCCTGAAAAAAAAAAAAAATCAAAATGTCATCTACTGCATGTTATGGGTAAATCACAGTGAAATGAGATCTCATCAACCCACGCTAAAAGAAGAAAGCCTCTTTTGAATGATAAAAAAAAATCTGTTGAATTTTACACTACTGTTATATGTTACTAGTTTATCAACAACTATCAAAAGATGAATTTCACACCTTTTTATAACTTATGACACCAGATGTAAACTTTACCCCTCTCTGGGCAAGTTTGGCAAACCATAAAATGACGGTATTTCTCTTATTTTTCAAAGAAAATAGTCTCCTTAGGAGACAATCTGCATGAAATCTCAATGCCTGTTTTCTGGGAAAAATAGGAAAAATATTTCAAAATGTTGTCTGCTGAAAATTGTACCCAGCATGCTGAGCAATAAGGAAAAAGGTTAATATGGTATTCCAAATTACATTTGGTGCATGTTATCTTATGCCGACAATATGAATAAATTACAAGAAAAGTGAAAAATAAAAAAAATAAATAAAATAAATGAAATAAGAATTCCAGATAAGCCTGCAAATCTATGCTAAACCAGACTACTCATTGTTATTAATTGTTGTCCTGCTGAACCTGGATATACCCTGCATTTGCAAACAGTGTAGATCCAGATCAGTTAAATGGCTTCTTTAGCAAACAGTGTAGCTCTAGATCAGTTGGCTTCTGAAGAAGCCAACTGATCTTGATCTTCAGAATGTGAATTTATATCAAGAACCTGGATCAAGAAATCTGATTGGCTGAAAATTGGAAGTAGAACTGGAATTCTTAATCTATTCATCATGACAAGGGTTAAGTGGAACAAGTACACTGGAGGTCACTCTCTCATTGTTTCTGCCTCCATTTAGAAAAGAAGTCTAAAAGAAATTTGCTTTCCTTTTAGAGTAGACTCCCTTTTTGAAGAACCTTTGTGTGCAGAAAAGCAAACAAGAAGTCAACCTAGTTGTCTCCCTTCTAAAAACGTCATTCTTTTTCTTTAGAGTAGACACCCTTTTCAGAATGAGCTTGGTGTGCAAAAAACAAACAGGAAGTCACAAAAGTTGTCTCCCTTGTAAAATGGCAGAAAATCTACCAAGTGTATTCATTCCCTTTAATCAATATATTCTATAGATCAATTTAAGAGCGTGAAAATGGCAGGAAAGTCCTGGGCCCAGTTGTTCAAAAAGTAACGATGTCATTAGTTTATGTATCGTTAAAACTCTGATCGTTAAATATGGCATAAACACTAATACAATGTATTTTTGCTGAAAAAATGTGAGTAGCAAATGCTACTCACATTTTTTTTCAGCAAAAATACCTGTGAATTAGATATTATTCTTACTAGAAGAGTAAACATTTTGACCACTAACGAGCTTGTTAAGCTAACAATGCTTTCAACAATGGGCCCTGGTTGCCATATTTACTCTAAATATTCTGAGACCTTACTGTAATAAATAAAGGGGCAGTATAAGAACCAGAGGATTCAGCATTAACCAGTTCTGAACCTACTTTATGAACAAAATGTAAATGAAATATATGTTCATGAAATATATGTACATGAACTGTATTCATGAACTTGAATTCATGAATTTTGCTGCCTTGGTTCATGAATCATATAGCTCATCCATGAACATGTTCTTCAGAACCCTAAGGTTCATGAACTGCCATTTGTCATTCATGGACTATTCATGAACACAGTTCGTGAATGGGTTCATGAACAGTTCATGTACAAATAAACTGCTTTTCACAGCTGTTCATGAACCCTAAGATACGTAAACTGCCATGAAAAACGTGTTATGGGTACTCAATACTGGGGGTAAATATCTACCAAGTACCAACCAAATCAAACCAGACATTCACAAGATACAGTTTGAAGTTTATTGATAAACACCAGGCCAACAGACCCATAGGTTACAACATATAGCACAATTCCTACAAACAATGTGACAGCGGATTGTGACATGCAAAACAGTTTTTATGACATAATAGCATTATACATGTACAATACATAAAGATATAAAATATTTATGATATACAGAACTTCAACATTTGAACATGAAACTAAGTCTGAGACCTTGACCTTGGTCACAGACAGGGGCAAGGGTGCAGTGATATGAATTTTTAGACAAAAATCTACCAGCTTTCCAATATTAATTAACCCTTCTCTTGCTGAACACGGATATACCCTGTCTTAGCAAACAGTGTGGATCCAGAACTGATCTGGATCTGCACTGTTTGCCATTAAGTATGTGAAGTATGTGAATTTATAGCAACAATCCAGATCAAGTAATCTGATTGGCTGAAAATTAGAAGTGGGCGTGGCATCCTAATTTATTCAGCAGGACAAGGGTTAAGTAAATTCAGATACTGATAAGCGTACACAGTAAAACTTCAATGATTTAAACACCGATTGCTCATCAAGAGGGTGGTTATTCTAAGTAAGAAGAAATTGACATATTGACAGAAAGCATGGCAAAATGTGAAATTTTAAATTCAGCTGTACTTTTGTCAAAAATGTTAGAAAGTTCTAGGACTTCCTGTTTTTGAATGTTACTGCAAGCACTGTGAAAATTCAAAGTTTGTGTTGCAGCTTTACGGCCCAGTCAACCCAATGGGGTCATGTCTAGCGCGGTCAGTTTACCTAACCACATGTTTACTGGGCAGGCTTAGTCATCTAAGCAGTTAACCAGTATTGTGCACATTCTTTCACCAGAAACTGACAACTGACCATCTTGAATCAGCAGAAGAGAAAATGACTTCAAAGTACAGTGGTGTGACATGGTATAAAACAGGGCTCCGGAAAACCAGAAAAAAATAGCCGGTCTGGACTGAAATTAAGAATTCTGGACCGGTTTCAACTCCCCAAAACGCTAATAATTCGGTCCAACAGGTTTGTGCCTTGCACCCCATTTTTCCCCAACCAATTTTCACGAATCAATGATGTCCAAAAAATCACAAACTGACAACGTCCTCGCACCTTTTAAATGCGATATTATGGTAGTTAAAAGGCTCTAAACAGTCATTTGACATGTATATTGGAGAGACAGATGAATAACGGCAACCTACCGCAGCACAAATTAATTACGTCATTATCCAGAAATTGTCAAAAAATCAACACTTCACTGTCCTTTGTGTGGTAAACAAGCGATTAACACGAATCATCAGTAACGGTAGTCTGATAATTAATCCTTTGTGTGACACGTATGAATACACTGAGACTGCAAAACATCAGTGCAGTCGGCGTGTCCAAAAGATCAAAGGTCGCTTTAACTGAGAGTGATAAAAGAATGCAGCACTTGAACACACCCATTTTCTTCCTCTTCTTTTTTTGTTTTGATCAACACGGTTTGTCGGTCCCAGATTTGATAAATTAATTCCCAAACCGTGTACGTCCTGATCAGATGTCGCATACAACGGCGTCTGATCTGAGTATTATTGTTTGCTTCTTTTTTTTTTTTTTTTTTTGGTTGACGGCCGTAACACGCGAGTATAATTCAAGGTAGATTTCACGGTAAAAATAAGTAATGCACCACTTGTGATAGACGAGATTGGTCAGTGCTTAAAATTTAAGCAGTCTGATCAAATCTTGAAACATTGAAAACTGCAAAACCGCCCGTGGCGCAGGCCTTTTTTATTAGACCTAAATTAGGTCCATGAATGTCGTTTTGTTCCGTCTCTACTGTTTCCCGCCGTCTTCGCGCTTACACAAGACGGGAATCAGTTGTTTATAAATAGTTATCTAGGAAAAAGCTGCGGAGGTGGAAATAACAACAAAATCGTCTTTTTTTTTTTTTTTTTTCTTCTTCTTCTTTCTTTTTACATACCTGACTATTTATTGATGACGCCAGCTTTGATCATGCTCGTTATACCCAGACTTCCGTCATATAACGGAGTTGAGGTGTATTATTTAAAAGGAGTTATAGGACTGCCAACTGTCATTAGTTTTTGTGACAGGTGATATTATTTTTTTTTTTTTTTTTTTTTTGGAAATGGGCTCATTGATGACGTCATCATCATCGGCTGGACCGATTCAGATTTCAGAATTTCCAGAGCCCTGGTATTAAATCAAAGTGCCGAAGGCACTGAAATGACAGATTCTATAAGAAATTCATCCAAAAAAAAAAAATTCTTAATTTGTATAAAACCTTTACAAGAAGAATGCCTAATGGCATTATTGACGGGTTTATCAGAGAGGTTAACCAAAAGATAAATCTGCCGGACGACGCCTGCCCGTCCTTCGCTTTTTTAAAGCACGGATGTTTTGAAAACCCGTCCAATAAAAAGGTTGCAAATTTGTTATATAGTGCTTTATAGTGCTATGAGGTTCCACTTGATGTTTCAAAAGAACTATTTTATCTCAAACTGTTGCAAAAGGCCAGTTATCACATGCAATATAGAGCTGAAATTGTGATAAATTTTCTTCAATAACTTTATACCTGTACTTAAAAATTGGTTGCAAATGACGTCATTAAATTTGCTGTGCAAGCCTGCAAATTTAAAACAGGATGCGGACCTTCCGTTGGGTTCTTTTTAAAGAAGTCAACTTGTTGTCTACTTTCACTTTCACAATCGAGCATTCAATAAAAGGAAATAACCGAAGTATCTTGATTAGTTAATGTTGCGCTGCAGATAGCAATATAGATTTTCAACACTTTCCTTTTTTTTCTGACAAATAGTTACACTTTAAATCCAAGCATCCTTTGTATTAAAATGCTGCAGCTAAAATATTTTAATGTTAAGCAAATCAACAACAGCGAGAAAAACATCTTGTAATGTTTGACTAAAGCCCTGTCCCTTTAATCCGACAGTACTGAATTTTTTACACATGTCAAACAAATGGGCAAGTGCTCTGTATGAAAGTTTCATCACACCATATTCTGAATTTTTTTTTTCCCCCAAGGAGACAGCATTTGACATTTCATGCAAATTGTGTCCTCTTTTGAGACAATTTGCATGAAATGTCAAATTATGTTTTACGGTAAAAATATCTGCTGAATTTGTCCAGGTTAATTTTTGACACGCTGGTCATGAGGCAGCGCCTGTTCTATTAATAACTAACAACAATTGCACAGATCAACCTTACAACCTATCTAATGCATTGAGCTAATATCGAAGAAAACATTTTGCAGCATGATTATGAGCACAGCCTTTTTTTCTTTTATTATCAAGCATAAAAAAAAAAATCTTCAGAATCTATATTAAATTTGGACAGTAATAGCTGATTAGACAGTGTTTATATTGCTGGTAACAGTAGCTTATGGTCTAGTTTCTCGCGCCACGTCTTTAGTCCAGCGCAGGCGTATTGATACACAAGTATGTTGATTATGTTAACCCTTAAACTGCATACTACGACTGTAGCAGATGTCAATTTCATTTTTTTTCTCTTATTTTATCAGAGAAATTTATGCGATTCATCCGCTGGCAAATAAGTCATATGAAATGCTTTGTCTGGTTTTCTCTGCAAAATAAGGGAGAAATCTGAATGTCTTCTGCTTAAAAAATTGCACGGTGCTATAAAGATATTTATAGCTTCATTCATATAAATCGAACTACATTTTGAGCGGACACATATTTCAGTGGTAGTGAAAGCCGGATGCAACTTGAAAACGCGTATGCCAGCAAGGAATGACAGATGAGTCTGTCATTAATTAGGACTGGCAGTGCAGTAGCTCTGCCAGTACTTTCTTAAGCAGCAAAACATGAATACGCACCAAGAACAGATTAAATCCTTAAAGTAAACCTCCAGTGAAATCCCAAAATTTTCACACAACAGGTATATCCACTGTCCATTTCATGTATGACAAATCAAAGTAAATATTGAAATATTTGCCAGCTTATTGCATATTTAAATTAATCCGTAAGCGTTGACATACTACTTTGACCGTCCCCATTGATAAAAACTAGAGTACCGTCTTAAAATCAACAAAAGACAGTATTTACTTATCGCATGTTACCTCTACATATGTTTAAGGCCAGTCAAGTGAAGTGACATTACGAAAACATGCCTATTCAAATATACAGAAAACTTCACCTTCAAAAACTAAAAATTTTCAGATGAAAAACTGATATTTTTCATATTTCTGCTCAAACATAGATTGTGGGTACTCATTAGAACCACCTCACTGAGGCAGTTCTAATGAGTATGCACAATCTATGTTTTTGAGCAGAAATAAGAAAAATAATGTATACCCCTGTAAACCCCAGTTTTACTATATAAAAGCGGGGTTTAAGGGTGTCCACATTATATAGACATGTTTTTGTGATGAACTTTAAGCATGTCTCAGAAAACTACACAGAAATTCAGCTGAAATGCCACTTTTTAAGTTATAGATTCTGTCCAGGCTGGCAAGAGTAATCACAAGAAACGTTTCATTCTCTTCAAAAAATGTTTTTGCAACTTATCAGTCTTATCTCATTGCAGAATTAATTCTATTATAATCTTAAATTATATATTTACAAGTAGATAAAAACTATTAATCCTTGTCCTTCTGAATCTGGATATACCCTGCCTTTGCAAACAGTGTAGATCCAGATCAGTTGGCTTCTTCAGAAGCCAATTGATCTGAATCTGCACTGTTTGTCATTAGTATGTAAATTTTATATCAACATCCTGGATCAAGTAATCTAATTGGCTGAAAATTGGAAGAGGGCATGTCATCTAATTTATTTAGCATGACAAGGGTTAATATTTTCATCCATAAGGCCACAGTCTTTTTGTTTTTAGGTTTACAAGGGAGTCTTACTTATGATTTTAGCCCCTCTGGAAAAATAAAATTTGCATTTCGAATTTAATTTTATTTTATGTCTCTACCCTTCAAATTTGAAGCTGAAATATTGCATTTTTACATGTATTTTTGTTTGAAAATTATTTTATTTGACCAATCCAAGCTTTTTCATGTTTATCCCATGCTTTTTTAAAAAAAAGCAATGAGGATATTGTGAATGCCTCCATCCAACCGCCTGTCCATCCATCCATCTGTTACGCTATCTCTTCCTTAATCATTGGGCGGAATTTTTAACCAAACTTGCTAAATGACTTTTCCCTGACAGTAAGGGTGTGCAAGAGTAACATTATTTTTCCATCTGTCCATTAGTCATACTATCTCTTCCTAAACTGCTAGGTCGAATTTAACAAACTTGCTACATGACTTACACTCATGGTAAGGGTGTGCAAGAGTGAGTCATGATCCATCTGTCTGTCCATCACACTACTAGCAGCATTAGCATGGAGAATGAGGATTTTGCCATGGTGTGCCATCGACTGCGTATTCTAGTTTTATTTTTATTCTCCCCACCCAACAGCAACTTTTTAAATCTCCCATAAACCTAAAGATAAAAAAACTCTAGGTGCGTTAAGGAAACTATTACTATATTGGCATGGCCTTTTTTACATTTGTCCTGAATACTTTCTAGGTTTTGCAGGTATATATATGTTTAATAAGGCCATACCTTAATCACTCTAAATTGCTGGACAACTATCTTTATGACAGAGATAAAAACCAACACACTCGACAAACTTATGCATGATGAGTGACTTTAAGAAGTACATTTTGTATTATTGCATTGAACTTGATCATACCCGTACAAAGATAATAAAGGTGCTTTTTTTTTTTAATCAATTTTGTATACGTCATAACATACCAAAATCCAACTGAATGCAGGTACACTTCAACCACTTTATAACACAGTTCGTTATAACATGGTTTTGGATATTACACGGTTCAAAAATGGATCCCAAAAATGTATAGATTATATTGAAAAATGACCATAAATGGTCATTTTTCAATATAATCTATATATGTTTGTTTGGATATAACACAGTTTACGTAACACGGTTTATGCTATGGACCCCAACAGTAGTATTAAAAAGAGGTTGTGGTGTATTGTGTACATCACGACTGCAGCAGACGATGTTTCATTTTTTTGTGTGTTTTTTTTTCAGAGAAAATAAATTAATAAGACTTGTCATTTCATGTGTGAACAACATGAAATGCCCAAGTCTTATTTTTTCTGAAAACTAATGAAAGAAAAATTAGAATGCTGACTGCTATAATTTTGCTTAACACTTTAAGGGTTAATAAATCTCAATAATTTCTGCACTTATCCAGACCCCAGATATTAACCTAAAGCATGCTCTGGTCAAATTTAGTAGATGACAAAACTGATGTTCGCTGATTTTTTTTTTCAGACAAGAATTCCGTGGAAGGCGTCATCGCACCTGCTGGCGCAAAAGTCACAGGAGCCTCAATCAGAATGTGGTTATTAAATAAGTTTACTTCATTCTTAGCAGTGCTTACTTGGAAAACTGGGTTGAAAAAAATGTAGACAAAGTGCCTAGTGGGGCACATATATTCCAGGCCAGTCCCATTCCCTCTAATGGCTATATCTTCAGCATTGACTTTTCGTATCATATAGCCCAATGATAATGGAACGTTGACGTAAAATGTGTAAAAGTCACTGGAGCATGAAATATAGGTCAAGGTCACGGGTCAAGGTACCTGCTAATTCAGTACATCAAGGAGAAGCACAATGCAAGGTATGGTGGTTGTAGGCCTTATAGTTGAGGAGTTATCAAACATCAACGTAAAATGTGTCAAATATAGGTCAAGGTCACTGGGTCAAGGTACCTGCCAAGCCAGGGCAATGAGGTGAAGCACTATGCAAGGTTTAGTGGTTGTAGGTCTTATATTTGAGGAGATACCGAACATCAATATAATGTGTGTCAAAGTCACTGGAGTGCACAATATAGGTCAAGGTCACCAGGTCAAGGTACCTGTCGAGTCAGTACATCGAGAAGAAGTGCTATATAAGGTTTGGTGGTTGAAGGCCTTACAGTTAAGGACATATGGAAGGGTGACCTAAAAGGTGTAAAAGTCAATGGAGCGTGAAATATAGGTCAAGGTCACCCAGTCAAGATACCTGCAGAGTCCGTACATTGAGGAGAAGCACTATGCAAGGTTTGATGGTTGTAGGCCTTATAGTTGAGGAGATATTGAACGTTGACGTAAAATGTGTAAAAGGCACTGGAGCTCAAAATATAGGTCAAGGTCACTGAGTCAAGATACCTGCCAAGTCAGTACATATAGGAGAAGCACTATGCAAGGTTTGGTGGCTAGAGGTCTTACACTTGAGGAGATCTGGAACGTTGATGTAAATTATGTCAAAGTCACTGCAGCCAAAATATAGGTCAAAGTCACCAGGTCAAGGTATCTGCTAAGTCAGTACATTGAGGAGAAGCACTTTGCAAGGTTTGATGGTTGTAGGCCTTATAGTTGAGGAGATATCGAACGTCAACACAAAATATGTCAAAGTCACTGGAGCGCAAAATATAGGTCAAGGTCACCAGGTCAAGGTACCTGCCAAGTCTGTACATCTAGAAGAAGCACTATGCAAGGTTTGGTAGTTGTATGCCTTATAGTTGAGAAGGTTTGGAATGTCAACGTAAATTGTGTCAAAGTCAATGGAGCGCAAAATATAGGTCAAGGTCACTGGGTCAACATATCTGCCAAGTCAGGAGGTCAGGGAGATGTGTCATGCAAGGAATGATGGTTGTTGTAGAATTGTAGTAGATTAGAATACTAACTTTGATGTAAATGTCGAACTTCGACATAACAGAACTGTTAAGAGACAGACGGACGGACGGACGGACGAACGGACAGACGAATGGAAAAGTGGGCACCTATGTCGCAAAGTCAGGAGGTCAGGGAGATATTTCATACAAGGTTTGATGGTTGTTTAGTCTTGTAGTTGATTAGAATATTAACTTTGACATAAATGTCGAACTTCGACATAACAGACCTGTTAAGAGACAGACAGACGAACAGACAGACGAATGGAAAAGTGGGCACCTGTGTCGCAAAGTCGGGAGGTCAGGGAGATGTTTCATGCAAGGTTTGATGGTTGTTTAGTCTTGTAGTTGATTAAAATACTAACTTTGACATAAATGTCGAACTTCGACATAAATGTTGACAGACGGACGGACGAATGGACAGACATACGGAAAAGTGGATGCCTATGTTGCAAAGTCAGGAGGTCAGGGAGATGTTTCATGCAAGGTTTGATGGTTGTTTAGTCTTGTAGTTGATTAGAATACTAACTTTGACATAAATGTTGAACGTCGACATAAATGTTGACAGACGGACGGAAGGACGGACTGACGGACGGACGGACAGAAAATCTGGACGCCTATATCGCACCCTGCTACAAGCAGGTGCGATAAAAATACCATTTGACACTTCATGCCAACTGCCTCGTACGGAGACAATCTGCATGAAATGTTAAACCACATTATCTGGGAATAACAGAAAAATACTTTAAAATGTTACCCGGTGAAAATTTATACAGCATGATATGTAAAGAATATCTTTTCTTTGACCAAAACTGCTTCTTCAAGAAAACATTATAAATTTCAATTTGTTTTTGGATTTGGCAAGCATTCACAATATATGCTTTTGCAGGGAAGTAATAAATTATGTATCTCTGATATCCCTTTTTAACCCATGTCCTGCTGAATAAATTCTGATGCCATGCCCATTTCTAATTTTCAGCCATTCAGATTACTTGATCCAGATTGTTGATATAAATTGACATACTTATGGCAAACAGTGCAGATCCAGATTCCTAAAGAAGCCAACTGATTTGGATCTACACTGTTTGCAAAGACAGGATATATCCGGGTTCAGCAGGACTAGGTTTAACCCTGATCCTGGTGAACCGCTTTTGCAAACTGTAGATCCAGATCAGTTGTCTTCTTCAACTGTTAGTCATTCTGTATGTGAATTTGTATCAACAACCTGTATCAGGTAATCTGATTGGCTGTCAATTTGGCATCTTAATTTATTCAGCATGACTATGGTTAACCTAGAATGCTCAACTTGTAACAGTGTTTTTAGAGAAAAAACACATGTGCCCTGCACTCCACACCCCCCCCCCCCCCACACACACACACACACATACACACCATGAATTCTCAGATTTTTCTTCTGCTGTGACCTTGAAAAATTAGGTCAAAGTCACCAAAATCTAATCAGTTCTTTGTTATGTCCCAATTATATATCCATGAAAAATTTGTAGGAATGCAACCATTGGTTCACAAGATACTGTGCAGAAAAGAAATTATGACGCTGATGCTAACGGGATCCACAACAAAACCAATTATAATGTTCCCCTCCCCTTATGTGGGGAGTGGGGGAGGATATTCAGTCACATACAGATCCTAAAAAAAATGGAGCAAGTCCACCTGACTAGAGGCAGCAGTTGTGTTAAAAAAGGTGCTCTTTATTAGGCCAAACAAAATTATGAGTTTGTTTCAGGTTACATGGAATTTTAACCCTTAAGTCCTGCTGAACCCGGATATATCCTGCCTTTGCAAACAGTGTAGATCCAGATCAGTTGGCTTCTGAAGAAGCCAACTGATCTGGATCTGCACTGTTTGCTTTTAAGTATGTGAATTTATATAAAGAATCTATATCAAGTAATCTGATTGGCTGAAAATTAGAAATGGGCATGGCATCTTTATTCAGTGGGACAAGGGTTAAAACAGGGACTATACATTGGAAAATATTTTTATTTTATTAAAAGTTTTTGTATGGGGTCAAAAGGAAAACATGGCAGATCAGGGAAATCCCTGGCAAAAATCCTCATGAACATTGGGATAGGTAATGAAAAATTAGGCACTGGCGGCTAACCTGAAACACACACTTTAATTTAGGACCTAACCAAAATATACCAATTTTGTTTTCTTATTCCTCCATGAACGCATTATGGTGTGGGTGCTTTAATATATTAGACGTGCACCAAAAATGTATGTTGCTGATACTCATTAGAAGTGCCATGTAGAGGTGCTTCTAGTGAGTACCCACAACATATGTTTTCTTATGTTAACCCTCATCCTGCTGTTCACGACAACCTCTACCTTTGTAAACAGTACAGATCCAGGATCTACACTGTTTGTCATTCAGTTTGTGAATTTGAATAAAAACATTATATGATGTAATCTGATTGGCTGATAGTCAGAAATGGGTGTGGCTAATTAAATTATTCACCAGGAAAAGGGTTAAGAAACTATTTATCTGACTACCCCACTTATGTGGCAATAAGTTAGTCAAGGGTCTAAAAAGTGCTACCTGATAAAACTGGTCCTTCAGAGGTTCTTCTGCTGGGGTATTTAAACCTTCTCTTGCTAAACACGACATGCCCTGTCTTACCAAACAGTGTAGATCCAGATCAGTTGGCTTCTGAAGAAGCCAACTGATCTGGATCTGCACTGTTTGTCATTGAGTATGTGAATTTCTATCAAAACCCGGATCAAGTAATCTGATTGGCTGGAAATTAGAAGTGGGTGTGGCATCTTAATTTATTCAGCATGACAAGGGCTAACCCAGTTTCTGCTGAATCAGATATGCCCTGCATTTGCAAACATTGAAGATACAGATCAGCTGGCTTCTGCAGAAGCCAACTGATCTGGATCTGCACTGTTTGCTATCAAGTATGTGAATTTGTATCAACAAACGAGATCAATTAATCTGACTGGCTAAATATTTGAAGTTAGTGAGGCATCTTAATTTATTCAGCATGACAAGGGTTATGTGTCTAAAAAGTGCCACCTGATAAAACTGGTCCTTCAGAGGTTCTTGTTAGTTTGTGTTGAGGTTTTACGGCCCAGTCAACCCTATGGGGTCATGTCGAGCGCGGTCAGTTTACCTAACCACACGTTTACTGGGCAGGCTTAGTCCTCTAAGCGGTTAACCAGTATTGTGCACATTCTTTCGCCAGACACTGACAACTGCCCTTCTTGAATCAGCGGAAGGGAGAGAATGACCGTAGAAAATATTTCATGATCAATCTCCACGAAAGAATGTTGCCGACCTCAACGGGGGTTGAACCCGCGACCTCCTGGTCTCCAGTCGGATGGCGCATCCAACTGAGCCACCGAGGCAGGCAGAGGTTCTTGTGCTGGGGTATTTATATCAAGTAATCTGATAGGCTGAAAATTAGAAATGGGCATGGCATCTTTATTCAGTGGGACAAGTGTTAAAATAGGGACAAGGTTGCAATCTGGCCTAGGCTGTTTGTAGACATAAGACAGATTACCCCAATTGTGACTTATATTTGCTTCTGTGCCCACCTTCTGATTTTTAAAAGCCTACAAATATTTGACCTAAATCTACAAAAGATATTTAAGCAAGGATTATATTAATCAAATATGATCTACTGAAATATGAGTGTCAGATAAATAGGTCTTAGAGTGTATTGTATACTCTAAGAATTCAGACAGACTGGCTTAAGCAAAAAGTATAGAGCCAGATCAGAGTATAGCTATTTTTCTTATTTCTCCACGAAAACATGTGGGTACTCATTAGAAGCACCTCATTAAGCACCTCACTTACAATATGTTTTCATGCAGAAATAAGAAAAATATTTACCAGATACCGGACCCACTCTTATCTAGACCTACACTTTAACATAATTTATTTTTTCTGTCTGCGACCTTGACCTCAAAGTCACTATGTGGGTGGGGATAATATAGCACATCAGGGCAAGTATGGACTACTTCCCTCCAGAGGTTCAAGAGATATCCCCTTTAAAAACTTTAACCAATGCTGATACTGAGGCAAATGCCATGGTGATTGCAATTATCAGCTCTGCCTGTACTGTATATACACACACACACAACATGGATTTTAGGCAAGGGTAAATAAAAACTGAAGTAGCAAGAGTTGTCTTCCTTGTTCCTCTGTGGAGTTTATGAATATATTCCATACAGTTTAGGAGTTATAGCCGGACACAATTATTTTAGCAAGCTGCGATGGACAGACCGACTGATGGACAGGGGTAACACTTAAGGCCCTTCCACCATTCTTTGAATTGATTGATTGTGTTGGGGTTTAACGACACGTCAACCCTTGAGGGTCATTTTGTGTCGTCTCCCAGAGAAAGGGAGAAAAGAGATAGAAGAGAGAGTAGAGGAGATGAAAGAGAGGGACAGAGAAGAAAGAGGAACAGGAATGAAAGTGAAGAAACAGAAGAACTAAAAACATTCCCCCTCTACCCTTACCCACTACAAGGATAGCAGGCCTTGCCCAATTGTAAGCCAATATCAGTTGGACGCCCCAGTGATATAAGATACACAGCACCTTCGCACCACCCGACCACCCCCCCATTCTTCGAATGGATGGGGGCATAATCACTGTTCTAAGGTTAAGGGTTAAAACAAAATTGATATTAAATGGTATGTACAATAGCAAATTCTTTGCAATTTAATAACCACAATTTCTTCATTCAACTTCCTATCTATATGACTAATAATTTTTAAAGGTCTCTATTCAGCTATGTAATGACATTTAAATTGCCCTGAAATTAGGTGTGAATGGAAAATATTTAACTGACATTCATGTTAACCCTTGTCCTGCAGATATGCCCTGCCTTTCCAAACAGTGCAGATCCCAGACCAGTTCAGAAGCCAACTGCTCTGGATCTGCACTGTTTGTCATTAAGTATGTGAATTTGTATCAACATCATGGATCAAGCTATCTGTTTGGCTGAAAAATAGAAGTTGTATGGCATCTTAATTTATTCAGCATGGCAAGGGTTAATGAAATCCTTAGTTCCTGATTATAAGGAAACCAATGTTGTTTTTATGTAACATACCACATAGCTTTAAATACAAGAATATTCTGATTTTGTTTTGTTTGTGTTGAGGTTTTATGGCCCAGTCAACCCAATGGGGTCATGTCGAGTGGGGTCAGTTTACCTAACCACACGTTTACTGGCAGGCTTAGTCCTCTAAGCGGTTACGGTAGATTTCCTATTAGTTCAAACAGGTAAAAAATAAATATTGATCCCGATGTTCAAATTATTAGAAAATCAGTTTCAGAAAAAAGGAACTGTTCGAACTATTTGAAATTTCGGAAAATCTCAGATAAGGACCATCTAAATGAGACATGATCCTTTCTAAATGCTGTCTGTTGTAATTTTACTCAGAGTGCTAATATTAAATGCTTTCCCTCGTCTTATTTCCTTGCCAGTTTTACCTTATGGACCAGTCCAAAAAGTCTGTTTAATTATTTTCGAAATTCTGGCGTACATTGTAAGTAAAAAAAGTCTTTTCAATAATAGTTAGGTTTTAGTGTTGAATCTTTGGGATGGATAACATTTTCGAATCTATTATGATTTTATTAATATGTATTAGTAAATTTCTGTCAAGGGAACGGGGGAAGTTTCTGAGGTAAACATCATTATAGCTTTCTCCCTGTTCGATGATCGGCATTTTCCATACATGTGGCACCACCGGATTTCGCCAAAAATACCGATATGGCCCAAGACTTTGTTTATAAGATGGGTCTGAATTTTCTGAGACATTTTTTGTGTAAAAAATCCCTGTCTTAGTAGCAGATTTTAACGATATACATGTACAGTTTACGAACCATAAAAAAGAGAGTGGGTGAACCGATTTATTAAATATATTAATGGATTAATTAACATTAAATTTTCACGTGTTTGAACTATTTAAAAATCAGCTTTAAAAAAACTAAGGGGCTGTTCGAACTAATAGAGCAATTTTCGAGAGGTGATTTCAAAACAATAAGGGGTGTTCGAATTATTAGAGTGTTCAAACTAATAGGAAATCTACTGTAACCAGTATTGTGCACATTCTTTTGCCAGAAACTGACAACTGCACTTCTTGAATCAGAGGAAGGGAGAGAATGACCATAGAAAATATTTCATGATCAATCTCCACGAAAGAATGTTGCCGACCTCGGCGGGGGTAAGAATATTCAGATAAATATTTTCTTAGTTCTCCATAAAAAAATACATTGTGGGTACTCATTAGAAGTGCTTTAATGAGGCACTTCTAACGATTACCCACAACATATGCTGAATGAGGACAAACGAATGTTTGTGATAAAGTACATTCCCTCCCCTGTCAGACAACCTAGAACTGAAGGACCTTGTTTATGAAGGCCCTGAGATGCTCTTAACCCTTGTCATGCTGAACCCAGATATACCCTACCATTGAAAACAGTGTAGTTCCAGATCAGTTGGCTTCAGAAGCCAACTGATCTGGATCTGCACTGTTTGTCATTCAGTATATGAACTTATATCTGGATGAAGTAACTGATTGGCTGATAATTAGAAATAGGCATGGCATCATAATTTATTCAGCATGACAAGGGTTAAATAGGCCATAACTGTCTTCATTTTTCTTCATTTTTATCATCTAAATGAAAACTGTAGACCATAAGAGCTAGTAAGTTTTGTGGGAATTTTACACCTCTGAACATATACTGAGGGAGAGATTATACAACCTAATTTCTAAAACTAGATTGTGCAGTTGATGGCACGCCATCGCAAAATCCCCACACTTTCATTACAGGTCAGGTGACCTTTTGACACCACCCCAAGATCACATGGGGCAGAGAGGAAAATAATGTTGTTCTTGCACACCCTTTAATTTATTCCACGTGGGCAATTCATGCAGCAAGTTTGGTTGAATTCCATCCAGTAGTTTAACAAGAGATAGTGGTGGACAGATAGACAGACAGACAGACAGAGACATTCACAATATCCCTATCGCTTTTTTTCAATAAGCATGGAGATAATGGGTTAAAGTTGAAACCAAGGGAAATAATTGGTGCTCAGGTAAGGGGACCATTTCCAAAGACCTCAGCAGGCACACAACTTTGAAAAAATGTAGATTCTACGTTGATTCAACTTAAAGACGTTACTAAATCAGCGTTGTTTCAACATTGTGTCTGCTGGGATATCAGACGAAAAAGGGTTATCATGTTAGGAGGATAAGTAAGGCAAAGAGTTAAGGGAGTGGGCACACAGGACACAACTGTTTCAAAACTGTTTCTACCTCCCTTTTGAAAAGGGGTCTACTCTAAAAAGAAGTAACTTGGTAGTAAATTCCTTCCTTTCATATAAGACCCCTTTTCAGAAGGGGTATAGTGTGCTAAAAAGCAACAGGAAGTAACAAAAATTGTCTCCCCATAGTAGAAAGCCAACCAATTGTATTGAGCCCCTTAAGGAGTCCAAATATGTACTTAACCCTTGTCATGCTGTATAAATTAAGATGTCACGCCCACTTCTAAATTTCAGCCAATCAGATTACTAAATCCTGTTTGTTGATACAAGTTCTCATACTAAATGACAAACAGTGCAGATCCAGATCAGTTGGCTTCTTCAGAAGCCAACTGATCTGGATCTATACTGTTTGCAAAGGCAGAACATATCTCGAGCAAAGTCAATGATTGCATCAACTAAAATATACTTAAAGATCCAAATATTCATTCAGTTTTGATTCACTAAAATCCACTCGTACTTATTTGAGCAACTAAACTCACATAAAGCTCTATTATTTTCAAAACAGATGAAAGATTTCAGATTCAGTAACAAGATGAAGACATGTCCTCAAGACAAGAATAACATCATATCTAACATGAAAACATTAAACTTCGCTCCTCAAGTAGACAAAGTGACCCCAAGATAAATTCTCAGCATGTCAAGCGAAAGACAAACCACTCTATATACCAGGAGAATTCTGATAAAACAAGAATTTGCCAATAAGCAGTGCTTATTCGATATCCACCCTGCCCCGCTAGGACCAAAATCTAATGGACGGACAAAGTGAAAGCAATATACCCTGTTCCCTCTGCACAAACACAGTTGGGAAAGGGGAAGGGTGAGTGACTGGGTTGGTTGATAGTGACAGTTGGGGAAGGGGGAGGGGTGGAGGAGAGAGGCTTGGTATAAATACAGGAACTTCCATTGATTATACCCTAAATATTTGGACCCCTTAACTCCTTGCCATACTTGGCCTCAAACTTGAACAAGTCCATTTTACTACAGTCGAACCTCGTTATCTCGAACTCGCTTATTTCGAATTACCGCTTATCTCAAAGTGAAAATCTGGTCCCTGTTCTAACACGAAACTATGACAACAGGTAACAAAATAATGTGGAAAAGATGAGAAATTGCTCCTCAGGAGCAATTTCTCCTGTTTTCCACATTATTTTATATATATATTTCTAACTTCAGGAGTCAAATTACATATTCATTTTTTAAATGTTGTTGTTCAATTTATTGTTTTCCTCACTCTCTTAATTCTGATATGTCAAAGTACGGATATCTCGAAGTGTTTCAGTGAGTCCCTTGGAATTCGAGATAACGGAAGTCGACTGTACTTGCTGATGAGTCTAAAATATCCTGGATCAGTGTTGACCCTGATGAGATATGTGTTTTGCAGCATCTGATCTTGGGCTACACTTTGTTTAGGTTGTCTAACAGTACCATATTCACCTTAAAAATTGGGACAACTTAACTCCTTACCATACTTGTCCAAATAATATGTCTGAATACTATCCCTTGTTCTGCTGAACTGGGATATACCCTGTCTTTGCTAGCAGTGTAGATTCAGATCAGTTGGCTTCATCAGAAGCCAACTGATCTGGATCTGCACTGTTTAAGTATGTATGTAAGTTTGTATCAACAACCTGGATCAAGTAATCTAATTGGGTAAAAATTAGAAATGGGCATGGCATCTTAATTTATTCAGCACAGCAAACGCTAAGGGTAAAAAAGTTCCCTCAATACATGCTTTCACTGAGAAACAAGCATAGCTCCATCCACATAACATTTGAGCCAAAACAAGGCGAAACCTACAATAACACCTGTGTGACCAGCAAGGACTCAAATCAGCCTGTACATCCATCCAGTATGGTAAGATTTCTAATTTATCCCTCTTTGGATAGCCCTATGGCTGTAGAAGGCACATGCCATCAGCGAAAACTCTGATCAGACTGCTTGAATGGGCAGGCTGATCTGCATCTTCGCTGGTGGAACAAGTCTTATTGTAGGTTTTGTCATGCATTGGCTCATTTTTTTCTTATTTCGTCATGAATACACACGTTACGGGTACTCATTAGAAGCACCTCGCCAAGGCCCTTCTAATGAGTACCCACATATGTTTTTGTGGAGAAATAAGAAAAATACCAGTTTTTGGTTGAAAAATTTTAGTGCCTTAACTAGAGCTATGAAGAAGATGTGTTTGTTTATATACCCCTCTATAGTATATTTAACCCTTGTCCTGCTGAACCCGGATATATCCTGCCTTTGCAAACAGTGTAGATCCAGATCAGTTGGCTTCTGAAGAAGCCAACTGATCTGGATCTGCACTGTTTGCCATTAAGTATGTGAATTTATTGCAACAATCCAGATCAAGTAATCTGATTGGCTGAAAATTAGAAATAGGTGTGGCATCTTAATTTATTCAGCAGGACAAGGGTTTTACAGACAAGTTATACTAGGATGTCCTATCCCTCTTTTAGACATGAATACCAAAAACTGAACATGAACAATCTTGAAAGTATGCAAATTTTCCACAAATCACAAGAATTTGTCACAAGAATTTGTATGGGATAAAAGTAATAACCAGGTTCGACATGTTCATTTCTGTTAATAAAAAGTGTCACAAATCACTGGTCCTTTTCTTATTTTAGATTATAGGCCATGATAGTGATTTCTATTTCTCACAATATATAATTACAATGTCTATTGATACTCGGCATTGACCATGAACTCACCCCTGGTCATCATGGAAAAAATCCGACAAATAAGTGACATGTAGAAGATGTCACCAGACAATTACATCTCTGATCACTATACTCATACACACTCTACATAAATGTAATAAAAACAAAAAATATCAAAGATACACAGCAATTACAATTTATAAATAACAACATTGGAAAACAATAATTTATCGTTAAGCACTCTGGGTAAATTTTTCAGCAGACAACATTGAATTATTTTTCTTATTTTTTCCAGAAAACAGGTTTTGACATTTCATGCAAATTGTCTCCAATGGAGACAATTTGCATGAAATTTCAAATCCTGTTTTCTGGGAAAAATAAGAAAGATATCACCAATTTATCATCTGGTGTGTAGGCCAAGAGAGTGGCAAAAGTTATTGAACACATGTTGTGTGTGTGTTTTTTATTTTTAACCCGTAAAGCACTAATTGTAGCAGATGATTGATTGTGTTGGGGTTTAACGACACGTCAACCCTTGAGGGTCATTTTGTGTCGTCTCCCAGAGAAAGGGAGAAGAGATAGAAGAGAGAGTAGAGGAGATGAAAGAGAGGGACAGGGAAGAAAGAGGAACAGGAATGAAAGTGAAGAAACAGAAGAAATAAAAACATTCCCCCTCTACCCTTACCCACTACAAGGATAGCAGGCATTGCCCAACTGTAAGCCAATATCACTTGGACGCCCCGGTGATGTAAGATACACAGCACCTTCGCACCACCCGACCATCCCCCAATTGTAGCAGATGACTTCTATTTTTTTAATCATAATTTCTCAGAGAAAATAAGATTAGGCATTTCATGTGAATCATCTGCTAGGCAGATGATTCACATGAAATAGCAAACCTTATTTTCCCTGAAAAAAAAAAAAAAAAAAAAAAAAAAACACAACAACAATAAAATGTCTTCTGCTGCAGCTGTGATTAGCTCTTTAAGGTTAAAACTCCATTCAAAATTGTAGCAGGAAAATTGTTTTCAGAGATAAAAGGCTTGGAGTTTCATGTGAACCGTCTGCTATGTGGACAATTCAAATGAAATGTCAAACCTTATTTTCACTGAAAAAAAAAAAAAAAAACCAAAAAAACAACAAGCAAATCGTTTAGATTGCTACAATTGTGTGCTGAACCTTTCAGTCTTGTAGACCAAGACACTTTTGCAAACAATGCACATCCAGATGAGATGGCTCATAATGAGTCCTCTCTTCAGGTTCTACACTGTTTGCCATTCTGTTATTGATTTACACGCTACTTTTCGTAGCAATGGATGCGTCCAAATACAGGGATGGAAGAGTCTATTTCAGAAACTCAGGGTTAAAAGTGTTATTATTGCTTTCAATGGTCTTTTCCCAGTCCTGTCTGCATGTAGTACTCTTTATTAAGCACTGCTCCCTAAAATATCAGGCACCAGAAACTTGGCATGATATTCCATCTCGTCACCTTAGTTTGATGATGGACTGACCTGAGTCCTAGCTCTGCTTCCTTTATGACAAACAAACCCCAAGCATAATATAGCAACAACATATGACAAGTTTTTTTTATTTTTTTATTTTTTTTTTTTTTTTACATTTTTTGCAGAGAAATTACATTTTGACATATTTTGTGAACCAACTGCCTGAGAAAGATGTGACACAAATAAGGAAGAACATTAAAAGAGAGGATTTCTTTTACCCACCCTAGTTTTGAAATTACTAAGTACACCACAACCTATTTATAACACTATTATTGGGGTCCATAACATAAACCGTGTTAGTTAAACAACCCTGTTATATCCAAACAAAAATGTATAGAGTATATTGAAAAATGACCATTTATGGTCATTTTTCAATATAATCTATACAGTTTTGAGATCCATCTTTGAACCACGCTATATCCAAAAACCGTGTTATAACGAACCGTGTTATAAAGAGGTTAATGTGTATATGCATACTTTACAGCTTCCTTGTCATTGCAGAGCTTTAATGTATCGTAAAACGATGTGTTTATAAAAATAATCAGACATAACAGAGAGATCAGACACTTATTTCGGTGGCTAGAGGGCAGACATTAAATTGTTACTTTGAGATGACGTACTACTGAAGAGCCAGATATCAATCATATAGTTTGTTAAAAAGAGCAATTTATTTTTTCATTTTGTTATCTTTTGTCTCATTGGTGGCATTGTGCCTTTTATTACCCTTTGCTTGCTGGGTAAAAAACAGACTTTGAGATTCCCTGCAAATCGGCATCAATATCAAAGTCTATTTGCAGCTATTGAATTTAGCAGATAATAAAATTAAGTGATATACATTTCTTAATTAATCCCCAGAAAAATAGACTTGAAACTCATAAGGAGAGACAATTCATATGAAACATCAAGTTATTTTACTAGGAAAATAAAAGCTTGAAACAATAATACCCCACTACTATTGTGTGGTAGCCGATTACTCTGTGAAAAGCTGATACAACTTGCCCATTAGCAATCCAAAAACAGATTTCCACAATATCAATGTACATACCAAGTTTGATGAAAATCCATTGACATTTTAGTCAAATTATCTTTTGGAAAAAAAACATGGGTGGCAGGCAGATAACTCTGTCAAACACTGACAAAATTTGCCCACTAGCAATCCTAAACCAGATTTCCATGCACATACCCAGTTTGATGAAAATTCATTGACATTTACTCAAGTTATCATACGGAAATGAAAACATGGATGTATGATGGATGGACAGACAGACACTCAGATGTCCTGTGAGGAACCATAATACCCTGACACTATCATGTGGTGAAGTATAAAAAGGAGAAAAACAGTTTCGAAATGCTATGAGTTATATTTAGAAATGTTTTGTGGAATACTATTTACTAACTAAGGCTTAGCATGCCATGGGCAAATTCAGCAGACGACAAACTGATGATAGTTTTCTTATTTTTCCAAGAAAATAGGATCTGACACTTTATGCTAAGGAGACAATTTGCAAGAGGTGTCACTTCCTATTTAAAAATAAGAAAGGTATTTCAAAATGTTGTCTGCTGAAATTTTTAACCAGCATGCAAAGTGCTAAAGAAACATATCCTCTTTATCGTTTAGCATGCTGGGTAAAATTTTCAACAGACAGTATTTTGAATTTTTTTCCTTATTTCATGCAAATCTCCTTGTCTCCAATTTGCATGAAATGTCAAATCTTATTTTCTGGAAAACAATTTTTTTTTAGAGAAAACAAGTTCTGCAATTCAAGTGCACTTTTGTCGCTGAAAATTATGTCCACATCAAATAAAATTGTCCTCTCTGAATAATGTTTGGATCACTTTCCTTTTAAAAACATTCTGTGATGTCTTGCTCAAAACTGAGCATCTCAATATCCAGGCAAACTAGGACTGTATACCAATGTTCCAGATAAGGTAGTAACTGAGATGATATTTTTTTGCTATTTTGCTCAGAAACATCTGCTGTAGGGACTCATAATTTGGAATCACCTCATTAACCTTTACCACTCCCTTAGCATTTTCAGCAGACAACAAATTGATGATATTTTCCTTATATTTCCCAGAAAACAGGATTTGACATTTCTGTTGAAATGTCAATTCCTGTTTTCTGGGAAGAATAAGAATAAATTGACGGATGGACAAACGAATGGGTGGACTGACGGAGGAACGGACAGAAACTTGCTCGCCTGTCGCCCATGCTAAAGCAGGTCATCACGAAAACATGCCTATATAATTTTGACCCCCTTAAACCCCACTTTTATATAGTAAAACTGGAGTTTACAAGGGTGTACATTATTTTTATTATTTTTGCTCAAAAACAGAGATTGTGGGTAGTCGTTAGAACCGCCTCATTAAGGCGGTTCTAACAAGTACCCACAATTTATGTTTTGAGCTGAAACATGAAAAATAGCAGAGTTTTTTTATCTGGTGATACTTTCTATATATTTGAATCGGCACGTTTTCGTAATGGTGACAAAAATATTTCACAATGTCGTCTGCTGAAAATTTTACCCAGAGTGCTAAGTGTTAAGGCAGTTCCAATGACTATCCACAGCATGCTATGGTTCAAAAATTATCTCCAGAATACGCCCTATAAACCTTTTACCACTGCTAATTCAGCAGACGACAAACTGATGATATTTTCCTTTTTTTCTCAGAAAACTGGCAATGACTTTTCATGTATTAATGCCAAAGCCTAATTTCTGGGAAAAAAAAGAAGCATGCCAAATGTTAAACCAATAGAGTAGTGATATGTTTCTAATTTTAACTCAAAATAAAAAGACAGTTTGCATGAAATGTCAAATCTATTTTCTGGGAAAAACAGTTAAAAATGTCATCTCTGCTGAAATTTTTTCCCAGCATGCTAAGTGTTAATATATAGAGCTATACATGCACAATGGGTTACATACAACTATCTTCAGATGAACTTTATACACTTTGACATACAACTTTATTTTTTTCTGCAATTTCGCAAGTGAAGTAATTCTGAAAATTAAACACCTTTTAATTTATCTGTATATTAATCTATAACAACTTACCTCTTTTTCCCCATTTTTAAAATTAAACGTTTTATGATCCGAAAAGTTCACATGTGTTAAGTAACAAGTGGCCCAACAAACTGACTTAATTCAAGTAAACTTTCACATTAACCTAGAAGATGACAGTGCTGTCATAAAAATGATTTGCCTCAACTCCAGTAATAATACTCACCTCTGCTTTGCCCATTTTAACATAATTCATATGTTTGAAATCTGAGCTCGGTGTAACAAAATCCAAAGAAAAACAGCTGAAGTAATGTTTCCACTTATTTACACATATTTTGAAGAATTTGAAAATCTCTAACAGTGAAACTATTTTTTACTCCACTAAATTGTTGACGAGTGAAACGACTTGTTAAATCTTATTGACTTCATTGACTATTTGATTCCAATACAAGTCCATACACAGGGCACCAGTTAAGCAGGCAATTCAGATCAAACCAGTTCAGTCATAACTCTAGATAAGAGGGATATCAAACAAACATTTTTCTTATTTTTCCATGAAAACACATGTTGTGGGTACTCATTAGAAGTGCCTCGATGAGGCACTTCTAATGGGTACCCACAACATATGTTTTCATGGAGAAGTAAGAAAAGTATCAATATTTTAGCACTGAAATAAAGTCTTACCTAGAGCTATACAGTTCTTATATCTCCTTGAAAACATATGCTCTATAATCACATGAGAATCGACTAACGGACAAAATTCAAATGTGATCCCAGAACATATCAAATTTAACATTTAAAAATAAAACTGCAAAAAGAAAAAAAAAGTTTTATCTCCAAAATAACAACATATCTGGAGAGCTGAAATAACTGCCGTGCCTTTTCACTATAATTATTGTTCTCCTCGAAATAAATCGTCAGAAATCAGATCAAAATTGATAACTGTATGACAAATAACTGTTGTGGGGATTTAGTCGGTCTATAAATGAAAAGATTAATTTTCAGACGGCGGGATTTAAAAATATATATTTTCTGCTCTAACAGCTTATTCAGTGCAAACACTTCTCATTTTTCTCAATATTAGGTCTTTTCAAGCGTGAAAAAAATCAACACAAGTAAATTGCAAACCTATACTAAACATACTCCGCCTATGTTATGTTAGTAGCGTGAAAAAATAGCTACCGGAAGATATTTGAACAAGAGAAAAAAAAACAAGTGAAACAAAATACCTGATTAATACAGGTATTCAAACATGTATGAGAAAATGACGGGAAATTAAGGAAAAATGTCACACCTATGTCCTAACAAAGGACATATACAAGCCGATAGTACAACTCAGAGTGCTGAAGGCAAAATAGGTATACCATACAAATTAATTAAGAATTGAAAAATGCATGTTTAAACCCTTAAAGGGCTCATCACAACTGTGGCAGATGACATTTTGATTTTTTTTTTATTTGCTTATTATTATTCTTTTTTGTATTTTTAGAGGAAATAAGACTCAACATTTCATGTGAATCATCTGCCTAGTAGAAGTTGTCTTTTCAAGGACCAATCAACTGATGTGTTCAGTATGAGTCATGTTTGCATTTCTGTGTTGTATTTGTTTTAAAAAAATTTGAAGGTTGAGACCAAACAAGTTTATCCAACGATAATTCTATGATAATTTTTGTTAATTCTCCATAAAAATATGTTGTGGGTATAATCATTCGAATCACTTTTGTGAGGTGATTCTAATGAGTACACACAATGTATATGTTTTTTGGGTTTTTTTATGGAGAACTGGAGAAATATATCCAAGTATTATTATCAAATACTCCTTAAAAAGTTCTTAACCCTTATCCTTCTGAATAAATTAAGATGCCACATCCATTCTAACTGACAGCTAATCAGATTGCTTAATCCAGATTGTTCCTATAAGTTCTCATACTTAATGGCAAACAGTGCAGATCCAGATCAGTTGGCTTCTGAAGAAGCCAACTGATCTGGATCTACATTGTTTGCAAAGGCAGTGCATATCCGGATTCAGCAGGACCAGGGTTAACATACCCCTAGATATAACCATATTTACCCTAAATATTGGAACACTTCAACTCCTAATTATACTTGCATTAACCCTTGTCATGCTGAATAAATTAAGATGCCACGCCCATTCCTAATTTTCAGCCACGCCCATTCCTAATTTTCAGCCAATCAAATTACTTGATCCAGACTGTTGATACAAATTCACATACTTAATGGCAAACAGTGCAGATCCAGTGCTTTGCCAACTGATCTGGATCTACACTGTTTGCTAAATCCGGGTTCAGCAGAACAAGGGTTAAAATTTTAACAAATCCATTTACTTACAGGCTGATGTGTCTAAATTGGTGGATGAATGCAAAAAGTGAGACCAGATCTGATGCTGCATGCTGCATCCTGCATCATCTGTCTGGGTCTGCATTGTTGTTCAGGCTTGAAGGTCTCAATTCTTCAGGGCCCAGTTGTTCAAAACTAACGACGTCGTTAGTTAACGATTCGTTAAAATTTACATCGAGTGATACGCAAATATGCTGAAATTTTTTGCTGAAAAAATGTGAGTAGCTTTTGCAGTGCAAAAGCTACTCACATTTTTTCAGCAAAAAATATCAGAATATTGTGTACTGAATCTGCTAAAACAGTTAACAAAATGACCCTTAACGAGCTCTTTAAGCTAACGAGGCTTTGAACAACTGGACCCAGGTTATTACTGTAAGCAATACCCCAGACCAATACCTTTTTCTCATCAAGTATCACTTATCTATTAGCGTGCTGCATAATAATTTAAGCATACATTTTAAAATATTTTTCTTACTTTCCAAGAAAGTAGGCTTTGACATTACATGCAAATTGTCTCTTTAAGAGACAATTTGATTGAGTTTGATTTGGATTTTACTGCCCTTTCAAAAATATATTTCACTTATATTGAGCTGATCGTTCATCAAAGGTGGGAGAAAACCGGAGAAACTGGGGAAAAAACCACTTGATCATCCGTAAGCACAACTTGGCTTTCCCACATGTGACCCTAGCAAGGCTTGAACCACAGCGATGAGAAACCTAAAGGATTAAGAGTCAACTCCAGTGGGCTATGGGGGGCCTACAACAACTTGATTGAAATTCAAAAACTATTTTCTAGTAAAGCAAGAAAAATAATCTAGTTTGTCATATGCTAAATTTGCCCATAACATGCTAAATGTATTACCTTTTTACAAAATTTGTTTGCTGGTATGGCCATTCTAAAACTAAGAAATTAACTTTCTGACCTTAAGATATGAAATTATTGTATTTGTACCAATATTTTGAAGCTGTATCCAACACTTCAGATAAGCAATTTAATTTTATACTCATTTTTTTTCTTATCTCCCACGCCAGTCCCACAAAAAATGTATTTTCTGGGATTTCATTTCACAGATTCTAATAAGATCCTAGACTATATTTTTTTTGTCATTTTTTAAAGAGAAAGAAAAAATATCAGAATTTTCAAATGATGATCCCTTAAACCTTTAAGTGCCAATTACAAATGCAGCAGATGACATACTTAATGTTTGTTGTTGTTTTTTTTATTATTTTTTTATTGAAAATAAGTTTTGATATTTCATGTAAATCGTCTGCTTGGCAAACAATTTACATGAAATGTCAAAACTTATTTTCTATAAAATATATAAAAATAGAATGTTGTTGCTACAAATTTTGCTATGCGCTTCAAGAGGTAACTGGAGCCTTGGATATGATTTTCACTAATTGACAACTGACATGCAACTATGAAAGGCATGAGGCAAGATGGAATGTTTGTGCAATATTGTTATTGTTCAAAATTTTAATCTTTTTCTTTCCAGAAATAAGACATGAAACATAAGTACCGAAATAACCCCGAACATACGGAACACATAATGTAACTCCTTATTGGACTTCCCTGATCCTAATTAGCCCTTGCCCTACTGAATAAATTAAGATGTCACACCCACTTATAATTTTCAACCAATCAGGTAACTTGATCCAGAATGTTGATACAAATTTCACAGACTTAATGGCAAACAGTGCAGATCCTGATCAGTTGGCTTCTTTAGAAGCCAACTGATCTGGATCTACTCTGTTTGCAAAGGCAGGGTATATCTGGTTTCAGCAGGACTAGGGCTGAAATTTGAAAAGTCATTTTGACTTTCTGGTCCCTGTTTGTTTGTGTTGAGGTTTTACGCCCAGTCAACCCAGTGAGGTCATGTCGAGCGTGATCAGTTTACCTAACCACATGTTTACTGGGCAGGCTTTGTCCTCTAAGCGGTTTACCAGTATTGTGCACATTCTTTTGCCAGAAACGGACAACTGCCCTTCTTGAATCAACGGAAGGGAGAGAATGACCGTAGAAAATATTTCATGATCAATCTCCACGAAAGAATGTTGCCAACCTCGGCGGAGGTTGAACCCACGACCTCCTGGTCTTCAGGCGGACGGCGCAGCCAACTGAGCCACCGAGGCCACACTCTAAATTGGCTCAGTGGTTAGAACATTGGATTTTTATCCAGGCTGACTGGGTTTGTATCCCACAATACAGGGATCATCCTAGAGGGCGATTTGGGAGAAAAAGTCTCCCTAAGCTGGCTGACTTCTCCCTATCTTGAGCTGAGGAAGAAGTGAAAATGTATAGAATGTACAGTGAAATCCAACATTTGGACCAAACCTTCTCCCTAAAATCCTGAATATGTTGCAAAACTTCTCCCTCTCTGAAAGCTCTAGGATGACCCCTGCAATAGGCCGGAAATTTTTTCAGCTATGCTTCATTCCTTTTTTTATGACTTTCATGTCGGGATCAGACTTTACTTAGCCGAAAATGGCTTCACGTTCTGATAAATGATGACTTCCTTGAAGAAGGGGAGTGTTACAGTCTAGCACTCCTACCTTCGATTATCTGCCTTGGCAGATTTCGCATAGCTTGTAGGTATATATTCAATCTCTGACAACTGCATCAGAGTTGACTCTTTGGCTCAGTGTTTAGAGCATTTGATTTTTATCTGGGCAGACTGGGTTCATATCCCACAATAGGCTGGAAATTTTTTCAGCTATGCTTCATTCCTTTGTAACCACTTTCATCTTGTAAGAGTTTACACCGTTTGCTCAGGACTATCTATCCAAATACATACAGTAAATACAGTAATTAAACTGTTCATTTAGGACCCAGTATTAACCCCCTGTAGACTGAATGGACTCACCCACACTATATATTGAAAGAGTCCAATTTCAAGTTAAGGTAGGTCAGACTATGAGATTTAGCTATTCCTAGGGAAAAATGGCTAAACTATTTGCAAACAGTGAAGACCCTGATCAGACGCCGCATTCTTCGGCATCTGATCTGGGTCTGCACTGTTTGCCAATTACCCTTTTAGGGGTCTCTCGACTACAATGGGTTAACTTTGTCTTAAAATCTTTAAGGCAGTGCTCTAAATAAGAGGGAGTAAAGGGTATTTCAGCATTAAATTTTTGAAAATCAGCATTGAAATTTATGTTGAGGGGGTAAAAATACTCACTGAAATTTTGGATTTCAGCACTGAAATCAATTTAGGGGGTAAACATTTTCTGTGAACTTGACACCTTTCAACAAAAAACAAATCTTCACATTTATTCTTTTCTGAACAGTAGCAGTATACTAGATCAGAAACGATTTAACCCTTAAAGCACCCATGACAAATTTATGCATTCTAGGTAGTTTGCTTCTGTTTTTCAGAGAAAATAAAACTTGGAATTTCATGTGAATTGTCTGCTTAGCCAAAGCTTTATTGTCACAGAAAAAAAAATAGAATTTTGTATGCTACACTTATGCTTGGTGCTTTAAGAGTTAAGCATTGCAAATGGGCATTTAAGTATTAAGCTTTAAAGCAGGGGTAAAATACTCACTGTAGCAAAATCTTATCTAGAGCTCTGAAGTGAAAAAAAACTGACCATCAAAATGATTAACCCTTAAAGCGCAAATCACAACAATTGTTGTCTGCTTTGTCATCTGCTTGTGATTTTAAAAGTCATTTTTGCAAACAGTGTGGATCCCGATCAGACTGCTCCTCTAGGAGCAGTCTGATCTGGGTCCACACTGTTTGCCTGTATGCAAAAATAGGTTAAAAAAGTTTGCAAGAATATTCAGCAGACGACATAAACAGACAACATTTTCAGATGCAGTTTTTCTTGGCGCTTTAAGGGTTAAATGATGATTTGGTAATTTACATCCCTTTCAACACTATTTAAGTCATATCAAGATGATGGAAGGCTGATAATGATAGGCTCTGTGCAATGAAGCATCATACAGTCCAAAAAAAGGAATCCCGCCTCCAGCGGGACCTCATCACGAAAACATGCCTATATAATGTTGACCCCCTTAAACCCCACTTTTATATAGTAAAAATGGGGTTTACAGGGGTATACATTATTTTTTTATTTTTGCTCAAAAACATAGATTGAGGGTACTCGATAGAACTGCCTCACCGAGGCGGTTCTAACGAGTACCCATAATCTATGTTTTGAGCAGAAATATGAAAAATATCAGAATTTTTTTATCTGAAAATTTTCCTTTTTTGGTTGTAAGATGTTCAATATATTTGAATAGGCGTGTTTTCGTAATGTCATGATCAGATTTTGAATGAGGTTTTACAGCCCAGTCAACCCATTAGGGTCATGTTGAGCGGATCAGTTTACCTAACCAAACGTTTTCCTGGGCAAGCTTAGTCCTCTAAGCCGTTAACAAGTATTTGTGCACATTCTCTCACCAGAAACTGACAACTGCCCTTCTTGAATCAGACGAAGGGAGAGAATGACCTTAGAAACTCTTTCATAATCAATCTTCACAAAAGAATGTTGCCAGATCGGCCAGGGCTCAAACCTGCAACCTCCTGATCACCAGTCAGCCACATCTGACTGAGCCACAGAGTCCAGGTCTCGTGATCGGAAGTCGGGAGCGCTAACCACTCAGCCAGCCAGAGGCTTCTAAATGGCAAACAGTGCAATGTTTGTCTGGGAGGTCTTGAAATCTTTCAATGAAAAAAATTGACCATGAAAATAATGTAAAAAAAATTAGTGTCACTGTAATGTTACTTTTCTGAATTAACCCTCATGACTCTCTTGGCAAATACAGCAGACAACAAACTGATGATGTTTTTATTTTCTTTATCCTAGAAAATAAGCTTTGACATTTAATGCAAACTGTCTCCTATGAAAAACATTCCAAATGCTGTCTGCTAAAATTTTAACCCAGCATGTTATGTTAACCTTTACCACTCTCTGGGCATTTTCAGCAGATGACAAATTGATGATATTTTTCTTATTTTTCTAAAAAAAACAGGATCTGACATTTTATGCAAAATGTCATATCTGGTTTTCTGAGAAAAATAAGAACAAATATTTCAAAATGTCATCTGCTGAAAATTTTACCCAGGTCAGACATGGAGAAGGCTTTTGATCAAGTACCTCGGAAGGTCATCTGGTGGGCGCTGAGAAAACTTGGTGTGGAGGAGTGGATTGTACAATTGTTGCAGGGGATGTATGCAAATGCGCAGAGCCGTGTCTGTGTTGGTGAGGGGTACAGTGAAGAGTTTGAAGTGAAGTTTGGTGTTCACTAAGGCTCAGTACTCAGCCCGCTTCTCTTCATCATTGTGCTTGAAGCCTTATCACGAGAGTTCCGCTCTGGGGTACCCTGGGAGGACCTCTATGCCAATGACCTTGTTATCATCGCTAAATCTTTCGAGGAATCTGTCAGAAGGCTCTTGACTTGGAAAGAAGCAATGGAAAAGAAAGTAAATGCAGGAAAGACGAAGATCATGATCTGCGGTATGGGCCTGGACCTCCTGCAGAGTTCAGGCGAGTTTCCATGCGCCGTCTGTCGCAATAGAGTGGGCAGAAACAGCATCTTCTGCAACAGCTGCCAGCACTGGGTGCACAAGAAATGCAGTGGGGTCAAGCACTTGACAAAGGACCCTGACTACAGATGTACATGGTGCCAGGGAACTGCATGCCTCTTGGACGGCAGACCATAAGAGGAAAATCCGTCGGACCTGACAAGCTGGAGGTGGTAGCTTCCTTTTGCTACCAAGGAGACATGCTCTCAACAGCAGGTGGCTGTGAACTTTCAACCACAACACGTGGGAAAACTGCCTGGAAGAAGTTCAAGGAGCTGCTACCAGTTCTCTCTTCATGCCACCTCTCTTTCAAGACACGTGGCTGTGTGTACAGCTCTTGTGTGCAGAGCGCAATGCCAGACTTGGCCATTGACAAAACAGCATTCCCACTCACATTTTGATTTAGGGGTACATGTACCCCTTGGGTTTAGCATTTGGGGGTACAGATCACTTTTTGAGGGTACACATATTTGTGGGTAATTAAATGCCTTGTTAAGCACTGGGAAGACTTTATACTTTAAATGTCATTGTGGTCAGTTTTAGGTACTTTGTCTTAGTATTTTAAATAAAAGGAAAACTGTGCTTCAATCATATCAAGACGTCACTTTTCCAAAACATATTCTTCAGTCAAAAGAACCTAATACTAACAGCCAAGTTCAAGTACTATTCAAGCTTCTTAGATATACAATGTTTAAAAACAGGTAAAACAGGTTCTGTCCAGAATGTTGTTCCTTTCATTCAGTGTGAGCCGGACATACTGATTTTATAGAAAATCGCTACTGCAAAATGGCATGAAAGATTGGAAATTCTGTGAAAGAGTATATGACATTTTCCTGGGAGTTCTGAGCGCTTTTAATATTCATAACAGTGTTTATTCACTGAATAATTAAACTTTTTCGGGAAATTAGGAAGTCGCGAAAACTTATGACATGTAGATTTTACGGCAATAAGTACATGTTTTTGTTGATAACAGTCATTAAAAACTTGGCTAAAGTAGTCATGCAGCGGTACAACTATCCTAAATTAATCTAAATGAAACAAAATATTTCTTTTGCATGCAGTAATTACCAATCTAATTGACAACTTCTGTATACGCTTCAGCGGACCGAGCCGTATCGAAACTCGTTGAAAAAGAGGTGTCCACTGAACCGCGATACAATGTAATGGTCGTCAGTGATTGGATAATGCAAAAAAGATATACACAATAACCAATGAACAATAATCTTATCCCTCTCGGTAAGAATATAAATACATTCCGGGATTTCCGTCCTATGCAGTCGTTGAACGCATTCGTTATTGTCTGCCAGCAACTGCAGTGTTTCGATGCTTTATTAATATTTAAAATGATATGCTATTGAGCGAAAACTGACTCAGTAGGACGTACGCATGTTGCAATTTATACGTGCACCAAATTTTTGGTACGTTTATGTACGTAGATACCAACAGTTCTGTACGCTCATGGCAGATTCTCTACGTGAATTACGTACTGCAGTACGTGAATGGGAATGCTGCAAAACCAAACCTCCAACGTCTGCAGCAGAATGATAGGGCAAAGATCAGACAGATCTGCAATGTCAGGCCACAAGACATCACCACCAGTCCAATGAACTACTTGCGTGGCTTGGCATTGAGGAATTGGATCTCATTCTGAAAGAGAGAAGGCTCCGCTGGTATGGACATGTGGAATGCTCCAATGGTGCAGTCAAGAAAGCCTTTCACATACAGGTTGAGGGAAAACGTGGGCCTGGGCCTCCCAAGATGACATGGAAGCAGCTGACAGAGAGGGATTGCAGAGAGTGGAAGCTCTGGGCTATCAACTCTCATAATAGAAATATATGTGGAGATCTGGTGTGAGATCTGCCATGCGTGCAGCAAGCCAACTATCTGGAAGGGGGCCCACTGATGTGGATGTTGGCCCTGTACCTGCACGTTAATAAAAAATCTGATTATGATATAATATGAGTGCTAAGCCTTAAACTTTGCTATTTAATCTTTACCACTCTTTGGGCAAATTCAGCAGACGACAAACTGATGATGTTTTTCTTATTTTCACTAGAAAATAGGCTTTGACATTTCATGCAAACCGTCTCCTTAGGAGAGATAATTTACACGAAATATCAAAACCTATTCTGGGAAAAATAAGAAAAAAAGTTTAAAATGCAAAACTTTTACCCAGTATGCTAAGCATGCAATTATTCTGCAACTGGAAACAAAACCCTGCAGTAAATATGCACAGAAATGAATTAACCCATCGCATTGCTGGGTAAAAAAGTCAGCAGATGGCATTTTGATTTATTTTTTCTTAATTTTCCCAGAAAACAGGATTTGATATTTCATGCAAATTATCCCTTTCAGGAACAATTTGCATGAAATGCCAGATTTTCTGGAAAAAATTGGAAAATGATCACCAATTATTTGTTGTCTTAGGCTGATTTAGCTCAGAGTGGGGTAAATGCATTAAATATGCAAAGAAATGAATTGAATTTAACTCTTACCATGCTATGGACAGATTCAGCAGACGACAAACAGAAGACATTTTCTTATTTTTCACGTAAAATATAAGTAGGCTGTGACATTTCATGCAAATTGTCTCCTCTGGAGACAAACTGGTTGAAATGTCAAAGCCTATTTTCTGGAAAAAAAAAAAATAAGAAAAATATTTCAAAATTTCCTCTCCTGAAAATTTTACCCAGAGTGCTAAGCTTTAAAGTCTGGACAGAGTATGTACTTATCATAAATGAGCACAAGGACACACAGATATCTGGCAAGAAAAACAATATAACATGTTTACTCTAAGTATTTGAACATATTAACTTCTTACCAGATCCCTCCTGAAATTTGAACGAATCCTTTTTAACCCCTGGTCCTGCTGAACACAGACATGCCCTGTCTCTGCAAACAGTATAGCTTCAGATCAGTTAGGATGCCAACTGATCTGGATCAGCACTGTTTGTCATTTAGTATGTGACTTTGTATCAACAACTTGAATCAAGCAATCTGATTGGCTGACAATTAGAAGTGGGTGTGACAATTTATTCAGCATGACATGGGTTAATGCCTATTGACGTGTTTAACCCTTGTCCTGCTGAACCCGGATATTCCCTGCCTTTGCAAACAGTGTATAGATCCAGCTTAGTTGGCTTCTGATCTGGATCTGCACTGTTTTCCATTAAGTATTTGAATTTGTATCAACAATATGGATAAAGTAATCTGATTGGCTGAGAATTAGAAGTGGGCATGGTAGCTTAATTTATTCAGCATGACGATGGTTAATAAATTGCTGGATGAGTGGCAAACAGTGCAGACCTTGATAAGATACCAAAGAATGTGACATCTGATCTGGGTCTACACTGTTTGCCCTGGTCGTTGAGTTCTTGTTTAATGACACGTCAACACTTGTGGGTCATTTAATGTCCTCCCAGAGAAAGGGAGAAAAGGGACAGAAAAAACTAGAAGAGAAGAGAACACAGAGAAAGAGAAGAGGATGAAGAAAATAGCAAATGAGAGAACAAAGAGAAATCAAAGGGCTGAATAGCCCTGAAATGACAGATTCTATGAAAAACTAATAAATTCCCGGTATCATTCTGTTCTCCATTTAAGTTTGTGAGACGCTTCTTCGTCGAAAAAAATCCCCGATCTATAGCAAACAACAAAGGCACTGATCAGCCTGCGCGGGTGCACAGGCTGACCTGCGCCTTTGTTGTTTGCACATATATTAAGGCGGGTTTTCTCAGCAACTCTCACCATAGATCAAGTACAAGTTGCACTACTTTTGTATGGACAGCGCTTCAATGGCGTACTAATATACAAATTGAAACATTATTTCTACTTTTGTGCGCGGATAAATACGAAATTGAATAGTAGTCAAAATCACTTTCTCTAAAACAGTGCATGGCAACAAAGAATGACAGATAGAATCGAATCTGTCATTAAAAATATTAACGTGTCCCCTTCCCCTACGTGCTGCATGGACAATAGACCCTTATCACCACACTCTACCAATACCATCCAAGTCCAGGCCTTTCTGTCTGAATACTTGGGGTAAACTGTAACAGTATTTATATTGTACTACTGTGTGGACTGGTCAAAAACAAAATCTTCCTCTTTTTTTTTGATAATAATAAATGCATTTGTTTTATTTTGTCTTTTGACCTTTTAAATGCTCCCTGAAGCAGAACTAGCTATTCCTTGTAACAGATCAAGCTAGACAAAAGAAACTTGTCACAATCAAAAGCTCTAGAGAGACGACTTTTGAGAGAGGACTTGTTAACCCTTGTCATGCTGAATAAATTAAGATGCCACACCCACTTCTAATTTCCAGCCAATCAGATTACTTGCTCCGGGCTTTTGATAGAAATTTGCATATTTAATGACAAATAGTGCAGAACCAGATCAGTTGGCTTCTTCAGAGGCCAACTGATCTGGATCTACACTGTTAGCTAAGACAGGGCATGTCGTGTTTAGCAAGAGAAGGGTTAAGAAGGAGGAGCATTTGATGATAATTCTGGGATAGTTTTCTGCATAAAAACATATGTTGTGTGTACTCATTGGAAGTACCTCAGCTTGTCTAATGAGTAAACACAACATATGTCTTGTGGTAAAAATTACCCCAGAATTATCATCAAATGCTCCTACTTAATAAGTCCTATGTCTGGTAGTTGTTGCTTTGAGGTCTAACGACCCCATAAACAATATTTCGGTATTAACCCATTGTAGTCGGGCGACCCATAAAAGGGTAATTTGCAAACAGTGCAGATCCAGATCAGATGCCGCAGAATGCGGCGTCTGATCAGGGTCTCCACTGTTTGCAAATAGTTCAACCATTTTTCTCTCGGAATGTCTAAATCACATAGTCTGACATACCTAAAATCGAAATTAGAATCTTCCAATATATAGTGTGGGTGAGTTCATTCAGACTACAATGGGTATAATGCTGAGCTGACTCAATTGAGGTAGAAAGAAAGAATGGGACAGAAGAGAAAAAAGCTTTACACTATGACCTTGTTCAAACCTTGTCCTGCTGAGCCCGGATATATCATGCCTTTGCAAACAGTGTAGATCCAGATCAGTTGGCTTCTGAAGAAGCCAACTGATCTGGATCTGCACTGTTTGACATTTAGTATGTGAATTTATAGCAACAATCCGGATCAAGTAATCTGACTGGCTGTAAATTGGAAGTGGCCGTGGCATCTTTATTCAGCAGGACAAGGGTTAAAGTGAAGCAAAAACACAACCCCTCACGCACACTTAATTATCCTACAGTTTGAACAAATCTATTTTACTATTCGATGTTGTGTTTTAAATTAAAATGTAGGATTGAGTGGCAAACAATGTAGACTGGTCAGTGCTTGTTCTTGTCTACACTGTTTACATAGGCCTGTCTGTCCCTATACTAAGGGGCTATTATGGTACATAACAAGGTCAACTTTTTTTCTATTCAGACCATATGAACAATTATCATTATCACAAATCAATCAGATAAATGTTTGGGAAATGAAACTAACAGAAGCTGCTATAAATATTGCTGGATTTGTGCTAGACAGTGCAGACCTAGATCAGATGCCATAAAATGTGGCAATCTGATCTAAGTCTACACTGTTTGCACAGTCATGTCTGGCCTGATACTACTATGATATTGTACATCAAAAGGTTGATTTCTATTCAAAGCAGCTGAACAATTATCTTTATTACAAATCAACCAAATATTTAGGAAATGAAACAGCAAAAATAACAACATATGACTTGTTATTGTTTAGTATGAATGATTTAAAATTTGACAAATTATAACTTCTTAAGGTGATATGACTGATACCGATGTGGGGAATATCCCATTTTGTCAAATTATTTCATACAAAAAAAACCAAAAAAAACTTGTCAGGTAAATAAGCGAAATAAGTTTTCTGTTATATGCGATGCATGAAATATCATGTTGGGAAACTAAGAGTTTATGGTCTTAGTTCAGCAATTGGCCAAATTCAGTCATGTCTGGTTATGATCTACAATTGTTTCTGCACTGTGTGCTCAGGCTGGTCTGTCCCAATACCCAGGGTAAATATGGTATGATAACAAATCAGTCATTTTTCTTAATCTGTCCTACTAATGTAGATGACAAGATATTAATGAAACAAATGATATACATGAGGTAAAAACGAAGCTTTTGAATATACCGTATTTGACCTAATTACCATACTGTGCGCTTAGGTTTTTCAAAATTACTGGAAAACACTTGTGGTAAAATATGTATCTGCCTACTAAAAGGTACACTTAAAAAAGATTAGCAAAGAACTTATTTGATGATGTTTATGCCATTTTTTTCTGAATTTCTTTAAAAAAGCATATGTTGTGGGTACTCATTTGAATTGCATCGACAAGTCGATGCAATTCAAATGGGAACCCACAGCATATGCATTTATAAAGAAGTAGCCAAACAGTACACTAGCTGTAATCCGAAGAGTACGGAATTGCTTGACTGTGCGCTTATAGGGGTATGTGCGGTAATTAGATCGAATACGGTAGTAACTGAGTAAAGGTCCAGAATAGCTTGCACAAGCTAACAATACCCAAACTCGAGGTTTGTTTGTTTGTGTTGAGGTTTTAAGGCCCAGTCAACCCAATGGGGTAATGTTGAGAGTGGTCAGTTTACCTAGCCACACGTTTACTGGGCAGGCTTAATCCTCTAAGCGGTTAACCAGTATTGTGCACATTCTTTCGCCAGAAACTGACAACTGCCCTTCTTGAATCAGCGGAAGGGAGAGAATGACCGTAGAAAATATTTCATGTTTAATCTCCAAAAGAAAGAATGTTGTCGACCTCGGCAGGGGTTGAGCCCGCGACCTCCTGGTCTCCAGTCGGACGGCACATCCAACTGAGCCACTGAGGCCGGCCCAAACTCAAGGTAATAGCTGCATAAATTCTTAATCCTGGTCCTGCTGAACCTGGATATAGCCTGCCTTTGCAAACAGTCTAGATCCAGATCAGTTGGCTTCTGAAGAAGCCAGCTGATCTGGATCAGCACTGTTTGTCATTATATAAGTATGTGAATTTGTATCAACAACTTGGATCATGCAAATCTGATTGGCTGACAACTAGAAATGGGCGTGGTGTGTTGATTTATTCAGCATCACAAGGATAAACATCATATATTTTTTACCCCCCTTAAACCCCACTTACAGGGGTATACATTATTTTTCTTATTTCTGCTCAAAAACATAGATTGTGGGTACTCAGTAGAACTGTCTCACTGAGGCAGTTCTAACAAGTACCCACCACTTATGTTTTGAGCAGAAATATGAAAAATATCAGAAATTTTATCTGAAAATTTTCCGTTTTTGGAGGTAAAATTTTCTATATACTTGAATTGATGATGATGATGAGTTCAGGTTTAACGACGCATCAACCCATGAGGGTCATTTGCGTCAAAATGGTGAACTAACATGGTTCTGTAATGAAACGATTATAATGATAAGTCATAAATGCATAAAATGTAAAACTAAAACGAATTTAAAAATTAAAGCAGTTATACTTTGTTAAAAAGATTGATGTGTTTTAAAAACATAAGTATGCTATCATTTGGTACATTTTCAAATAAGTATCTCAGGTCATTTGTTTGGAAGACTTGAATTAAACGTGTTTTCTGAATGCGGTGCATAATCAAGCAATTTCTGAGTCTACAGATTACATTACGAAAACACGCTTATTCAAATATAAAATTTCACCTCCAAAAACTGAAAATCCAAAAACTGAAAATTTTCACGTTAATAACTCATATTTTTCATATTATCTGCTTAAAACACAGATTGTGGGTACTCGTTAGAACTGCCTTTATGAGACGGTTCTAACAAGTACCCACAATCTATGTTTTTGAGCAGAAATAAGAAAAATAATGTTTACCCCCGTAAACCCCAGTTTTACTATATAAAAGTGGGGTTTAAGGGGGTCAAAATTACACAGGCAAATTTTCGTAATGATACCACCTCTGTACTTTTATGCAGTTTTCAATAAATATCTGTTGGGGTAACAAGGTAGAGGCAATTATAATGAGTACCAATATATATGATTTTATAACGACAAAAATTCCACAGATGGCGATATAGCACTTGTCAGCAGCTGTCAGTACTATATGTACAAGTAAACACTTAACCCTTGTCCTGCTGAAACCGGATATGTCCTGCCTTTGCAAACAGTGTAGATCCAGATCAGTTGGCTTCTGAAGAAGCCAACTGATCTGGATCTGCACTGTTTGCCATTAAGTATGTGAATTTATATCAACAATCTAGATCAAGTAATCTGATTGGCTGAAAATTAGAAATGGGAATGACATCTTAATTTATTCAGCAGGACAAGGGTTAAAGAATGATAAAAGTCAATGGATCAAATGGACATAGTCAAAGTCAAAAAACGATACTACTGTGTTCGAGTTCCTGTCAGGGAGCAAGTGTACGTTAGGTTTAATGACTGTAGGTCATATGGTATAGCGTAAACAGGCTGAACCGATACCATCACCGTTTACAAACAACATAATGACTCTTTTCTCTTTTTAACCCTTGTCCTGCTGAACCCTGATATACCCTGTCTTTGCAAACAGTGTAGATCCAGATCAGTTGCCAACTGATCTGGATCTGCACAGTTTGCCATCAAGTATGCAAATTTATAACAACAATCTGGACCAAGTAACCTGATTGGCTGTAAATTAGAAGTGGGCGTGGCATCTTAATTTATTCAGCATGACAAGGGTTAACCTTTACCCCTCTGTGGGCTAATTCAGCAGACGACAAATTGATGATATTTTTCCTTATTTTTCTCAGAAAAACATGTTTTGACATTTAATGCAAATTGTCTCCAGAATTTGCATGAAATGTCAAATCCTGTTTTCTGGGAAAAATAAGTCAATATGGCATCTGCTGAAAATTTTACTCAAGTGCTAAGCATTAAGGCTCAAACAAATAATGAAAGCTAAGAAAATACTGACGTCATGCATAGCAAGGTTATCTTGTCATATCAAACAGAAAAATTTATATTGATATATTATCATAGTTCACCCTACTTCAGGACTGCCAATGTATATAACAATACTTCATTCATATGAAATGATCTTATTTGATTTCTTAAGGGGGCTGGACATACCGGTTACAATTTCTGCTATGTTTACAAGGCAGACAACTTCTGTGACTTCCTGTTTGTTTTTTCCGTCCAGCAATTCCCTTCTGAAAAGGGGTCTACTCTAAAAGGAAAGAATCTTTCCTTCTAGAGTGGACCCTTTTTCAGAAATTGACAAAAATAATTTGACAAAGTTGCCTCCCTTGAAAGTGTAGCTATTCCCTTTAAAGCAAAAATTTCAGCAAAGAGCATTTTGAAAGATTATTTGTTATCTTTTCCTGAAAATATGATTTGACTTTTCATGCCAGTTGCACCCCGTTTTTTAAACTTTGGAGCGAATTTACCATTGCAAATTTTACAATCAGATTCTGCCAGCCACTAAACCTATGCCTACTCCTAACAACCCAAAAGTTATACCTAAACTTAAACCCAAAACCTAACCAAACTGAAACTTAACTCACATAATAAAGCAGACAAAAAAATCCTCAAAATTGAAAATGGACCTTGTAAAGACTGATGCTGATGAGTCTACTGAGCATTAACCCATTTCAATAGACTGAACCCCCCCCCCCCCCCACCCACCCGACTATATTGGTAAAGTCCAATTTCAACTTCAGTACATACGACTATGCGATTTAGACATTCCTAGAGAAAAATGGCTTAACTATTTGCAAACAATGGAGACCCTGATCAGAGGCCACATTCTGTGGTGTCTGATCTGGGTCTGCACCATTTACCAACTCTTTTAGCAGCTTCCCAACTAAAATGGGTTATGTGAGAGAATGACCACTGTGACCTGCTAGCTTGCACCAACAGAGGAACCAGTGGCTACCTTTGATCAAACAGGGTCAAGATTTCTTTCTGTGTCGAATGACAAGTATTAAAGAATTTTTCTAATGGAATAGAAAACAGTGCAGACCATAACCATACCATGTTTGAAAAACAAGAATAGGGTAAGTATAAAATCTTAAGTAGTCCTGGCGTGAAATCACAACCCCAGTATTTTCCCGGCACTGTGGGGTATTCAAAAGGTCACAGCCCCACACGTTAGCCCCGGCATTCCCCATCATCCTTCCCTGTGTGTGGGGGTGCATGTGGGGTGGGGAGGGGGGTGGGGGAGGGGGAGAGTGCAAAAGGATACAAATGACTGGTCCATAGAAAACTATCAATACTTTTCAGATAAAAAGCACTTATCTGGAGCTATGGACTAAACAACACACCAACCATAGTCAGCATGGCCAATAAATTTTGGTCTAACCCCCCACCTCCCCTAAAAAAAATAAAAATAAGTAAAATAAATAAATAAGTAAAATATAGATAACAATGTAGATAATACAATTCAAATGGAAGGGTAACTAACCTAAATACATACAAATCAATACATTCATAATCCAATTATCAAATCAAAAACTGTCACAAAAGATGTTAAACTGACAGGTAGAATGTATGTCAAAAACAGCTCACCTGTAGGCATTCAAATTTAATTGGTGTTTGTTTCTATACCTGCATACATGTAGTCTGGTAGTTTATATCTACCTACAAACAACTCAGCCAAACCAATGTAATGATAAATGTGACACACACACACACACACACAGCAGTGTTGTTTCCATAGTCAAGTGATGAACTGTCTGGGGAAAACAATACCCCCCAACCCCCTCCCCATCCCAACAAACATACACACAATTGTCACAGGAATGCTGACGGCTCATTTGACAATTTCCACAGGGAAATTATAAGTTCAAAGTGCCACAGTAACTTCAATGTGAAGTGGCAAATCTAATTTCTAAGGATAGGAGGAACCCAAATCTTTCTACAGGACCCCAAATCTTGAGCTGAAAAGTCCATTAGTATCATTAATGGTAAAGTGGCCCGATGTCCCCTTCTAGGTATAACACACACTTGACATTTCATGTAACTTGACAACATAACAATATGCATGAAATGGCTTAGCCCTATTTTTGCAGATAAAACTGAAAAAAGTCACTCATCTGTTAATATGCCTACCATATTTACACCCTTAAGTATACTCTAAGACTTTGATTGTGTTGGCATTTAACGACACATCAACACTTGTGATGAAAGAGAGGGACAGGGAAGAAAGAGGAACAGGAATGAAAGTGAAGAAACAGAAGAAACAAAAACATCCCCCCTCTACCCTTACCTGCTACAAGGAGCAGGCCTTGCCCAACTGTAAGCCAATATCAGTTGGACGCCCCAGTGACATAAGATACACTGCACCTTTGCACCACCCGACCACCCCTAATACTCTAAGACACCACAACCCTTTACCAGACTTGTCTAAAATTTGGACAAATCCATCTGACAACCTACCGACATGTCTAAAAACTGCTTGATGAGTGACAAACAGTGTAGACCCAGATCAGATGATCTACACTGTTTGCTCAGGTCTGTCTGTCCAAATACTTAGAGAAAATCTTATTACTAACTTCAGCAGTTTTAACAGTCATCAATTTTGTGCCGACAAAGCTTCTTACAGAATTATTCACTTCAAACACCACAATATAAGCTTCTTATCACACTTACGCTAAAATTTAAACAAGTTCATCTGAATATGATCCGCTCAGTAGTCAGTACTGACAGCTGGATATACAGACTACCTTGATTTGCTATATACCATATTTATGGCAAATATTGGGACACCATAGCTCCTGATAAGAGTGGATATTATTTAAATATTTTACTTATTTCTGCCAGAAAATATATGTTGTGGGTACTCATTAGAAGTGCCGGAGAGGCACTTCTAATGAGTACCCACAATGAACATTTTTATGCAGAAATAGAAAAATTTTTGTTGAAATAATGTGTCTTATCTGGAGCTATAGTTTGTTTGTGCTAAGGTTTTATGGCCCAGTCAACACAATGGGGTCATGTCAAGCCAAGCAGTTTACCTAACCAAGTTTACATGGCAGGCTTAGTCCTTTAAGCGGTTAACCAGTACTGTGCACATTCATTCGCCAGAAACTGACGAGTGCCTTTCTTGAATCAGCGGAAGGGAGCGAATGATGGCAGAAAATATTTCATGATCAAATCTCAACGAAAGAATGTTGCCGAACCGACAGGGTCGAACCCACTACCTCCTGATCACCTACCGGATGCTCATGCAACTGAGCCACTGAGGCCTGCTGGAGCTATAGGCTACATATACTGTATTCACCCTAAATACAGTCGAACTTCGATGGCTCGAACCCCTTTGAGACCATGATAATTTGTTTGAGACAGCGGTAGTTCGAGCCTAGGAAGGTTACTATTAGTGCCACACCAGGAGGCACAATGGAGATAAAATTGTGGGATATCTTTTTGGTGTTCTATATTTTAAATTTATGTTGTGTATACTCATTAGAATTGCCTCATAGAGGCAAATCTAATGAGTACACACAGCATACATTTACAAGATAAAAGAAGAAAATCTCCCTAAATTATCTGTATATCGTATTTGGAGGAAATCCCTGCGGACTCAAGAATGTGTTCGACTCATCCATGGTAAACAAACCATCGGGGTTCGAGCCACTGAAGTTCTACTGTATTGGGACATCTAAAATCCTGTCATATGAATGTCCATTTTACTATCTGCTGATGTGTTAAACCTTGTCATGCTTAATAAATTAAGATGCCATGCCCACTTCTAATTGTCAGCCAGTCAGATTACTTGATCCAAGTTGTTGTTACAAATTCATATACTGAATGACAAACAGTGCAGATTCAGATCAGTTGGCTTCTCAAGAAGCCAACTGATCTGAATCTACACTGTTTGCAAAGGCAGGGCATATCCAGGTTCAGCAGGACCAGAGTTAAAAAATTTGGTAGATGAGTGGCAAACAGTGTATACCTTGATCAAATGCCACATTCTGCATTCACTGTTTGCTCTGACCTGTGTGCCCCAATACTTAGGATACATTTGGTAGCTCTGTATAAGCCAAATACATATAAATAGATCTTAACCCTTGTCCTGCTGAATAAATTAAAATGCCATGCCTACTTCTAATTTTCAGCCAATCAGATTACTTGATCCAAGTTGTTCATACAAATTCAAATACTTAATGACAAACAGTGCAGATCCAGATCAGTTGGCTTCATCAGAAGCCAACTGATCTGGATCTACACTGTTTGTAAAGACAGGGTATATCCGGCTTCAGCAGGACAAGGGTGGGAACAGGTAAGGGGATGGGAAGGTGTTTTAGGGCCTGGAATGTTTTTTTCCTACATGACACAAGCCTGTTTTTTTCATTCGTGTTTTTACTAAGTGCACAATAGCATTTCACTGACCGGCAGGTCCTGGCCTTTTTTTTGTGTGTCTCAAAATAGGGTTCTGGATTTTTTTTTTTTTCAAAAACAAAAATAACATTCCGGCCTCCCACCCCTCACCCCATAAAAATCAAATGGTGGCTCCCTTATTGAAAATGTGGTTGAGGGGATTCCAGTGGGTACCCCAAAGCATATTTTTGTTTGTTTGTTTTTAGTCACTGAACTAAACCAGGCATGAACCCACTGTCTTCAGAGTTAAGTGCTTTAACCACTCAGCTATGGTGTCTCTCTACCATAAATATAAGTGTGACAAAAAGTTTAATGGCAAAACTTGCTATTCAGCTTTCACCTACGAAATCTAACAGCTATTTCTAACTGCAACATGGACAATTCAACACGAAGCCAAATGGTGGTATGAAATGTACATATGGGCTATTCTAATTATCAAAAAAAAATCTTGATTTGTTCTTTTGGTCATTTTGTTCAGTCCTGATAACAAATACCATAGTTACCCCAAGTGATGGGACAGACAAGCCTAACCTAGAGCAGATATCTGATCAGGGTCTACACTGTTTGCCACTCATCCAGCAGTTTTTAGGCATATCAACATATCAACAGGAAGTAAAACTTACATGTTCAAATTTTAAAACAAGTATAGTAAGCCTTGTCATGCTGAATAAATTAAGATGTTATGCCCTCTGCATTTTTCAGCCAATCAGATTACTTGATCCTGGTTGTTGATATAAAATCATACACTGAATGACAAACAGTGCAGATCCAGATCAGTTGGCTTCTTCAGAAGCCAACTGATCTGGATCTACACTGTTTGCAAAGACAGATTATATGCAGGTTCAGCAGGACAAGGGTTAAGGTGTTCCAACTATTTAGCATAAATACATGTATGATGAAACAACTATTCTACCTCTGAACTCTGAAAGTGAAATCATCAGACAACAGTGATTGTATTTCCCCTGATAAAAATAGGGCTTGACATTTCATGTGAATTGTCTCCTCAGAAGACAATTCGCATGAAATGTCAAGCCCTACTTTGTTGCAAAAAGGAAAGAAAATAAAAAATGTTGTGTACTTTATCAAGACTTCTATTTAGCGTGAAAGCGTGAAATACTTTACAAAGTTCATGACATCTGCTGTATTTGTGGTGATGTCCCCAGTAAAAATTTAGGAAAGAAAATTACACATTAAATTAAATCTGATACCTAGGTATGTCTTATATCTCCAACAAAGATCTAATAAATATTTTATGGGCAAAAACATGGTAGTAAACATACATATTTACACAAGGAATATTGTCTTATTTTCTTTAGAAAACATGCATATGTGAAAACTGGTTAGTAGCTAAGTTCAACCACAGCTGTTCATCATTTTTTTATTTATAATAAAACAGCAATATATCTATATTATTAGCCCTCACAACACTGTTCACAATTAAATACATTTTAGGAAGTTCAGATTCTGGTGTTGTAAATGCGTTCTGTTGTAAAACATACAGACAGGAAGTTCAAAATTGTCTGCTACTTGTGCAAGAATGATATTCGTACCACAGTTCATTGCCCAGTACTAATCAGTACTGTGCAAAATAAGCATTTTGATGGCGTTAATTTTTAAATATGGCATCTGCTGGCATCTGAACACTGTTTGTCACATCCCAGCAAACACACAACGTCGCAACAATGTTGTTACAACGTCGCTGCAACGACTTTTAGATGCATCAAAAGATAATCAAACAGACTTGTTCAAATTTGAGGCCAGATATGGTAAAAAGTTAACCTTTACACTGCTGTAGGCGACTATATGCGCCCAGGAGGGGTCTGTCAACCCTAAAGCCTGCCATACTTACTATACACCACATTCAACCATTAAGAGCAAGTGTTCTTATACAGGAGTGAACCTACTTTCATACAAACACGCCACCTTTTATTAGACAGTCGGGTGCTGGATTTTACCCACACTAATAAAGACCAAGAATACCGAATTTGAAGCTGCCATTAATTTCAGCACTCACTTCAACACATTGATCAGGATTTCCTGGAGAAAAAGCCCATAACACCTAACATCATTTCCAGTGAGGAAGAAGTAGAAATAATAGTAGAACCTATGTATGTCACTTGTTTCCTTTGCAATAGTACACAGTAGGCGCTGGTCTCTTGTAACTTTTTTTTTTTTTTTTTTTAAAGTGTCTTAAACGGTTCCCGGTTTACATGTGACTGTCACGTGACTTTCTAGTCATGTGACCATCCTCTTGCAAGTAAAATGGCCGCCTACAATCGGCAAATTATATGTGAAAATTCCAGGTAAATCGAGGCAAAAATAAGGGAGTAATGACTTCTCGAGTAGGGGTACCCCCTCTTACAGGCCTGTTTCATTTAATTCTCAGCATGCTAAAGGTTAAGGCATTCAAAACTTTTCACAGGACTTGACAAATTTGTAAATTTGTGTCTGCCATGTTACCTTAACCCTTAAAGCGCCAATCATAACAGCAGCAGACAACATTTTTTTTTTATTTTTATTTTTTTTATTTTTTTATTTTTTTTTTTTTTTTCAGAGAAAACAAGCCTTGACATTTGCAGACGATTCACATGAAATGTTGACTTGTTTCTCTGAAAAAAAAAAAAAAAAATTTAGAATGTTGTCTGCTACAAATTTTGCTTGGCGCTTTAAGGGTTAATAAAGAAGACAGAAATTATTTTTTCAGAAGCTAAACAGCTTGAAAAAATGGGGAGTTTTTTTTGTTGTTGTTTTGTTGTTGTTGTTTTTTTTTCAAAAAACAAAAAAACAAAACAAAAAAAAAAAACATTAAAATTTCATATTTTGCTAAAGACTATTTAAAATTACATACATAGAACAAATTTAACACAAAGCGAAATATACCTTCAGTCAGCTGAACCAAGAAAATAAACTGTATAAAAACTTCCTCACTTACAATGCACTTCCATATTGTGAAGTTTTAAGTGACAAATTAACTGGAATTAAAGAAAAATGAACCTTTTCACCTCCTGACCCTGAAACTTATAACATGCCTTTGGGTTGTAGGACATAAATTTCATAACTTCACTGATGGGACTTTGAAAAGAGCTGAAAATGAACTAGTAATTTTAAAAGGTAAACATTAAGATTTACCGCTCTCTGGGCTAATTAGAAATTGATGATATTTTTTCCCAGAAAACAGAATTGGACATTACATGCAAATTGTCTTCAATACCTTGTCTGCTGAATATACCTTAACCCTTGTCCTGCTGAATAAATTAAGATGCCACGCCAATTTCTAATTTTCAGCCAATCAGATTGCTTGATCCAGATTGTTGATACAAATTTACATACTTGTTGGCAAACAGTGCAGATCTAGATCAGTTGGCTTCTTCAGAAGCCAACTGATCTGGATCTACACTGTTTGCAAAGGCAGGGTATATCCGGGTTCAGCAGGACAAGGGTTAAACACCTTGTTTCTCCCGAGTATTTGGTAATAATTCTGGGGTGATTTTCTCCAGTCAAAGGTTAACCTACTGTAGTCTGGAGACTCGTAAAAGGATTATTGGCAAACAGTGCAGACCCAGATCAGGTGCCGCATTCTGGGGCATCTGATCAGGGTTTCCACTGTTTGCAAATAATTCAACCTTTTTTCCTCTAGGAACATCTAAATCACATAGCCTGACATACCTAGAATCAATATTAGAATCTTCCAACTTATAGTTAGGGGGAGTTCATTCAGTCTAAAATGGGTCAATAGGTGATGTCTGGTGGGGTTTCCCTTGAAGTTAACCCACAAGCTTTATTATCAGCTATCATTAATGTTGAGCATGCTGGGTAAATTTTCAGCAGACGACATATTGAAAAACATATCGTATTTTTCCCAGAATGCATGATTTAGCATTTCATGCATTTGCATGAAATTCAAATCCTGTTTTCTGGGAAAAATAAGAAAATGTTAACAATTTGTTGTCCTTAGAAGTTGTCCAGAAAGTGGTAATGGTTAAATAAGAAACATCTAATGCATGGATAATAAAAAGACTGTTGTCATTAAAGCTACCTTGCAAGCCTTGAAATGGTCACATTTAAGAAATAATAAAAGTGCAATGAAAAACACAGTAGTTAGATTACAGTTTACAGTTTCACAGATGTTTATCTTCTTTTTTTTATCATTTCAACCTACAAGTTAAAACTTTACCACACTATAGGCAAATTCAGCAGACGACAAAATATTTTTATTTTTCCCAGAAAACTGGTTTTGACAGTTCATGCAAATTGTCTCCATTGGAGACAATTTGCATGTAATGTCAAAACCTGTTTTCTGAAGAAAAAAAAAATTAAAAATTCAGTATCTCGTCTGCTGAAAATTTTACCCAGAGTGCTAAGCATTAAAGTAGGTTTGCTTAGCTTTTTGTTGATTTGTCAAGAACATGCTGTTCGTCACAGTTTGTTTACTCTCTCTCTTGGTACCATTGGCAGACTATGTTCTGTGACTGAAACACTTCCTGGATACCTGTATACGTCCTAATTATCATACCATGTGTTTAGGTTTCCTAAAAAAAATACTGGGAAAATTTGTGGTAATGTATCCACCTATACTAAGGGTACATTTAAAACAAGATCAGCAAAGGACCTATCAAATGATGCTAATGTGATTTTTTTTTTTTCTCATTTTCTGTATAAAAGCATATGTTGTGGGTACTCATTTGAATTGCATCAACAAGTTGATGCAATTCAAATGCATACTAACAACATATGGCTTTATTAAGAAGTAGGCAAAAAGTACAATGGCATTAATCTGAAGACTACGGAATTGCTTGACTGTGCACTTATAGGGCTATGTGCGGTAATAAGGTTGAATATGGTATATTCTTTTCAAAACTCTTTACTATTTTGGTATGGTTCTAAAAATTACTTTGAAATGAGTTGTTCATCAGGCTGTATTATTCTTTATAATAAATTTGAGCCGGCGCACAGCATTTCCTAAAAGATAACATGTCCTCCAAGCAATGACTAACATAGTGGGCATATGCACACTGATCAGTCATTGCTTCATGCTCTGTCGGTAGCCAAATAAACAGTGTGGTAACTGTTGCTCTTTGATGGGTACAAAAGCAATCTTGTAGGAAATGCTGTACCCTGGATTATACATAACTACAGATAAGAGGGAGTATCCACATAATATATTTCTTATTTCTCTACAAAAACATATGTTGTGGGTACTCATTAGAAGTGCCTCGGCGAGGTGCTTCTAATGAGTACCCACAACATATGTTTTTGTAGAGAAATAAGAAAGATATCAGCATTTTTTTTTTCAGATGCAAAAAGCGCCTTATCTGTTGCTATGTTATATATATATATATCCAGAATCTTCCATTTGATCATACAGTTTTGTTTGAATTGAGATTTTAACAGCACGGTAACTCACTTATATCTTGGTGCGGAAAGGCTTCCAGTCTGGTGTCAAAACTGCCAAAGCATAAAGCGTTCTGGAAATGGACATAGGCAGTGATAGTGATATTCCTGGGCTGTGTTATTTCAGCGGAATTGCCAGGGGCTCATCCAATTTCATTAACTATGTCAGTAAATTCGGTTACATAGCAACTGGTCAGTTCAAATGCACCTCTAACCCCAGTTATTAAATGTTAATTATTCATTTGAAGAGAATATGGATAAACATGGGCCCAAAACCTACCCTGTATAGCAAAGGTACTCATGGTTGACTTTTTTTTTACTTGCATTGGGCAATAGGTGGACAGCTGTCAGATTAATGCACATGCATCTACAGATGAACATGTACATCTGTCATAACTGGGGTTTGATTGTGCAGTACTGGCCTTCTGCTTCTAGAAATCCCATGTTCAATCCCCACCCTGGGTGAGAAATTTTCTAGGTCTGAATTTGCTTCATTAGCATCACTGGCATGGATGATTTTAATCTGCGTTATGCTGAATAAATTAAGATGCCACGCCAACTTCAAATTGTCAGCCAATTGTTCTGCATGATCCAGGTTACTGATACCAATTCACATACCAAATGCCAAACAGTGAAGCTCCAGATCAGTTGGCTTCTTGGGAAGCCAACTGATCTGGATCTACACTGTTTGCAAGGAAGGGCATATCCAGGTTAATGCAATGCATCATCCATGGAATTGGGACACTAACTGGAGGACCCCTGTACAGGAGGAAACATTCCTATGTGCAGGTAAAAGATCCCACAACTGAGACAAAATTGCTCCTGAGAGGTCCATCCTACAAAATTACCTTCGTACATATGACTGACTGCGATAAACATAGAAAGAAAAGACCGTTACTGTGTCCATTTATTTAGGATAAATAATGGGCAATGAAATCCAAAAGAGCAGAATCTGATGGGAAGTTTTATTATGCTACAATAGTCTTGGATAAGGCTTTCTTCAGCCAAAAGTAATTTTTATACCTTTTAAATTGACATTTTCTTATTTCTCCAGGAAACCTTAATTGGTTGTGGGTACTCATTACTCACAACATATGTTTTCGTGGAGATGATATAACAGCTATTTACCTGATACACTCTTACCTAGAGAGCTATGGCTACTGTGAAATGATGAAACCATATATTTCATTGTTCTTGAGGAACTGTTTGTTACAATATTTATCCTAAGTATTGGGCCACCATAACTCCTTACCATACTTGTCCTAAAATTTGGAAAGGTCTATTCTGCTACTTGTTGATATGTCTAAAATATTGCTGGACGAGTGGCAACACAGAATGCAGTGTCTGATCAGGGTCTACTCTGTTTGCTAAGGCCTGTCTGTACCAATACTTAGAGTTATTATGGTAAATATCCATATTTTATTGCAGAGATTAGGGGACAGAGGTATCATCTCGTTGTTAGGCCTCTATGTGGCAAGTCTTATGAGTACTTACAATATGGTATACATGTACCATTTCATATCTCTTGATAAGGAGTATTCAGTTAATGTTCCAGAGGAATTGTAAAGGAGGAGTATTTGGTGATTTTTATGGGATAATTTTCTTCAGTTCTCCAAGAAAATACATGTTGTGGGTACTCCTTAGAAGCACCTCGGTGAGGCGCTTCTAATGAGTACCCACAACATATATTTTACAGAGAAATGAAAAAAGATTATCCCAGAATTATTAACGATCTTCTGATATTTTTAATATATCCCCATGTGGTATTGTGTAAGAAACCGTCAACCAGGAGGGAACTATCAATTCTCACATATAACCATAAACTTATGTCTCCAGCTGGACTCAAATCTATCCAGCAAAAGTGTGCAGCTGAGCCATCCTGGTGCCCAGCCTGGAGAAATAATAGAAATAGTTATCCAGACAATGGTACTCCTCTTATCTGGAGGTGTGTTTGTTTGTTTGTTTGTGTTGAGGTTTTACAGCCCAGTCAACCCAATGGGGTCATGTGGAGCATGGTCAGTCTAACTATCTACAATTTTATTGGGCAGGCTTAATCCTCTAAGCGGTTGACCAGTATCATGCAAATTCTATCGCCAGAAACTGATAACTGCCCTTCTTGAATCTGTGAAAGTGGAAGGGAGAGAATGACCACAGAAAATATTTCATGGTCCAATCTCCATGAAAGAATGTTGCTGACACAGGGGGGGTCAAATCCGCAACCTGATCACCAGTCAGACGCACATCCAACGAAGCCACAGAGGCCGGCTGGAGGTGTGTATTAATTAACCAACCACTTCCTGGGCAAATTCAGCAGATTACAAATTGGTGACATTTTTCTTATTTTCTCCCCAAAACAGCATTTAACAAATGTCAAAACCTGTCTCCTGGGAAAAATAAGAAAAATATTTCAATATGTCAACTGCTGAATTTTTTTACCCAGAGTGCTAAGTGATAATATTAGTACACAAAATAAATGAATACACAAAACAACCTCCTACAAAAAGATAGTGTTGCTCAGAGTCAAAAGCACAAAACCAAAAAATACAAAAATATCCAAATGAGGCAAAGGTAGCCAGAAATATAAAATTTTGAAATAGGACACAGTATGACAAAAATAAAAATATTAAAAATAAAATCTCACCTTTGTCGATTTCCCATCCTTTTTTCAGAAAACAGTATCCATCTAGTTTAAGTCATCCATAACACACCCCTATTCTGAATTTCCACACAATAGCAAGCTGGTTATAATTGTCCAAGGTTGAATGAAAATGAATGGCATGTAATAGACCTGGGGGCCTATCAGTTTATTGAAAAAAAAGTTTAAATCCGTTGACAATAGAAATCCTTTTATGCTAGCTAGTAGGAGTCTGTTTGACACAATATATCACTAGAGTTTATTTAAAATTTTTAATCTCCTTGGTTAATGACTTTGTATAAACTTAAACCTGTTTACATATAATATAAACACAGTCTAACCCTTCAAGCACATATCACAACCACAACAGACAACACTTTAATTTTTTTTTCTATTATTTCTCAGAGTAAATAAAGTTTGACATTTAGACAATTCACATGAAATGTCATCTTATTTTCTCTGAAAAATAACAAACAATCAATTTTACAATGTCATCTGCTATACTGAAGTTATGGAGAGAAGTAGAGGGTGCCTCTGGGTTGCTGAAAAGACCTTACTCCACCCTTCTCCCCACAAAATACCAAAACTAAGAAAGGCCATACCCTAAAAATATTAAGTCCATCAAAAAGTATATACCCTTTTAAAAGAAAAATACTAAGTTACCATCTGATTGTAGTAACAAAATTTTCTGAAAGCGCACATGTGATTTTCCCATGAAAACAAAGAGGAAACTGGTTGAATATTTATTGCTGACACACACAAAAGACTACCTTACATTCCCATTTTCTGACTGGAATCAATACCAAACTAGGAATTTATAGCCCCAAACCAGACACAGACTCATGAGTTTAAACCCCGAGTAAACACAAGTAGAGGTGAAAATATACCCAAAATGGGTGTCAAATCCCTTTACATCTTTACACTGGGAGTTACCTTGACCCTACCAGGTTTAATTGGTAGGTAACTTTAAATAATAATGCAATGTTCTGCCAACAGCCAGTGTGTGTATGATCCCAGTTTAAAATAAAAAATGTATACCATGTAACACAGCTCATTAGGAAAGTAATTTTCGTTACTTCTCGACAAAAAAAAACATGTTATGGGTTTTCATGTTAGATATGCTATGTGTACTCACAAGAAGCACCTCAGTGAGGCACTTCTAATGAGCATCCACAACATATGTTTTGAACAAGAAATAAGAACAATATCACTACTTTTGGTTGAAAAGAGCCTTGTCACAACTCCAGACAGAAAAGACAATATAAAGCCATGGAGAACATTACAAAAATGGTATTATTTCCGAAATAACCAGGAACTAAAATGAGTCAGATCTATATCCGTATAACAACTGGCTATGGGACAATTCATCAAATGTCAACAAAGCTGTTATATTACTTGGCATGCAATCACCAGTGCACAAGACTGCATAATTCCTGATAAGAGAGGGCATCACATAATATTTTTCTTATTTCTCCACAAAAACATATTTTGTGATACTCATTAGAAGTGCCTCAGCGAGGTGCTTCTAATGTGTACAAACAGCATACGTTTTCAAGCAGAAATAAGAAAAATATCTACAATTTTTGGTTGTCAAAGGCATCTTACCTGGAGTTATGTTATGAGGTAATTATTGTTAATTTATGCCCTCTATGTAACAATTACATAATAAAAGTGTGTCTGTAATTTGGAAATCAATACTATAGACCAGACAGAATAATTCAAGTTTATTAACCCTTCTCTTGCTGAACACAACATGCCCTGTGCCGGCCTCGGTGGCTCAATTGGATGCGCCGTACAACTGGAGATCAGGAGGTCGCGGGTTCAACCCCCGCCAAGGTCGGCAACATTCTTTTGTGGAGATTGATCATGAAATATTTTCTACGGTCATTCTCTCCCTTCCGCTGATTCAAGAAGGGCAGTTGTCAGTTTCTGGCGAAAGAATGTGCACAGTACTGGTTAACCGCTTAGAGGACTAAGCCTGCCCAGTAAACGTGTGGTTAGGTAAACTGACCACGCTCAACATGACCCCACTGGGTTGACTGGGCCGTAAAACCTCAACACAAACAAACAAAACAACATGCCCTGTCTTAGCAAACAGTACAGATCCAGATCAGTAGATTTTGATCTGCACTGTTTGTCATTAAAAGGGAATGCAATATGTTGTAAGTATATATCTTGGAGTAAAATGCTTAACAAAACATTTATTTTGATGCAAGAGTTTTCAAAATCGGCCTAGAAATAAGGAAGTTATGGTGGTTTGAATATATTTTAAATCGCTGTCATGGATGCCGCCATATTGTAGGCTTTGTGATGTCACACAGCCCAAATTAAATATGCAAAACCAAATTATAAAAGGTTTTTAAGAATAATCTTCTACAGATTTTTTACAATCTTTTAATTCTAGTGACATAGAATCATTTCCCCCAAAATAAACTAATTTTCTGAGAATAACTACCTTTATGAAACAAATTTTAATTTTAATAAAACCTCATTCAATATTCAAAATGGCGGTGTCCATTCCACCATTGTTAAAATATTCAACTGTCTATAACTTACTTATTTTTCCACCGATTTTGATTAAATTTTTGTCAAAATTCATTGTTTGTAAAATTCTTTACTTTAAACCACAATGCCTTTTAAGGTTGCGTTATCCTTTAAATATGTGAATTTCTATTAAAAACCGAGATCAAGTAATCTGACTGGCTGAAAATTAGAAGTGGGCTTGGCATCTTAATTTATTCAGCATGACAAGGGTAAACCAATATTCAAGAAAATTAACCCCTAAAGAACAACAATAAAGTTTGAAGCTTTCCAATCAAATGACCTTTTTTATCATAAAGGATCCAGTTCTCAGTTCTACTAAAATACAAAGAATTTCACAGAATTTTTGCAAAAATTACTTTGAAAATCTTTTCCCAAAGAATACATACTGATTTCTTTGAACCACAAGATGCTTCTGGGCCCCTGATGGCCATAACTGAAATACAAGAGGCACACCAGCCATGACTTGCTCACTTGATGTGTGTAGTTTACCAATTGGAAAATGGTACATTATGGTTGCTATGATTTAACAAGACCTGTCACCAGACAGGAAAGCTCACCTGAAGTTGAGCTAGTCCATTTTCAGTCTGTGACTTGACCTCAGGTTCACTGCAGGGTGAGGGAACTTGGTTGCAATGAACAAATCTTTGGGCTAGAATCAAACTGAAAGTATCAACAGTATTCATCCAGGCACTCAAAAGATATATACAGCTTTAAAACTCTAACATCAAGAATTTGAAGTCCCCAAGTGACATCAGTCCACTAGTATCAACAAGAGTTGTCAGAAGACAACGCAGCTTGCCGGAAAGGGCTGATCGGATAAGAAAACAATCTTTAAATATTAAAGATTAAATGCAGAACTTCAACATAGCAGTAAATGACAGAGTATGACCTGACTTTGATGTCGGAAGGATGTCAAACTGAGGGATATGCAAAACCATTGCAGTGCTATTGAAACATCTTCCCTTAGGCTGGTGTGGACGAAATATGAAAGCTATATCTTACATACTTCAGCAGCCATGTACACTTTTCAGAACTTAAACACAGGTATAAATGACAAAGTATGACCTGACCTTGACCTAGGCAGAAGGTCAAACTGAGAAAGGGGTGTGTACTATTGAAAGATCTTACCCTAAGGTAGGTGTGGACCAAACGTTAAAGCAGCATCTTGAATACTTTAGCAGTTAAGAACACTTTTCAAAACTTAAATGCAAAACTCATACATGTGTTTAAATGACAAAGCATAACCTGACCTTGACCTTGGCAGAAGGTCAAACTGTGGAAAAGGTCTGTACTATTGGAAGGTCTTACCCTAATGTTGGTGTGGGCCAAATATTAAAGCTGTATCTTGAATACTTCAGCAGTTACAAACACTTTTCAAAACTTAAATGCAGAACTCGAACATGGGTTCAAATGACAAAGTATGACCTGACCTTGACCTAGGCAGAAGGTCAAACTGAGGAAAAGGTGTGTGTTATTGAAAGGTCTAACCCTAAGGCTGGTGTGGGCCAAATATTAGAGTTCTATCTTGAATACTTCAGCAGTTATGTACACTTTTCAAAACTTATACGCAAAACTTAAACATGGGTGTAAAAGACAAAGTAAGAACTGACCTTGACCTCATAATGAGTCTATTTTGACATAAAGAGTCTATTTTGGGGATGGGGGTGTTTACTTTTGAAAGGTCTTACCCTACAGTAGATGAAGGCCAAATATGAAGGCAGTACCTTAAACAGTTAAAAAACTATGCACACATTTGAAAACTTAAACATTGTGAACGCTGACACGGACGCCGACGCCGACGTGGACATAAGCTCTCCAGGCACATAGTCCCAGCAAGCTAATTAAATCCATCTAGACTTTCAAGAGACAGATTTTATAAATAAAATTACACTATGAAAAAATGTCCACCTTTATCTCACTGTCACTGATGAGTGGGAGAGTTTGGGTGGAGTGGGGATTGCAGTGAACAAAACTTTGAACCAGCAACTATCATGATTCCTAGTACCAACTAGATCCATCAATACTCTCAGGGATATTGATCATTAAAAACTTTAATGCTTAAGGTTAACATGAAAATTCTAAGTCCATGACCTTCACCTGAAGGTCACTGATGTAATGAGGCTTACAAAGGACTGAACTTTGGACCAGTGTGTAAGAGAAACCCGAGTATCAACTAAATTCAGGCATTAATTGTACAGAGCTTTAAAAGCTTTAATGTAAAAGCTTAATATGAAAATCTTAAGTATATGACCTGCACCTCAAGGTCACAACAACTGTTTAGCTGACCTTCTGTTGAAATGCCAGTCACAAAATATTATATAATATTTATTTATTTTTCCAACAAAATAAACACTAACATTTCATGTGAATCCTCTGCATAGCAGAAAATTTGCACAAAATTCCAAGCCTTATTTTTTCTGAAAAAATAGAAAGGTTATATATATATATATATATATATATATATATATATATATATATATATATATATATATATATATATATATATATATATATATATATATATATATATACACATTTTTTTATATTCTTACTGGCTATTTAAGGCTTATAACATTTATAGATATTATTCTTATTTGTTTATAAGAAAACAGGGCTTGACATTTCAATGAGAAATGAAATGTCAAGCACTATTTTCTGGAAAAATTAAGAAAAATATCACTCACTTGCTGTCCATTTATTTTCCACCATTATAAGATATATACATGTAACATTTTTGCAAATCACCAAAATCAATTAACATGTAGCACACTATGGGCAAATTCAGCAGCCGACAAACTGATGATATTTTTCTTATCTCTCCCAGAAAATAGGAATTTATATTTCATGCAAACTGCCTCCTTAGGAAAGTCTATTTTCTGGAAAAAGTCAGAAAAAATAATTCAAAATGTCATCTGCTGAAATTTTTACCCAGCAAGGTAAGCATTAAAAATGCTTACTATGGACCCTTAAAGAATTTCAGAGTTCAATCAGATCACATTTATCTTTGCTATTCTTTTAATCAACAGATAAAGATCATTAACCACAACCTGTTAAATTTGAATGTTAGCAGACAACATTTTAACTTGTTTAAAAAAAAAAAAATCTTGAAAAAATAGAATGACATTTGAAATGAGCTGTCTACAAAGGACATATCAAATTCAACTTAATTACCGCACATACCCCTATAAGGGCACAGTCAAGCAATTTTTGTTATCTGTATATGTTGTTGGTTCTCATTTGAATTGCCTTGACAAAAAAGCGTATGTCAAGTATGACAAGTCAAGGCAATTCAAATGAGTATCCACAACATATGCCCACAACATATGTTATTTATAAAGAAAGCATCATTAAATAATCCTCTCATCAAGTCCTTTGCTGATCTTTCTTTAAGGACTGTGCCCTTATTAACCTTGTCATGCTGAATAAATTATGATGCCAAGCCCACTTCCGATTGTCAACCAATCAGATTACTTGATCCAGATTGTTGATATAAATTCACATACTAAATGACAAACAGTGGAGATCAAGATCAGTTGGCTTCTGAAGAAGCCAACTGATCTGGATCGACACTGTTTGCAAAGGCAGGGTTTATCCAGATTCAGCAGGACAAGGATTGATATGCCAGTATTTGGAGTTTTTATGGTAGAAATTCATCATTTATCATAAATTCACATAATATATGGCAAACAGGGGAGATCCAGATCAGTTGGCTTCTGAAGAAGCCAACTGATCTGACTCTACACTGTTTGCAAATACAGGGCATATTCGGGTTCAGCAGGACAAGGGTTAAGTGGATATTTTGCTATATATTTGTTTTCTTTTCTTTTTTTGGGATTGAGGATCTGGACCTCATTTTGAAGGAGAGAAGGCTCCGCTGGTATGGACATATGGAGCAGTAAAGACAGCCTTTCACATACAGGTTGAGGGAAAGCGTGGGCCTGGAAAGCCCAAGATGACATGGAAGCAGCTGACAGAGAGGGATTGCAAAGAGTGGAAGCTCTCGGCTATCAACCCTCATGATAGAAATACCTGGAGATCTGGTGTGAGATCTGCCATGCATGCAGCAAGCCAGCTATCTGGAAGGGGGCCCACTGATGTGGATGTTGCCCCTGTACCTGCATGTTAATCAAAAATCTGATTATGATATGACAATATGATTTTCAGTAATTTGAAAAATCTAAGTGCACATTGTGGTAATTAGGTCGAATACAGTAGTATGAAATGTCAAGCCAGGTTTTGAGTGAAAAAGTAGAATTGTATCACTAATCTGTACATGCTGATTTAACATTTAGCATGTAAAAATTTGAGCAGACGTCATTTTGAAATAAAGACTTTTTCCCAGAAGATAGACTCCGACATTCAAAGCAAATTGTCTGCTTATCTCCTTGGGAGACTATTTGCATGGAATTGTCTCATTGGGAGATAGTTTGCATGGAATTTTGATGTCTATTTTCTTGGAGAGAGATTGGTAAAAGTTTAAAAGCTGGAATGTTCCAAATTAAAATCTCTTTAGGTTCTGGCACTAGTATATAAAACTATCATACCCGGTACCATCAACATAAAATCTTTGCAATGCTGCAGGTGAATTCAGCATACAATAAATGAGTGACATTTTTCTTACTTTGTATAGGAAAAAGAAGCCAACATCTACAAGAACTGAGAGGCAATTCAATGAATATTTGTTAACCCTTTCCATGCTGAATAAATTAAGATGCCACGCCCATTTCTAATTTTCAGCCAATCAGATTACTCGATCCAGATTGTTGATACCAATTCACATACTTAATGACAAATAGTGCAGATCCAGATCAGTTGGCTTCTAAAGAACTGATCTGAATCTACACTGTTTGCAAGGGGAGGGCATAGCCGGGTTCAGCAGGACTAGGGTTAGTTTGCACCAAAACACATCATGTCGTAGCCTCGTGGAATCGCTTCATTGTGGCGATTGCATGGAGCATCCACATGATATGTTTTGAAACAAAACAAAACTGTTTTCCATCACGAAAAACACGCCTATATAATTTTGACCCCCTTAAACCCCACTTTTATACAGTAAAACTGGGGTTTACAGGGGTATACATTATTTTTATTATTTCTGCTCAAAACATAGATTGTGGGTACTCGTTAGAACTGCCTCGACGAGGCGGTTCTAACGAGTACCCACAGTCTATGTTTTGAGCAGAAATGTGAAAAAATATCAGAATTTTTATCTGAAAATTTTCATTTTTTTGGTGGTAAAATTTTCAATATATTTGAATAGGCGTGTTTGCGTAATGCAGAGAAAACTGATGTCCCCAAACCTTGCAGTACAAGTGCACTGTTGCTTAAATTTCAGTTTTATCCAGCAGTGACCTCGAAAAGTAGGGCAAGGTCACCAAACCCTAATCAGTTCATAACCTAGTCCTTATGATAGAGTTACATAAATTTGGTAAGAAACCACTTATTAATTCAGGAGATGACAACTCCAATGTACAGTAAATGTCCTAAAATTCTGAACACCAAAGTTTCTGGCAAAATGCCATATGCAAACAGTGGAGACCTAGATCAGACTGTTCCAGCATAAAAAGCAAAATTTAAGCCAAACAAATATGAAAAAAAAAAGTATTCATATTTTAGGATATTTACTGTAATCACCCCCCCCCCCACCCCACCATTTATCGTACCCCCCCAACCCCCCCTGTCCTCCTCAAGCAATACTATATTAATCCTAAATATTCAAACAGACAGCCTAAGTTAACAGTGTAGAACCAGATCAGGCTGTGGCATCTGATCTGGGTCTACACTGACAGCCCATCATCCATCAGTTAGGTAGTAAAATGTTCAACTTTTAGGACAAGTATAACAAGGTGTTCTCATAGAACTTGATAAGATGCTTTTTTTTCAATCCAATAGTACTGATAGTTTTCTTATTTCTCCACGAAAAAAATATGTTGTGGGTACTCATTAGATTAGAAGCCCCTCCCTGAGGTGCTTCTAATGAGTAACACATTTTTGTGTAGAGGCACTTCTAATGAGTACCCACAACATATGTTTTCGTGGAGAAGATAAGAAAAATATTTACCCGATACCTAGACCTATGTCCTGTGTCCTAATATTTACAGTAAATACAATAAAATGGACCTAACAAACAGCATAGATCCTGACCACACATTGCAGATAAGTATTTCAACCATGTTCTATATCCTTCACAACTCATCTAATCACAGTTCTCAACCCTTAACACTCTCTGGGCTAATTTAGCAAATGACAAATTGCTGTTATCTTTACCATAAAATGTAGTTTGATCTTTCATACAATTTGTCTCCAAAACAATTTGCATAAAATCTCAAACCCTATTTTCTGAGAGAAAAAAATGTCACTTGGAGAAATGATTACTCAACATGCTCAGCATTTAATTTGTCCCAAATATAGTAAGCTAAAAGCACAAGATTAATCAAGGGTTGAGCGCAAAACTATGGTAACTCAAACATATTTTTGAAACCCTTGTTTAGGGGCAACTTGGACCCCTTTGTAAACAATGCAAATTTAGGTGCCATTGCTCATACGAGCAATGGCACCTAAATTTTCATTGTTTACAGAAAGAAATGTTGTAATCTTCATAACACCTTCATGGTGAGGAGATTAGGTTTGGGGAAAAACAACCATCTGACTTACGCTAGTCTTGCGCTCAACCCTCGAAATTTTTATCTCCACAAACAGACCATAAATGGGATGTTACAAGTAAATGTTAAGATAACGATCTTTCCAGATAAGGCTTATTCCCCACCAAAAATTCTTGACATTTTTCTTATTCCTCAATTAAAACATACATTGTGGGTACTCATTAGAAGTGCCTCGGTGAGGCACTTCTAATGAGTACCCACAATGTATATTTTCGCGGAGAAATAAGAAAATATTTGGCTGATAACCCCCTTTTACCTGGAGATATGGGGATAACATAAATAGCTATTATCTTTATTATCTCTGGCAGACAATGACATTAACCTATTTCTGCCTAAATATTCTGAATTGAATCTTCCAGCATTAACATCAGAAAGATCCATTATAGTCCAAAGGGGTGTTATATAGAAATTAACGTCACTGGTTCTATTATTGAAACTTTCTAATGTTAATGAAACAGAGTAGACCCTTATCAGATTGGAATCTTCTAGCATTAACACTGGACAGGTCCATTATATATCCAAAGGGGTGTTATGTAGAAACTGCCATAACTGGTTCTATTATTGAAACTTTCTAATGTTACAAAAAAACAATGTAGACTCTGATCGATGCTGCATTCTGTGGCATCTGGTCTGGGTCTGAACTGTTTGATAGGGTCCCTTTTATAGAGCTCTAGGCATTAAAGGGTTAATTAACAGTTTCAGACAAGGGGATAATTGACGTGAAATTTCAGGACAATTTTCATAATTTCTGCATCAAAACATTCATTTTAGGTACTCATTAGCATTGTTTGTTTGTTTGTGTTGAGGTTTTACGGCCCAGTCAATCCAATGGTGTCATGTCGAGAGTGGTCAGTTAACCTTACCACACATTTACTGGGCAGGCTTAATTCTCTAAGCTGTTAACCAGTATTGTGCACATTCTTTTGCCAGAAACTGACAACTGCCCTTCTTGAATCAGCGGAAGGGAGAGAATGAACATAGAAAATATTTCATGATCAATCTCTACGAAAGAATGTTGCTGACTTCGGCGGGGGCTGAACCTGCGACCTCCTGGTCTCCAGTCAGACGGCGCATCCAACTGAGGCACCGAGGATCTTCAGAATTTTTCTAAGACAGCTTGTACGGAAGTGCTTATGTCATTTGGCATGCAACTTGTAAACTGTCCAAGTTTCACATGCATATAATAGTGTTGGCAGTACCACAGATCTGTAGACTTTCAGCTTTGTGTCAAGTCTAATTCCACTTCGATTCCAAATACTTCCACGTAGTCGGCCAAAATGCTGCACTAGCTTTGGCAATCCTGGCACTAACTTCATCATCAATATGCACAACTGTAGACAATTAAATTTGCTTCCAAAGGTAGGTGAACTTGTCTACCACTTGCAATCAATGACCTTTCACTGTGATGATAGGCTTTCCAGGTGCTGGCTGATATACCACCTCAGTCTTTTTGATGCTTTGTGAGATCATAGCTGTCACATGAATCAAATACCTGATCCACAGCTTTTTGCATCTTCTCTTTGCCATGTCATCAGCAAAGAGGAACTCATTTAGCACCTCTGTCTGCACCTTGGAGATAGCTTGCAACCTTCTTAGGTTGAAAAGCTTCCCATCAAAGCGATACCTAAGTCTAATAGGTATACTATTGTCACCATCCCGGAAAGCATCTGTGAGCATGGCAGAAAATATCATGCTGGACAATGTTGAAGCCAGTACATAGCCTTGCTTAACTCAATTTGTCACAGGGAATGGATCAGAAAACTCGCCATCATTTTGGACCCTTGCAAGCATACCATCATGGAATTGCTGCCCCATTGCTATGAATATGGCAGGACAGCCAAACATTGCCATAATTTTCCAAAGTCCTTCATGACTGACGGTGTCAAATACTTAGGTAAAGTCGACAAAGGTCATGAAGAGGTCCACATTCTGTTCCTGGCATTTCTCTTGAAGCTGTCTTGCTGTGAAGATCATGTCTATTGTTCCTCTTTCCTTCCTGAATCCACATTGGCTTTCTGGCCCTGACTGGTCAAGGTGTTCATTCATTCGGTTCAGTAGGGCTCTTGCAAGGGTCTTTCCAGCAATTGACAATAAAGAGATGCCCCGATGATTATCATAGAGAAATAAGAAAAATATGAACACTATTTGGTTGAAAGTAAGCCCCTTATCTAGAGCCCTGAATAAATAAAAATAAATGTAATTATAGTAGCCCCTTATCCAGAGCCCTGGATAAATAAAAATAAATGTAATTATCATAAATGACAAATTTCTTCTCAAAATCCATATATTTTAGGTATTGGCACCTCACTGAGGCACTTCTAATGAGTCACTAGAACATACGTTTTTGAGGACATCACGAAAACATACCTATATAATTTTGACCCCCTTAAACCCCACTTTTATAAAGTAAAACTGGGGTTTACTGGGGTATGCATTATTTTTCTTATTTCTGCTCAAAAACATATAATGTGGGTTCTCATTATAACCTCCTGAGGCAGTTCTAACGAGTACCCACAATCTATGTTTTGAGCAGAAATATGACAAATATCAGAGATTTTTATCTGAAAATTTTCAGTTTTTTGGAGGTAAAATGTTCAATATATTTGAATAGGCTTGTTTTCGTAATGAGAAATAAGGAAATAATCAACATTTTTTGTTGAAAATATTGCCTTATCTAGAGCTCTGGATAAATAATAAATGTACTTACCAGGAATGATGAAAGAGCTTACAACAGCACAACATGGCTCAAAATGATTTCTGAATATCTTTATTCAAAAAGAAATAATTAGATGTTGCTGCAACATATTGTAGCAATAATGTATACAGAATTAACTATTTCACCCCTGCATTTCTGACATGGACTAGTCCATCTTTGAATCACATTCATTTGTTGAAAACTGGGGCTGTCAATAAAACAATCAAAAACAGAATGGAAAGAATAGTGTAGATTCCAGTGAATAGCTTCTTATGAGCAACCGTACCTGAATCAAAACTAATATATTGTTGCAATTTTTAAACAGCATGCGAAGTGTAAACTCTTCTTCTGCTGAATAAATTAAGATGCCACGCCCTTTTTGAATTTTCAGCCAATCAGATTACTTGATCCAGATTTTTTATATTAACTTACAAACTGAATGGCAAACAGTGCAGATCCAGATCAGATGGCTTCTTAGAAGCCAACTGATCTGGATCTACACTGTTTGCAAGGGAGGATATATCCTGGTTTAGCAGGACAAGGGTTAATTAAGGATAAAATGTAAATGAAACCAATAAACACACAAAAATTGCAATTAACACCCTTAAAACTGAGGTAGTGAAAAATAACCTGACTACAGTGATGTGACTTTACTAATGTGATTGTCGGGTCAAAACTGGCCATGAACCTACAGACAAATGGAGGTTTGTGATGTAAATTCCCTCCTCTAGAACTAAAGGACAGACCTTTGTTTGGAGGTGCTGAGGTGATATATATATATATATATATATATATATATATATATATATATATATTATATATATATATATATATATATATATATATATATATATATATATATATATATATATATATATATATATATGCAGCCTGCAGGATAAGGCTTAAGTCACACAACACTGCAATATTGGTCAAAGTGTTAATGTTACTTTCAGACACACTATCCTGCAATATTAGTCAAAGTGCTAAAGTACCTTTAGTGTAGCCTTAAATCATAATAGGCTGCAATACTGGCAAAAGCATTAATGTAACCTTAAGTTACACTATGCTGCAATATTGCTCAAAGAGCCTAAATCACACTATACTGCAATATTGGTCAAAGTGTGCTAATGCAATTAAGTCACACTATGCTGCAATACTGGTCAAAGTGTGAATATAACCTTAAGTCATAACAAAGTGCAATATTGGTCAAACTGTTAATGTAGCCTTAATATACAATATGCTGCAATATTGGTCATAATGTTAATGTAACCTTAAGTCACAATATGCTGCAATATTGGTAAATATGTTAATATCACTTGAGATCACAATATGTTGCAATATGGGTCAACATGTTAGTTTAACCTTGAGCCATACTATACTGCAATATTGTTCATAGAGTTGATGTAGCCTTAAGTCACAATATGCTGCAATATTGGTCAAAATGTTAATGTAACCTTAAGTCATAACATGCTGCAATATTGGTCTAAGTGTTGATATAACCTTAAGTCACAATATGCTGAAATATTGGTCAAAGTGATAAAATAAGATGCTGCAATATTGGTCAAAGAGTAAATGTAGCCTCAAGTCACAATATGCTGCAATATTGGTCAAAGTGTTAATGCAACCTTAAGTCACAATTTGATGCAATATTGGTCAAAGTGTTTATGTAACCTTATGCTGACAATATGCTGCAATATTGGTTGAAGTGCTAATGTAACTTTAGGCCACAATGTACTGCAATATTGGTCAGTATTAATGAAACCTTAAGTCACAATATACTGCAATATTTGTCAAAGTGGTAATGTAACCTCATGTCACAATATGTTGCAACATTGGTCAAAGAGTTAGTTTAGCTTTGAGCCATAATATACTGGAATATTGGTCAAAGAGTTAATGCAGCCTTAAGTCACAATATGCTAGAACATTGCTCAAAGTGTTAATGTAATTTTAAGTCACAATATGATGCAATATTGGTCAAAGAGTTAATGTACATGTAATCTTAGTTCACAATATGCTTCAACGTTGGTCAAACTGTAAATGTAACCGATAGTCACAATATGCTACAACACTGGTCAAAGTGTTAATGTAACCTTAAGTCGCAATATGTTGCAATATTGGTAAAAAAGTTAGTGTAACTGTAAGTCACAATATGGTATAATGTTGGTCAAAGTGTCAATGTAGCCTTAAGTCACAATATGCTGCAATATTGGTCAAAGAGTTAATGTAACCTTAAGTCACAATATGCTACAACACTGGCCAAAGTGTTAGTCTAGCTTTGAGCCGTAATATGCTTGAATATTGGTCAAAGAGCTAATGTAGCCTTAAGTCACAATATGTTGGAATACTAGTCAAAGTATTAATGTAACCTTAAGTTACAATATGCTGCAATATTGGTTAAAATGTTAATGTACCTTATGTCAAATTATGCAGCAGTATTGGTCAAAATGTTAATGTTACTATAACTCACAGTATGCTACAATACTAGTTAAAGTGTTAATGTAACCGTATGTCACAATATACCTGCAATAATGCTCAAAGTGTTAATGTAACCTTATGTTATATGCTACGATATTGCTCCAAGTGTCAAGTGGCCTTCATTACAATATACTGCATTAAAGCATTAATGTTAATGTGACCTCAGCAAGGCACTTGTAATGAGAACCCAAAACACATGTTTTATGGAGAAATAAGAAAATATCAACACTTTTTGGTTGAAAAAAAAAACAACAAACAAACAACAACAACAACAACCTTATCTGGAGCTATGGCATTTATAGTAATACTACAGCAATATTACTACAATGAAATGCAGCTTTCTTTTTTGACATACAGTATTCAACCTAATTACTGCATTGTGGGCCTAAATTACTGGAAAAACTTGCAGTAAAATCCACCAAATAAGGGCACAATGTAAAGAAAGGTCAGCAGAGGACTTCATGAGGAGAGTATTTCATGATGCTTATGCGATAAAATTTTCTGATGTTCTTTTAAAATCATTTGTTGTGGGTACCGGTACTCGTTTGAATTGCCTCAACTTGCCAAGAGAAAGAATTCAAAATTGCTTGTACATCCAACCCATTTTGATGAGATCTTCAGTTCTGCAAGTTGTTAAAATTATAAAAGGGAATAGTAAATAATACTCTGACCAAAATGCAAAGGTTAAGTGTGAAGCCTTGTCATTCATGTGGTTTAAGGATAATGTTCAATTTCCTAGTCACAGCAAGTGTTGTTCTTGTCTATTGTTGTCACATGAACCATTTGGTGTCAGTTTCCTCAGCTATCTTGTGTTACAGGAAATGTAAGCTACACCAGTTTCATGTCTTTCTCCCTTTGCTACATAACTGTATAATACAGTACACAAAGCTCCAGTATAGGCAGTCTTTTGTATTTGTTTGTTTGTTTGTGTTGAGGTTTTACGGCCCAGTCAACCCAACGGGGTCGTGTCAAGCGCAGTCAGTTTATCTAACCACATGTTTACTGGGCAGGCTTAGTCCTCTAAGCGGTTAACCAGTATTGTGCACATTCTTTCGCCAGAAACTGACAACTGCCCTTCTTGAATCAGTGGAAGGGAGAGAATGACCATAGACAATATTTCATGATCAATCTCCACGAAAGGATGTTGCCGGGTAATGTCCATTCTCACACACCTAGTTGCAGCAAGTGTTGTCTATTGTTGTCACATGAACCATTTGGTATCAGTTTCCTCAGCTATCTTGTGTTACAGGAAATGTAAGCTACATCAGTTTCATGTCTTTCTCCTTTTGCTACATATAGGCAAACTTCTATGGCTCAAATCCCTTTGGGACCATGAAAATTTGTTCGAGACAGTGGTAGTTCAAACCTCGAAAGGTTACTATTAGTGCCACACCAGGAGGCACAATGGAGATAACTGTGCGATATCTTATCGGTGTTCTATATTTTAAATGTATGATGTGTGTAGTCATTAGAATTGCCTCATAGAGGCAATTCTAATGAGTACCCACAGCATACATTTACAAGATAAAAGAAGAAAATCTCCCTAAGTTATATGTTTATCGTATTTGGAGGAAATCCCTGCAGACTTAAGAACGTGTTCAACTCATCCATGGTAAACGTGCCATCGGGGTTCGAGCCATTGAAGTTCTACTGTAACTGTAGAATACAGTACACAAAGCCCCAGTACAGCCACCTTTTTCAGCCAAAAAGTACATGTATATTGTTTTGTTATTTGTTTTATTTCTTCATAAAAACTTATGTAGTGGGTTCTGACTACACAGTCAGCATTCTACATAAATCTATAGCGGGCCGTTATCGGCCTGTCAGGGTAGCTGACGGGCCAATAACGGACTACTGTTGATTTATGTAGAATGCTAGCTGGGTAGAAGCACCCCAATGAGATGCTTCTAATGAGTACCCAAAACATAGGTTTTTGCAGAGAAAGAAGGAAAATATTTTATGGATACCTCCTCTTATCATGAGCTATCAGTGCATGCATTCATATTTACCAGGAATAGCTACAGATAAGGGCAATATACAAAATTTCAAGAATTTATCCTAAATTATATCATTAGAATGATCTGACATCTGCCATCACCTTCTACAAGTATCCTAAACACTCTGACATCCTAAAATTTATTATTAACACTTGTCATGCTGAATAAATTAAGATGCCATGCCCATTTCTAATTTTCAGCCAATCAGATTACTTGATCCAGATTGTTGCTACAAATTCACATACTTAATGGCAAACAGTGCAGATCCAGATCAGTTGGCTTCTTCAGAAGCCATTTGATCTGGATCTACTCTGTTTGCAAAGCCAGGGTATATCCGGGTTCAGCAGGACAAGGGTTAACAAGTCCATTTGACAAAGTATATATATATGTTGTGTCTAGAAAGAGCTGATGAATGACAAACACTGCACACCCTGATCAAACTGCTCCTCTACATAAGTCCAAATAAAGAGAGTATACAGATGGTGAAAGCTTAAGTCAAGGTAAAGATGTCCCATAGCCTGGGGGGCTGTAGTGGTGGTGGGAGTTAATTAACCCTTGTCCTGCTGAACATGGATGGATATACCCTGTCTTTGCAAATAGTGTAGATCCAGATCAGTTGGAAGAAGCCAACTGATCTGGATCTGCACTGTTTGCCATTAAGTATGTGGATTTATTACAACAATTTGGATCAAGTAATCTGATTGGCTGAAAATTAGAAGTAGGCATGGCATCTTAATTCATTCAGCAGGACAAGGGTTAAAGCGCATTGTGTCTTAGGCTACAGCATATGAAAGTCAGGGCCCAATCCTCTACCTTCACTGCCTTCAACTTTCCCCCAGGGGCATCCAGTTACTGCTGGGTGAACAGTTTTTCAGTCAAAGTCTCTGTTGGGCTCAAGCTTGCAGCATTCAGCACCATAGTCAAATGCTCTAACCACTCAGCTATGGTGCCTCTCTAATATTTCTCTTTTATTCTTGCACTAAAACATATCTTCTTGGTACTCAAATGAAAAATTCTTGGCAATACGTTTTCATTCAAAACTAACAAAAGTTATCCTAAATCATCAGCTCAATTACCATGTTAACCCATTGTAGTCTGGAGACCCCTAAAATGGTATTTGGCAAATAGTGCAGACTCAGATCAGATGCCGCATTCTGGGGCATCTGCTTAGGGTCTCAACTGTTTACAAATAGTTCAACCATTTTTCTTTAGGCATATCTAAATCACATAGCCTGACATACCTAAAAATCGAAAATAGAATATTCCAATATATAGTGTGGGGGAGTTCATTCAGTCTACAATGGGTTTAACAGAGCGAAATAATTTCAGTGTAGCTTGATCTTGCTCAGACATAATGTGTCTGAATGTTTTAAGTAAATACTGTTAGTGGATTATTACCTGTAACAGAAAACATACCATTGTCATGATGACAATATGCTCCAGTAAGCAAGTGTTATATAATGTGTGGTCATATCATATTAATAAATATGACGTTATCCACTGAATAATAGCGACATCATATAACAATAAAAACGTGGAACAATAATACCCCGCCACTATCCTATCATGGGCATATAACTCTGTCAAAAACTGACAAAATTTGCCCATTAGCAATCCCAAAGCAGATCAAAATATCAATGCATATACCAAGTTTGTGAAAATCCATTGACATTTACTCGTTATCATCAGGATGACATACAACAGAAGGATGCCCAAACTGACAGATGGGCAATCAACGTGATACATAATACCCCACCATTAATGTGTGGTGGGGGTTTAAAAATTACATAAACTATATACAAACACCATTCTTTAAGTAAATATTTTACATTTGCCTAATTCCAGCTTTTTATTTGTCCACTCAGGATTGTACTGAAAACACACACACACACACACGCACACACACACACACACGCAAATGCACATACACACAGACACACAAACAGATATTACCGGTATAGTCAGCTTCATATGGCATATTTGTACCATGATCATGATGATAAAAGGAAGTGCAATCTATGGTTTGAAAGAAGAAATGAAACTTTTTTCAGCTTTAACCCTAGTCCTACTGAACCCGGATATAGCCTGCTTTTGCATACAGTGCAGATCCGGATCAGTTGGTTTCTTCAGAAGCCAACTGATCTGGATCTGCACTGTTTGCCATTAAGTATGTGAATTTATAGCAATAATCTGGATCAAGCAATCTGATTGGCTGAAAATTAGAAGTGGGCGTGACATCTTAATTTATTCAGCATGACAAGGGTTAATATTCGGACAGAATAACTCCTTACCATACTTGTCCAAAACATTGGTTAAGTCCATTTTACTTATTGCTGATATTTTTAACCATTCTCATGCTGAATAAATTAAGATGCCATGCCCACTTCTAATTTCCAGCCAATCAGATTACTTGATCTGGGTTTTTGATAGAAATTCACATATTTAATGACAAACAGTGCAGATCCAGATCAGTTCAGAAGCCAACTGATCTGGATCTACTCTGTTTGCTAAGACAGGGCATGACGTGTTTAGCAAGAGAAGGGTTAAAATTGAATGACAAACAGCACAGATCCTGAACAGATGCCATATTCACAAGCATCTGAACTGGTCTACACTGTCTGTTCAGGTTTGTGTATCTGAGTACTTAGGGAAAATATGGTCTTGTCTAAAGGAAGTGAAATCTACTGTAGTTTCTGCCTATATGTTTATTTTTTATTTCTTGATGGACACATATGTTGTAAGTACTTAAAAGAATTACCTCAAAAAGGCAATTCTTATGAGTCTATACCAGTAAATACAATGTATATTTTTGTGGTAAAATAAAAAATGCTTAAGTGTATCTATATACCCCTTTATCTAAGTTGAGGAATATTCGTAGTATTTGATGATAATTCTGTGATAATCTATCTTACTTCTCCACAAAAACATGTTGTGGGTACTCATTAGAAGCACTAAAACAATTCTGATGAGTATCCACAATATATGTTTTTATGTTGCAAGGCGCTCCTAAAAAGTACTCACAAGGTATGTTTTTCTGGAGTACTGGAGGAAATATTTTCTAATGAGTACCTACAACATATGTTTTCGTGGAGAAATAAGAATGATATCAGCATTTTTCGGATAAAAAAAATGCCTTATCTGTTGCTATGGAGGAGTATTTGATGATGTCAGGGATCATTTTCTCCAGTTCTCCATAAAAACATATGTTGTGGGTACTCATTAGAAGCACCTCAGTGATCAAGGATTTTCTTATGAATATCCACAACATGTTTTTATGAACACTGTGACAGAGGCACTTCTACTGAGTACCCATAACATATGTTATCGAAAACATATGTTGTGGGTACTCATTAGAAGCGCTTCAGTGAGGCACTTCTAATGAGTACCCACAACATATGTTTTCGTGGAGAAATAAGAAAAATATTATGTGGATACCCCCTCTTATCTGTAGCTAAGCTCCTCTGAACAACTACTCTGGTTATGTAGAGTTCCTCACCTGAACAACTTTCCCATTTCAGATGGTGTCCAATTTCCACAGAGTATCAGCTGACCATTCTTACATCATAATGTCCTCAGAATGCTATGATTTCACATCACAAATTCCATAAAAAGTGCAGTAATCAGTCACCACGAAATCACACCTAAATAATACTGACCCCCTTAAAACCTACTTTTATGCAGTAAAACTGGGGTTTACAGGGTTAAACATTATTTTTCTTATTTATGCTCAAACGCATAGATTGTGGGTACTCATTAAAACCACCTCATTGAGGCAGTTCTAATGAGTATCCAAAAAATGTTATAGATCTATGTTTTGATGAGGTTGTTCTAATGAGTACCCACAATCTTTGTGTTTGAGAAGAAATACGAAAAATATTAGAATTCTTATCTGAAAATTTTCATTTTTTGGTGGTAAAATTTTCAATATATTTAAATAGGCGTGTTTTCATAATTATCTCATAAGTCTCATCAACCAGTCATTATTTTCCATGTGAAGAGCAAACATGAGATTCCGAAAACCTTTGATTTTTACTTCAAAAAAGGAAAATATTTCTGTATTGACCCTAAATATTGCGATACCTTAACTCCTTACCATATGCCCTAAATTAACACATCAATATTATTACCTGTTGATGTGTCTAAAACCTGCTGGATAGTTGTCCAAAAGTGTAGACCCTATCAGATACCACATTATGCAGTGTCTGATCTGGGTCTACACTGTTTGCTCAGGTCTGTCTGTCCCCATACTTAGGGTCAATACAAAAGGGGGAAATATTAGATCCATCTTGAATATGATCCACACAGTACAAACAAATGCATTTTGGTTCTGACCACTAGTACACAACTAACGAAAATAAAAATATCCCATCTCACTTCTCTGCTATGCGAAAAACTTGTACATGTATATATTAGGAAATATCCTTATCTACATTATCATATACAAGGTCAAACGATAATTTATTATATCTATATGACCAGTTATCACCTTGTAATCTTTTGATCAATTAAAAGCTATCAAAAGAAGTTTACAATGTGTCACTTCACATAAAAAAGTCCCGTAGGAAATGTCCTAAAATTTGGTACACTAAGGTTTATGACAAAATGCCTTATGCAAACAGCACAGACTCAGATCAAGGAGCAGTCTGAGCAAGGTCTACACAGTTTACCATTCCACTAGGTATTTTAACCCATTGTATACTGAATAGACTCTCCCATACAATATATTGGAAGAGTCCAATTTCAATTTTAGGTACGTTCGGCTATTAGCTCTACATGTTCCTAGAGAAAAATGGCTAAACTGTTTGCAAACAGTGGAGACCCTGAGCAGACGCCGCATTCTGCGGCGTCTGATCTGGGTCTGCACTGTTTGCCAATTACTCTTTTACGGATCTCCCGACTACAATGGGTTAAGCTACAGGTCCAAAAAGAAGTAAAATTCAGGCAAAACAGATATAATGCATAACTGCAAACAATGAAGGCCTCCATTGGCTTGCATCTGAGCTCTCATCTGAACGTAGGGGTTGGCAGTTCTCCTTCAGAACTTGTTGAGGAGTATTTGCTGATTCTGGGATGATTTTTCTCTTTTCTCCATAAAAGGATATGTTGTGGGTTCTACACTGTTTGCTCAGATACATCTCTCTTGTTATTTTGCATAAATACAGCATGTCAGTTTAATGACAAAACCTGTATGTTCAATAGTTCTAGATATTAAGATGTTTTATTTTTTAACCAAAAAGTATTAAAATTTTTATTTCTCAATAAAAACCTAAATTGTGGGACTCTTTAGGAGCACCTCAATGAGGCATGTCTTGCTGAGGCACATGCCTCACTAAGTTGCGTCTAATGAGTACCCACAACTTAGGGTCTCAATAAGAAAAATATTTATCCGGAGAGCCTACTTATCTGGAGATATGCTGTATGTTCAAGCATTAACCCATGTCATGCTGAATAAATCAAGATGCCACGTCCACTTCTAATTTTCTACCAATCAGATTTCTTGATCCAGGTTGTTGATACAAATTCATATGCTTTATGACAAACAGTGCAGATCCAGATCAGTTGGCTTCTAGCCAACTGATCTGGATCTACACTGTTTGCAAAGGCAGGGCATATCCGGGTTCAGCAGGATAAGGGTTAAGATCATATGAAAATACACTGATGTTGTCAAAGGACTCGATAAAAGTTGTTATTCTTATGACAAATTAACAATATTTTCCTTACTTCTCCCTAAAACATTAATATTTGGATCTTCTCAGTTATATTTATCCAAACTTTGACTCATGGGAAAGCAATTGACAAACATGCCACATAGCTACAGATCAGAATATTTTTTCTTATTTCTTGAATCTTGACATATCCACGTAATATTTTTCTTATTTCTTGACAAAAAAATGCATATTTGTGGGTACTCAACAGAAATGCCTCATCAAGGTGCTTCTAATGAGTACCCACAACATATGATTTTTTTTGAGAAATAAGAATTGATTATGTTGGGGTTTAACAACATATCAACCCTTGTGGGTCCCAGAGAAAGGGAGAAGAGAGATAGGAGAGATAGTAGAGGAGATGAAAGAGAGGGACAGGGAAGAAAGAGGAACAGGAAAGAAAGTAAAGAAACAGAAGAAATAAAAACATTCCTACTCTACCCTTACCTGCTACAAGGCTAGCAGGCCTTGCCCAACTGTAAGCCAGTATCTTGAGAAATAAGAAAACTATCAGTTAAAGAAAAGAGCATTATCTGGAGTTAAGATGCCATAAACACAAATGCCGTATTTACTGTAAATATTTGGGCAATCACTCCTGGGTGAACAGTGTTGGCTCATGAAATTGCTCCAACCAAACATTAGCTGAAATTGCTCCAACCAAACATTAGCAAAGCAACATTTATGCATGATGATCAATGATGAATTCTACCATAACAACTCCAAATACTGGTATAGTAACCCTAGTCCTGCTGAATCTGGATGTACCCTGCCCTTGCAAACAGTGTAGATCCAGATCAGTTGGCTTCTGAAGAAGCCAACTGATCTGGATCTGCACTGTTTGCCATAAAGTATGTGAATTTGTGTCAACAAACTGGATCAAGCAATCTGATTGGCTAAGAATTACAAGTGGGTGTTGTATCTGAATTTATTCAACATGACAATGATTAAAAGGCAGCATCAGGGTCTAAACTATTGGCCACTCATCCAGAACTTTATAGTAATTTTTCTTAATCCACTACAAAAACATATGTTGTGGTTGCTCATTAGAAGCATGTCACTGAAAAATAATTGTCAGGATACCACTCTTATTTAGAGAGGTGGCTGTTGTTGAGAGGTGGACGTTTGTCATTATGAAAACACGCCTATTCAAATATATTGAAAATTCCACCACCAAAAACTGAAAGTTTTCAGATAAAAATTCTGATATTTTTCATATTCCTGCTCAAAACATAGATTGTGAGTACTCGTTAGTACTGCCTTGCCAAGGCGGTTCTAACAAGTACCCACAATCTATGTTTCTGAGAAGAAATAAGAACAATAAATGTATACCCTTGTAGATCCCAGTTTTACTATATAAAAGTGGGGTTTAAGGGGGTCAAAATTATATAGGTATGTTTTCGTGATGGTGGAGGATTTGCAGTATTTTTGTTTGGAATTAGTTTACTGGGCAGATAACTGCCTTTTTTGATATTTTTATTCATATTCCTTGTTCCCAACAGCAACTTTATTTTCTTTCTTTTTTTTTTCTTTTTTTTAATCTCCCCTACACTTTATTCCATGCTTTTCAGCCTATTTTTTCCTGTGCATTTGGTGCAATAACAAACAGCATAAGACTCTGACCAGGGGCCAGTTGTTCAAAGCGTCGTTAGCTTAACGAGCTCGTTAAGGGTCATTTCGTTAACTGTTTTTGCCGATTCAATATACAATATTCTGATATTTTTTGCTGAAAAAATGTGAGTAGCTTTTGCACTCACATTTTTTCAGCAAAAAATTTCAGCATATTTGCGTATCACTCGATTAAAATTTTAACGAATCGTTAACTAACGATGTTGTTAGCTTCGAACACCTGGGCCCAGACTGCTCCTTATCTGACTTGGATTGAGCAATCTGGGCCCAGTTGTTCAAAGCTAACGACGTCGTTAGTTAACGATTCATTAAAATTTACATCAAGTGATACGCAAATATTCTGAAATTTTTTGCTGAAAAAATGTGAGTAGCTTTTGCAGTGCAAAAGCTACTCACATTTTTTCAGCAAAAAATATCAGAATATTGTATATTGGATCAGCTGAAACAGTTAACAAAATGACCCTTAACGACGTCGTTAAGCTAACGATGCTTTGAACAACTGGGCCCAGATCTAGGTTTGATAGAAGAAAATATTATTTATTTGGTACCCTGTTTATTTACAGCTATGTATAATATGTAGTTTCCTTTATTCCTTTATTTATTGATCATTGACTAAATATTTCATTTTCAAATTAAAGTTCAGTAAATATGACATTTGATATCAGGGCTTTCAAAATTTTTGCGGGGACCAGTTTCTTTTGTCTGCTCTGCACTCCAGATACAAGGTACTAGTGTATCCCTATTTCACAAATGTGCAATACAATACTAACATAAATAAGATAAATTTAAAAAATAAATATAACAACAAATTTTCAATTTGCTGTAATAACAACAAGTGTGTAAGTACTTACTGGTAAGTTTACTTGGCACAACATTACTGGTGTCACTAAAACTCAAGATGAGAGAAGTATCAGGTAAATATTTTTCTTATTTCTTATTTTCCATATTCTGATCAGTACCACAACATACCGTATCCAACCTAATTACCGCACATACCCCCATAAGCATACAGTCAAGCAATTCCATAGTCTTCAGGCTACAGCCTGTGTACTTTTTGTCGACCTCTTTATAAAGACTTGTTGCAATTCAAATGAGTACCTACAACATATGCTTTCATAAAGAAAATCAGAAAAGACAGAAAAAACAGCAACATAAAAACATCGCATAAGCATCATTAGGTAAGTCATTTGATTCTTAACCCTTGTCATGCTGAATAAATTAAGATGTCATGCCCACTTCTAATTTTCAGCCAATCAGATTACTTGATCCAGGCTGTTAATACAAATTCAAATATTTAATGGCAAACAGTGCTGATCCAGATGAGTTGGCTTCTTTAGAAGCCATCTGGATCTACACTGTTTGCAAAGGCAGATAATATCCGGGTTTAGCAGGACTAGGGTTAATTTTAAAGTGTAGTTTTAGTAGATGGATACATATTTCACTGCAAGTTTTCCCAGTAATTTTGAAAAAACTTAAGCACACAGTGCGGTTATTAGGTAGACCACGGTATGTTTTTGTGGAGAAAGAAAAAGTATCAATACTTTTTAGTTATACTCCAGGTAAGTAGGGTCTCAACATAAATATTTTTCTTAAATTATTTCTCCATGAAAACATATTTTATAGGTACTCAATAGAAGCATCTGGCAGATCACTGTGCTTCTAATACCACAATATATGTTTTTGTGGAGAAACCAGAAAAAAATCATTGCTTTTCTACTTTTCGGCTGAAAAAAAAAAAAAAAAAAAACGGATCTGGAGATGTGTATAATTAGGTCTAATAAAGGGAATATTTTGTACAGTGTATTCGAAAAATATTTTTTGTTACTTTGCACCAATATTTCAATCCTGGTCCAGCCAAGCCCGGATATAATACCCTACCTTTTGGAAACAGTGTAGATCCAGATCAGTTGGCTTCCAACTGATCTGGATCTGCACTGTTTGTAATTCAGTATGTGAATTACAAACAGTAATCAGACTGGCTGAAAGTTAGAAGTCAGGCATGGCATCTTAATTCATTCAGCAGTCTTGGAGCATGACAAGAGTTAAGGGTACTCACTGAACTGCTTCATCAAGGCAATTCCATGAGTACCCACAAGATGTTTTATTGCAAAAATAATGGATCCTGAATTATCACCTTAAATAACACCTTATTGGAAACTATTCAGTTCCCTATGTTATTATTCTGGGTGGTCTAAGCCATATGGTCATTCTGGCCTCTTAACCCTTGTCCTGCTGAATCAATTACGACACCACACCCACTTCTAATTTTCAGCCAATCAGATTACTTGATCCGGATTGTTGCTATAAATTCACATACTTAATGGCAAACAGTGTAGATCCAGATCAGTTGGCTTCTTCAGAAGCCAACTGATCTGGATCTACACTGTTTGCAAAGGCAGGGTATATCCGGGTTCAGCAGGACAAGGGTTAAAATGACCTCCTGACTTAGACCATAGCTACAGATAAGAGGGGGTATCCACATATTTTTCTTATTTCTCGTGGAATACATATGTTGTGGGTACTCAACAGAGATGCTTCTTATGAGTACCCACAACATATGTTTTTATTGAGAAATAAGAAAGATATCAGCATTTTTCGGATGAAAAAAGCGCCTTATCTGTTGCTATGTTAGACCCAAAGCAAGGCAATTGTATTAGATACCTTAACTCTTCATCCTAATTTCCATTTGAGCAAATTTCTCTACCTGTTAATTATTCTTAACCCTAGTCCTGCTGAACCCCAATATATCTAGACTGGCTTCAGTCTCTAGTGACAAAATATTTTTTTCTTATTATCTGTTTAATAATCCACTAAAATAAAACCAAAGTAATATCATGACTATAAAGGCTGGTCACTAGTGACCAGTCTTAATAGTCATGATAGTTTTTTTTTTTTTTGTTTTATTTTAGTTGATTATCAAACAGAACTATGTGAAAAATATTTAGTCACTGCAGACTGGAGCCCCTGCCTTTGTAAACAGTGTAGATCGAGATCTTTGATCTGATCTGCACTGTTTGTCATTAAGCATGAGAATTTGTATCAACAACCTGGATCGTAATCTGACTGGCTGAAAATTAGAAGTGGGCGCGGCATCTTAATTTATTCAGTATGGGAAGGGTTAAAACTGCTGGATGAGTAGCAAGCAATGCAGATCTGATAAGATGACACATTCTGTAGTGGCTGATCTGGGTCTACACTGTCCGAATATTTAGGGTAAATGCTGCAAATTTTCTACAAGTTATATGGATAGAAATAAAGTATTATATATTATATTGTTGTTGAGGAGTCAAATAGTTGTATTTCATATTTCTTAACTTTTCAGGAGAAAGAAAAATCTTTATAGTTTTTGCTAGACTCATAGCAACAGATAAGGCACTTTTTCATCCGAAAACTGCTGATATCTTTCTTATTTCTCAATAAAAACATATGTTGTGGGTACTCATTAGAAGCACCTCACCGAGCACTTCTAATGAGTACCCACAACATATGTTTTCATCGAGAAATAAGAATAATATTATGTGGATACCCCCTTTTATCTGTAGCTATGTAGACTTGACCAATATTGACAAAATTCGGACAGTATTGTATTTAGTGACATACAAATTCACTGCTATAGCTATTCTAATCTTACAGATGAGAATTCATACCATCTCTCGACTAAATCACTTGAGTTACAACATTTTGATACATTTTTCTCTTGACTTATGACATTTAAATGCTTAAAATCAAGACATCATATCTCATTAGAGAGACAATACAAAAATATTGTCTAAATGCTCATAACTCAAAGTCTAAGGGGTTTCTAATTGGCCTAGAGGTACGAGAATTTGAGAGAATGTGCGCTGAATGGCATTCCTGCGTTGCCAACAAGTCATTTTGGGAAAAAAATGGAGATACAAGGTTTTGACTCGTAAATGATCATATGTTGGTTTAGTGGCCAGTCAACACTATTAAAGTTACATCGAGCCAGTCAGTTTACCCACACATTTTCCTGGGTATGCTTAGTCCTCTAAGTGGTTAATTAACTAGTACTTGTGCACATTCTTTCACCAGAAACTGACAACTGCCCATCTTGAATCAGCAGAAGTGAGAGAATGAACGTAGAATTATTTCATGATCAATCTCCATAAACAAATGTTGCCGAACCTGCAACCGCTGGCTCACCTGAACGAGCCACCGAGGCCAGCAAAAAATATTTTAATAAAATAAAATATAGCCATTTATAACCTAGGAAAGGTTTCTTATTTTCCCCTGAAAAATGATAATATGCTATACTGCTTCAGAGATAAAAGAGCTGTCACAGGACAATGTAGATTGACTGAATGGCAGCTTGTCAATGATGCAATTACAATTCATTAAAAATTTTAATGTAAAATTTCTTAAAACCTGACACTGATCTAAAGGTCACTGTGGGAGAGTCAGACTAAGAACAAATAAAATCCTGCACAGCAGACAACATTTAGAAATATTTTTCTTATTTTTGCCAGGAAACAACATTTAACATTTCATGTAAATTGTCTCCAATTTGCATGAACTATCAAATTCTGTTTTCTGGGAAAAATAATAAAAATATCAGTTTGTCGTCTGCTGACTTTGCCCCAAGAGTTGTAAAGGTTAATACATCTAGGCATTCAGGAGATATTTTTTCAAAAAACCTGAATATAGAAACAAGACTTGTTTGTGTTGAGGTTTTATGGCCCAGTCAACCCATTGGGGTCATGTCGAGTGTGGTCAGTTTACCTAACCACACTTTTACTGGGCAGGCTTAGTCCTCTAAGGGCTTACCCAGTATTGTGCACATTCTTACGCCAGAAATTGACAACTGCCCTTTTTGAATCAGCGGAAGGCAGAGAATATTTCATGATCAATCTCCATGAAAGAATGTTGCCAAGCTGTAACCTCCTGGTCACCAGTCAGATGCGCATCCAACCGAGCGACTGAGGCCAGCAAAAGACTTTCTGCCATTTCTACAATGAACTCAGCAGGCACACAACATTGAAGCAATTTTGTTTCAACATTGATTCACTGTCACTGACATTGAATCAGCATTGAAATGACATTATTTCAACATTGTGTGCAGACTGGATAAGACAACTTTTTTTTATTTCCTTCTAGCTTTCTTGCAAACAGTCCCTTCTGAAAGGTGGTCCACATTAAAAGGAAAGTGTTTGCTTGTAAGGGGAGCAAATTCTTTCCTTACCCTACTTTTTCAAAAAATTAATCCTTGTCTTGCTGAATAAATTAAGATGACACACCCACTTGTAATTTTCAGCCACTCAGATTACTTAATCCAAGCTGTTCATACAAATTCAAATAGTTAATGACAAACAGTGCAGATCCAGATCAGTTAGCTTATTCAGAAGCCAACTGATCTGGATCTACACTGTTTGCAAAGGCAGGGTATATCCGGATTCAGCAGGACAAGGGTTAACATGTCTATTTTACCATTCATTTTTGTGTCTAAAAACTTGATACAAAGTAGACACAATTTAGACAGATCAGCCAGAAAGTATATCCATGCTCCTGTAAGAACCTAATTTCTGTAGCTGGCTAAAAGAGAAAAAATAAATATTAAAATATTTTAAAATCTGAAATTTCCTTACCTTCAAAATATCCAGACAAAATCAGGTTAATCCAAATCAGTATGTGTCAACATTGATTTAAATAAAATCCCTGGTACAATCAAACAAAAAGAAAAGTAACTTAATCTCTCCAATAAAGTTTATTTATTGAGTTAAATCCACAACCCAAGACCAGGTCAGAGTTCAAAGGCCACAGGGCATTTTCAACATGGCCATCTTGTTAGCTTCCAAGCAAGAATCAATCATAAGATATTGACACTTCTATATGTAGAGTAGGTTTATCTTTATCATAGGTGAATTGCCCTGCTGAAAGGTAAAAGAGAGAAATAAAAGTTTACATGTGATCTCTATTTAAAGTTTTAATTCAACACTTACCATGCTATGGGCAAATTCAGCAGATGACAAACAGATGATTTTTTCTTATTTTTCCTAGAAAATAGGATATGTCATATCATGCAAATTGTCTCCACAGGAGACAATTTGCATGATATGTCAAATCATATTTTCTAGGAAATTAAAAAAAATTTTTTTTTCAAACTGTCATCCGCTGAAAATTTTACCAAGAGTGCTCAGGCGTTAACACCAATAACATGTTTTTGTGGAAAAATAAGAAAATATTAATAGGTCTACTTTTCGGCTGGAAAAAAAAAAAAATTAACAACAAACACAGCTTATCTTGAGCTATGTATTAACCCTTATCATGCTAATAAATTAAGATGCCACACCAAATTCTAATTTTCAGCCAATCAGATTACTTGATCTAGGTTTTTGGTACAAGTTCACATATTGAATGACAAACAGTGCAGATCCAGATCAGCTGGCTTCTTCAAAAGCAGGGTATATCCGTATTTGGCATTACAAGGGTTAACAGCCCTTAAAACTGTAGCTGACAATAAAATTTGGACAAATAAATTGATATCATTCTCAGAAAATAGTGTGATATCATTCTCAGAAAATAGTGTGATATTTCACACAAAAGTGTATCATAAGAAATGGTTTGCACAAAATGTCAAGTCCTATTTTCTGGGAAAAATAAAGATTACGTTTAAAAATGAAACCTACTGATCATTTAATGAGCATGTTACCATATTAATCCTCAATACTGGGACTCCTTACCTTACTTTTCCAAAAAATTAACCCTTGTCATGCTGAATAAATTAAGATGCCACACCCACTTGTAATTTTCAGCCAATCAGATTACTTAATCCAAGTTGTTCATACAAATTCAAATAGTTAATGACAAACAGTGCAGATCCAGATCAGTTGGCTTCTGAAGAAGCCAACTGATCTGGATCTACACTGTTTTGCAAAGGCAGGGTATATCCGGGTTCAGCAGGACAAGGGTTAACATGTCTATTTTTGTGTCTAAAAACTGCCAAAATGAATGGCAAACAGCGTGCAGATTCTGATCAGAAGCCACATTCTGTGGAGTCTTATCTGGGTCTACACACTTTGCTCAGACAAGTATGTCCCAATACTTAGGGTTTAATATATCATGGTAAGTATTTATGATATGACAGTATGAAGAATATTCCAAGGCTGAAACTTAACTCATTAAAGCTGATTGTTGTTGTGCGGATTTTTAACGCTACCATGCACCCGAGGCACATAGAGGCATGTATATTTGTACAGCCTTGCTTCCATGGATCACCCATGCACACTTGGTGCCGCTGTCTGTCACCAAGTGCCGCCCTGTCCACTTTAACCCAGGGCACGTCGAGTACAACCTAGGTGTACTAATGGTCTGAAAATTATCCCAACCCAAGCAGGATTTGAACCTTAAAGACTGAATAAACTCTCCCACACTATAAATTGGAAGAGTCCATTTTTTATTTCAGGTATGTCAAGCGATATGATGTAGATATTCCTAAAGAAAAATGGTTGAACTATTTGCAAAAACCGAAGACCACAATCAGATGCCATGCTCTGCCGCGTCTGATCTGGGTCTGCACCATTTGCCAGTAATTTCAGGTCTCCAGTCTTCAAAGGGTTAACTAGCCCTTAATCACAACTGTACCTGATGACTTTTTTTTTTATTTATTTATTTTTTTTTTTTACCTTTCAGAGAAAACAAGATTTGGCATTTCATGTGAATCATCTGCTAAGCAAATGATTCACATGAAATGTCAATTCTTATTTTCTCTGTAAAATAAAAAACAAGAGAAATGCCTAACAGAATTATGGACGGGTTTTTCAAAAAGGTTAACGAAAAGGTTAACCTCGAACCGTCGAACGACAGCCCACGTGGACATCGCTATGTTAAAGGACAGATTTTTTAAAAACCCGTCCAAAAATGAAATGTCGTCTGCTGCACTTATGATGGTTCAACAGTTTACATTATACAGACCAACGGCAAGATGTACTGTGACAAAGTCTAAGTGACTTGTAGCCGAAAGCCACAGCATCTAAATTGGAAAATTAAGTCAAATTTAGACTAATAGGATGGTAATAAGTTATCAGGTCAAAATCAATTTGTCAATGAATTTATCAAGCTGACCTTTTGCCCAATGATACATTTGTTTTCCCTCATACAGGTCAGCAATTCTCAAACATTACAGTTCAGTACTTTAACCCTTGTCCTGCTGAATAAATTAAGATGCCACACCCATTTCTAATTTTCAGCCAATCAGATTAGTTGATCTGGATTGTTACTATAAATTCACATACTTAATGGCAAACAGTGTAGATCCAGATCAGTTGGCTTCTTCAGAAGCCAACTGATCTGGATCTACACTGTTTGCAAAGGCAGGGTATATCCGGGTTCAGCAGGACAAGGGTTAAAACAAAAATTATCTGGGTCCAGTGGTTCATAACTTAATGAAGTTGAAAGCTAACGTGATGTTAAAATTTCTATCTTGAAATATGGCAAATACACTTATATTTTTTGCTGAAAAAAAAATGTGAGTAACTTTTGCATTGCAAAAACTACTCACATTTTTGCAGCAAAAATATCAATGTATCTGAGCATACCTTAGCTACAACAGTTAACAAGTTTGTCATTCATGAGATCATTAAGCTAACGATGGTTTCAACAACTGGGCTCTGGACAGTAAATGAATATTCAGACACCTTCCTAAACTCCTTACCATAATTATTCTAAAATAAACAGAACCAGTCCAGTTTGTTGTTGATTAAGAGTTTAACAGCCCAGTCAACACTATTAAGGTCATTTTAAGCTGGTCAGTTTACCTAACCATAATTTTCATAGACTGACTTAGTCCTCTAAGCAGTTAACCAGTACTTGTACAAATCAGCAAACAAGAAAAATGGCTAACAGCATTATGGATGGGTTTTTCCACTGAAGGATAAAAGTAACATATCACTTTGAAAAAAGGATAACCAAAAGGTTAACCTCGGATGACACCCGACCGCCCAGACATCGCTATTTTAAAGGACAGAATTTTTCTGTGAAAAGCCTGTCAAAAAAAACAAAAAATAGTTTTTTAATAGAAAATGTTGGTTACTGATGTGGTCACTGGTAAGTATATAGAATAGGCTCAGCCACTGAAGCTACAACTTGCATAAGTGAAAAAAAAAATCTATTTTTACCCCAAAAAAAGCTACAACCTGCAGAAGTAAAAAAAAAAATACAACAATTTTGGCTGCACAAGCTTTCGGCTTCAGGGGAGATAAGTACATAACGAAGAAAGAGTTGCCTCTCTTGCAGGCAACATGCCTACTGGTCCTTATCTATGCCTGTACCAAATATTATCAAAATATTTCAAACTAATACGAAGTTGTGAAGTGCACAAGAATTTGGCTTAGAAATTCATTCACGGGAGATAACTAGAAAAAAAGAACAAAGCAATTGTCTTTCTTGTATGTGACACTCTTACTTGACAGATATATGTCCCTACCAAATGTTACCAAATTATCTTAAACAGTATGGGAGTTATGGCCTGCACAAGATTTGGTTTCAGGGGAGTTAAGTATACGTATACCCAAAACCTTGACAATAACCATGGTTTATCTATAACATGAAGAAAGTGATAGTTATCTCTCTTGCACACAACACTTTTTCTGGTCCTTATCTATGTGTTTACCGAATACAATCAAAATCTTTCAAACCATTAAGAAGTTATGGAGTGCATAAGAATTTGGCTTAGAAATTCACTCAGGGGAGATAACTAGAAAAAATAAAGCAAGAGATGTCCTTCTTGCATGCGACACTCCTATTTGACCTGATATATGTCCCTATTAAATATTATTAAATTATCTCAAACGGTATGGGAGTTATGGGCTGAACAAGATTTCGGCTTCAGGGGAGATAAGTACATAATGAAGTGAGAGTTGTCCCTCTAGAACGTGAAACGGCTACTGGTCCAACCAAATATTAAAGCAGTTCACTGAAGGATAAAGATAAAGGTAACATGTAACTTTGCAAAAATCCAAAAGGTAAACCTCGGACTACGCCGGCCTGCCCAGACATCGCTATTTTAGAGGACAGATTTTTTAAAAACCTGTCCAAAAAGGGAATGATCATAGAAAATATTTCATGATCCATCTCCTTACATGTTGCTGGACCCAGCGAGGATTGAACTGGCAACCTCCTGATCACTAGCATCTGACAGAGCCACTGAGGCAAGCTAACCATCTGAGTGCTGTTAACCCTTGTCATGCTCTACCACACTTCTAATTGTTAGCTGGTCAGATTACTTGATCGAAGTTGTTGATACAAATTCATATACTGACAAACAGTGCAGATCCAGATCAGCTGTCTTCTGAAAAAGCTAACTGATCTGGACCTATACTGTTTGCAAAGGCAAGGCATATCTGGGTTCAGCAGGACCAGGGTTAAAAGAGCAATTTAGTTTGTCTGGGTCTGCACTATTTGCTCAGGCAAGACTGGCTAATATTCAGGGTTAATAAAGTACATGAAGAGGACAAATTTAGCACAACTACAGATAAGAGGGGGGTATCCACAAAATATTTTTCTTATTTCTCCACGAAAATATATGTTGTGGTACTCATTAGAAGCGCCTCACTGAGGCGCTTCTAATGAGTACCCACAACATATGCTTTCGTGGAGAAATAAGAAAGATATCAGCATTTTTCGGACGAAAATAGTGCCTTATCTGTTGCTATGATTTTGACCGGTTTTCTTCATTTCCTGAAATTTTCTGAAGGTGCCACCTTCAAATGTTGAAATGTTGTGGTACTCATTCAAAGCGCCTCACAAAGGCACTTCTAATGAGCACCCACAACATATGTTTTTGTGAAGAAATAAGAAAAAATATTATGTGGATACCCAATTTTATCAGAAGCAGCGGTGTGTCATCTACTGTGTCCATTAATGTTAGCATGCTGGGTAAAATTTTCAGCAGATGACATTATGAAACATTTTTCTTATTTCTCTCAGAAAAAATTCCAAAATAGGGTTTGATATTTCATATAAATTGTACATTTGCATCAAATATAAAAGCCTATTTTCTGGGAAAATATAAAAAAAAAATCACTGAATCACTGTCAATTTGTTGTCTGCTAAATTTGCTCATAGTGTCCTAAGTAAATTTTGTTACACTATATAAAGAGGCTGGCTACTAATTACTTAATGACCATTATCATCAAGACACAGATATACCTGGAGATAAAAATCCCATAATCTGGACTATTTATGGTCATTTTACACTTCTAGACACAAGCTACCAACATTAATAGCCACTAAAAATTTTCTGCTTAGCTCAACAATATACCTACCGGAACTAATAATTGTCCTTATTCTAACTCATAAAGTACCATGCAGAATTATAGCAGATCATATTTTTTATTTACTTATTTTTTCGAGAAAATAAGGCTTCAAATTTCATGTGAATTGTTTGCTATGCATGATGCAGTAAGATGCCAGCATGTGATCATATCATGACATTTTTTTCTTTTTTATTGTTATGAGAAACAAAGCCTGCTATAAAGACAATTCACATAAAATGCCAGGTCTTCTTTATTTATTCAGACTATTCATATGAAATGTCACCTTTATATTGTCAAGAAAAAACAGTAGCTATGACAATTTGATGTTTTTTTTTGTTTTTTTTTTACTTTTCTAAGAAAAAAAGACCTGACAGGTCATGTGTTGTTTTTATTTTTATGATAAAATAAGGCTTGACATTTAACCCTTATCCTGCTGAACCCAGATATACTCTGCCCTTGCAAACAGTGTAGATCCAGATCAATTGGCTTCTCCCAACTGATCTGGATCTGCACTGTGTGTCATTAAGTATGCAATTTTGTATCAACAAGTAATCTGATTGGCTGAAAAGTGGATGCTGGTGTGGCATCTTAATTTATTCAGCATAACCAGGGTTAAAAAAGAAAAAAAAATCATGTCATCTGCTGTTTAAAAATTTACTAGGAAGGTACCTAGTCATATTTTGGCTACATATTTTGTTGGTACCTTAATGACCCAAAGTACTGGGACAGATAAGCCTTTGCATATCTTATATACCCAGATCAGATGCTGCAGAATGCGGCATCTGATCAGGGTGTACACTGTTTGCCATACATACAGCAATATTTTAAGACACATCAAGAGGTAGTAGAATGGACCATTTCAAATTTTAGGACAAGTTTGGTAAGTAGATAAGTAGGCTGGCTCCAGTCTCCAGGACTGAATATTATACTCTTAAAATCCAGGGCCCAGTTGTTCAAAGCGTCGTTAGCTTAACGAGCTTGTTAAGGGTCATTTCGTTAACTGTTTCAGCAGATTCAATGTACAATATTCTGAAATTTTTTGCTGAAAAAATGTGAGTAGCTTTTGCACTGCAAAAGCTACTCACATTTTTTCAGCAAAAAATTTCAGCATATTTGCGTATCACTCGATGTAAATTTTAACGAATCGTTAACTAACGACGTCGTTAGCTTTGAACAACTGGGCCCTGTTTGATAATCAACTAAAATAAAACCAAAATAATATCGTGACTATCAAGGCTGGTCTAATGATCAGTCATGATATTACTTTGATTTTATGCCAGCCTCAATGGATGTGCCGTCCGACTGGAGACCAGGAGGTCGCGGGTTCAACCCCCGCCGAGGTCGGCAACATTCTTTCGTGGAGATTGATCGTGAAATATTTTCTACGGTCATTCTCTCCCTTCTGCTGATTCAAGAAGGGCAGTTGTCAGTTTCTGGCGAAAGAATGTGCACAATACTGGTTAACCGCTTAGAGGACTAAGCCTGCCCAGTAAACGTGTGGTTAGCTAAACTGACCGCGCTCGACATGACCCCATTGGGTTGGCTGGGCCGTAAAACCTCAACACAAAACTTTGATTTTATTTCAGTGGTGTTAATCAAATAGGATTATAAGAATAAATATTTAGTCACTGGAGACTGGAGCAAGTCTAGTAGATAAGGTGTCCCAATATTTAGGGTAAATACAGTATTCATAAAAAGGTTGATCTGGATTTACATTATTTGCTCAAATCTATAGTTATCCAAATAATTAGGGCAAATACAGGAATATTTCTTATCCAAAAAATGCCCAAATTTGATGTTTTTGAGAAACATGAAAACATTTGCCAGATGTCACCAGGAATATTAAGTGGTATCGGGTTATCTTAACACACATGACACCATTTTGTATGGCATCATGTAACCTTCCCTGTCTATGTAAAAACCCTATTTTTTGTATGATGCAGTCAAATTACTGCACTCACTGAGGCCACAACTGAGACAATATGTGTAAATCATATTTTTGACAAATTGTTACAAACACCTTAAAATAAATGTTTGGACACTTGTGACGTTAAAACATGTTGTCAGGCAGAAACAATGACAGTAACATACACCAGAAAAACTAGAACTGTCCCCTTGGGCAGAACATGTCTGTAGCCACTTTTCACAAATAATGTGTATCCTTGGTCTGAAAATAAACAGCTAATTTTCCTTTTCGGGGTTGACATTAACCCATTTACATCAAGTGGACTCTTCCACCACAACTCTTTGGATCAGTCTTTTTCCAATAGCAGGGTGTCTGGTTAGTTTTTATTATCACTATATATTATAGAAATTCCTCTATTTAATGCCAACAGTGTAGATCCTGATCAGAAGCCACATTCTGGGTCTGCACTGTTTGCCAATTACCCTTTTGGAAGTTTTCAGATCAGTATTGGATAGTGTATCCTTGGTCCTAAAATATACAGCTGTTAACCCTGGTCCTGCTGAACCCAGATATCATGCCACCCTGCCTTTGCAAACAGTGTAGATCAAGATCAGTTGGCTTCCTTTAGAAGCCAACTGATCTGGATCTGCACTGTTTGTCATTAAGTATGTGAATTTGTATCAACAACCTTTATCAAGTAATCTGACTGGCTGAAAATTAGAAATGGGCGTGGCATCTTAATTTATTCAGCATGGCAAGGGTTAATAAATTTTCACTTTTAGCAGGTTGCATTAACCTTTTGCACTCTCTTGAAAAATCAGTGCTTGATAAATATTACATTTTTCTTATTGTCCTGTTTTGTTGGTTTTTTTTTTTGGTTTTTTTGTTTGTTTTTTTGTTTTTGTTTTTTTTCTTTGGAAAATAGGGTTTAATATTTCAGGCAAACTGTGACTATAGAAGAAAATTTACATGAAATGTAAAATCCTATTTTCTGGAGAAAATTAGGAAAATATTTCAATATGTCATCTGCTGACATTTTTACCCCATATGCAAAACATTAGCCAACCCTCAAAGCACCATGTCCAGTCTCCGAATAACGAAGACCTTGTTTGGCTTGGGCATCTGTGCAGTCTTATCAATAAATCTCAAATTTATGTTTCTTACCCGAAGTATAAATGATAAAAACATGGCTTCAGAGTTCTCTGGAACTTTCTGAATGCTTCCAGAACTGCAGCTGTCTATGAAGAAACTGAAATTCTGAAAAAAAAAAAAGGAATAGTATACTGCATTTACTTCAAGAACCTTGCATACACTCTGTAGGTTTTTGGGGGGGTTTTTTGCCATTTTTTATAAAGGGAGACAACTATTGTGACTTCCACTTGGCTCTACTGCACAAAAACCCTCCAGAAAAGGGGTCTATTCTAATAGGAAAGAATTTGCTCCCTCTGGGAGCAAATTCTTTCCTTTTATAATGGACCCTTTTTCAGAAGGGAGACAAAATTTTGGCAGAGTTGCCTCCCTTGAAAGTGCATCCATTTCCCTTAAATATTCAGACAGCTATGTATGGACAAAATAGTGTTGACACCAATGCAACTGCTTCTGTAGGCAAGGAGTTTCATTGTCTGAATATTTACACTTTATATGAGCTGGGGTCATTATCATCATCATCATCCTCCGTAATTACCTCCCTCAGAAACTGAGTATTCTCTCAATGCGTGTGGGATAAAAGCAGGTACAGTATATACAAGCTAAAATCATCAGATTAAAAAAATTTGTGGCTGATTAATATGCGGGGGTGGCCAGCTGGCTCTGGAAGGCTTCCAGTGATGACTGACTCATAACGGTTTGCAGGAGTTGGTTTCACAGCACAATCATTCTTGGGAGATGCTATGTTGGTAGCCGGAGAAAGATGTCAGGGTTTGTTTAAAGCATGCGTCGTGGCTTCTAGTTACTTTTTGGTTGAAAAAAAAAAAAGCACTTTATCTGAAGCTATGGACGATGGGGCATATGCAGTCAGTGTGTGAGCATTTGCAGTCTGCCCAACCACGAAGCCAACAGAAATGGCAAAACAGATAAAAAAAGCAGCTAAATTTTGGATCAGAATCTTCCATTTGGCCTGAACACACATTCTGCAGCATCTGATCTGGGTCTACATTAGTCAGGCCTGCCCATGCTAGTATGTAGGGCAAATTGTGTAAACCCCGATCAAACTGCAAAGATGCTGATCTGGGTCTGTGCTAGTTGCTTATTTCTTCAGGTCTATACATATTTGAAGATACTTGTTAACATTTTTTCATAGCTCCACATAACGCACTTTTTGACTGAAAAGTACTGATATTTTTCTAATTTCTCCATTGAAACATATGTTGTGGGTACTCATTAGAAGCACCTCAGTGAGGTGCTTCTAATGAGTACCTACAACATATGTATTCATGGAGAAATAAGAAAAATATTGTGGATACTCCCTTTTATTTGGAAGTATGATCTTTTGAAGAACAAAAAGAGGAAACATCCCTAAAGCATTGGATCAACTACAGCTGTCCTTTGTCAACAATAAAAGTCACTAAGTGGGGTTGGGGTCAACTATGTAATACTTTAGATCAGTATCTAACACCCCTACAGACATGGCTCCAGATAAGAGAGGTATCCACATATATATGTAGCTCATTCCTCGACAAACATGTGGGTAGAAGTTGGAAGCACCTCATGGAGGTGCTTTAGTGAGGCGATTTTAAAGGGTACCCAATCTTTATTTTAAGGTTTTCAGTGAGCTATATGAAAAATATTACATGTTATACTTTCTGATGAAAACAAAAAATCAAAAAAAATCCTGACTTACCTGGAGTATGCTACAGGGATAATCATAACTCCAGTTAAGAGCGGGTAGCCACAAACTACATGTATTTTTCTTATTTCACCATGAAAATATATGTAGTGAGTACACATTAGAAGTGCCTTGCTGAGGTGCTTCTAATATATAATTACCACAACATATTCTTTTGGGGAGAAATAAGTGGCATCTTAATTTATTCAGCATGACAAGGGTTAACACCAAAAACTTCAAGGTTCACACAATGATTTAGCCTTTTCTGTACTATCATATGGTGACTCCCCATTTTACATTTAACCCTAGTCCTGCTAAACCCGTATATGTCCTGTCTTTGCAAACAGTGTAGATCCAGATCAGTTGGCTTCTGAATTTATATCAACAATCTGGATCAAGTAATTTGATTGGCTGAAAACTAGAAATGGGTGTGGCATCTTAATTTATTCAACAGGACAAGGGTTAAATAATTAGGTGAAACAGACAAGATTTATCACACTGACCCAAAGTATCTGGACAACCAGTGTAAACCCAGAACAGAGGTTGCACAATGTGATGTCTGATCACTATCTACACTGTTTGACTCCCATCCATCAACAGGTAGTAAAATAGACTATTTAAATTTCAGGACAGGTATGGCTAGGAGTTAAGGCATCCAAACATTTAGGATAAATACATTATATCTACAGACAAGGCACTTTTTTCAATCCAAAACTAACAAAAGTACTGGTATTTTTTTTTATTTCTGCATGAAAACATATGTTGTGGGTACTCATTAGAAGTGCCTCAGTGACTGAGGCACTTCTAATGAGTACCCACAACATATGTTTTTGTGGCAAAATAAGAAAAATATCAAGTGGGTACCACTTGATTCATACCTGGTCATCTGCATGTATGATACAGTATATCATGCCATCTTGAAAAGCAACATTAAATGGGTCGCATCAAGTGAAAAAGTGCCTTTGAACATGCATAAAATGTGCAGATTCAGATCATCCTGTGCATGTTCAAAGTATTATCTGGGACTTTGCTCTCCATTCATACAGTCTGTAGTATCAAATGATTCTGTTGGCTGACAGTGAAGTCCCTGCTCAGACTGTGCAGATGCAGAGATTGATCTGGATTTTCGCTGTCTGCATATGCCTGAAGATACGTTTTCGCATGGCACTGCCCTAATGTTACTTATCACTGACCTTAAGTTAAGGTCAACTCCATATTCCAGAGAGGTCATTTATTAATCTATCTGTTAATAATTAATACAATAAGTCTAAATAAACATTACACACCTAGATTTTGTCTACCAGAAACAATTAAGTATACAGCATATCATTGTTACCCAGATGACAAAATATTAAGGTGAAAATGGAAACAAGATCAGCCCTCATCTTACCTTACCTGGGACCAGGGTAATTTGGGAGATATGTCAAACAGCTTCCCCAAAGGACTCACTCAGTTAACCCTGGTCCTGTTGAACCTGGGTATACCCTACCTTTATAGACAGTGCAGATCCAGATCAGTCGGCTTCTGATCCAGATCAGTTGGTTTCTTAGAAGCCAACTGATCTGGATCTGCACTGTTTGCCATTCAGTATGTGAATTTGTATCAACAACCTGGATCAAATAATTTGATTGGCTTACAATTAGAAATGGGCATGGCATCTTAGTTTAGTCCGACCAAAAATGATGTTTTTATGTAAGCCTATACAATATTTACTATGAGAACCCAGTATTTTGTTTCAAATAAAATATTCAGATGGATAGGCCTGAGCATTCAGTGTAGACCCAGAACAGATGCTGCACAATGTTACCAGTATGTCTAATCAGGCTCTGCACTGTGTGCCTATCATCCAGCAGTTTTAGACACATCATCAGGTAAAAAAAATCATCACGAAAACATGCCTATATAATGTTGACCCCCTTAAACCCCACTTTTATATAGTAAAACTGGAGTTTACAAGGGTATAGATTATTTTTATTTCTGCTCAAAAACATAGATTGCGGGTACTCATTAGAACTGCCTCGCCGGGTACTCGTTAGAACTGCCTCGCCGAGGCAGTTCTAATGAGTACCCACAATCTATGTTTTGAGCAGAAATATGAAAAACATCAGAATTTTTATCTGAAAATGTTTAGTTTTTGGTAGTAAAATTTTTTAGTATGTTTGAATAGGTTTGTTTTCGTAATGAGAGTTTTCAAATTTTAGGACAAGTAACAAGGGTGGATCCAGAGGAGGTCCCCCCCCCCCCTCCCCGACACACACACACCCCGCCCCTCCACCATTCCTTTGGACTAATAATTTCATTTTCAGAGGAAATGTTTGATAAATCTAATAAAATTTTGGAAACCGTATTTTTTCCAAATATTCCCACAATTAATTAACTCTTTACAGTATACTTCTAAAATTCAACAGTTCCATTCTGCTTCCTGAGTAAGTAACAAAAAATTGCTGGATGAGTGGCAAACAGTGTAGACACAGTTTGCTTGAGCCTGTCTGTCCAAATACACAGTGAAAGTATGGTAATTAGATCAAATCGAACCCCTCTCAGAAATTTTGAACCCACTATTAGATAATCCTGGGTTTGCTGAGTAGGATAAAATATGGTAAGGAGCTAAGACATCCAAACATTTAGGATAAATTTTACAGCCTGAAAATCGAAGTTCTGCATGAAAGCTGCACTAGCAGATGCCTGAAAAACTGCAAAAATAAAACCTAAACCCCTTCCCCCCCCCCCCCCCCACCCCCCACCACCACCACCTCCCCCCTCCATGGGTAGACGAGGCAGTGAGTGGCTTTAGAAGAGCTCTCCTCCCATGCAAAGTACAGCTTTCAAGAGAATGTATAAAGGGAGTTAACACTTTCCGAAAACTCAACTAAGGCGATCAGAGTTACACAGCACTTGACAATGAAAAATCGTCACATACCTTGAGGTAAAATTGCTTGGGGTATGTTGATATCTTTTGACTGTTTTTGTCATAGAACATCGGATCGGTTATTGATACAATATGAAGGAAAGTGAGGCGACAGACCACGTTAGATAACGCATCTTTAACTTTACGGTTCACCTATTAAACGTCAAAACTCGCGCCAAATACGATTGCAGTTTGTATGTGACCCAACGTCCAAAAAAAAAAAAAAAAAAAAAAAAAAATGCTTTTGCTCGACACATAGGAACTTCATGTTAATGACTTCCCAGGTTTTGAGGAACAAGGGAACGTTGGCAAATATTTTAAGGGAACAAAACTATTTTAGGGGAATAAGGAGCATGGAAAGTTTGAAAATCACTTATGGAACAAGGGAGCACGACCGATTATTTTAAGGGAACAAGGGATCATGTTACCCTCACTGGAAGGGTATTAGTGTTAGATACACATTTCGCCAATCCTGAAAATAAAGAAAGGTAAACAAAAGGAAATAACTATTTATTTTGTAACCAAACTTTAAGAAAAGAAAAATATGCTACAATAGATTAGATACGTGTAATACGTATATAGCTAATTTCCGATGTATTTTATTTTAAATGAAGAATTCACACACAATATTTGTAATAAGACTGGATACATATTCGCTACTTAATTAGAACACTTCATATTCTCTACCTTTCAGTTACCTTTGCATCAAAATAGTAGTAATAAAGGAAGGAACTGATGACCGAAGAGTGCATGCTTGGGAGAGGTTTTTCTTTTCTGGTATGTTTACGTCGTTTTTGATTTTCTCATCCTCAGAAAGCAATTCAATTAAGTCTGGTTTTGCATGTTCCTTCAAGATTAAATCCTAATTTCAGAGCTCGATTTGATCAAATCACCGTACCTACTCTACTTGAAGTATTCGGACAGAAAGGCATGAGCACAGTGTAGACCCTGATCAGACGTCGCAGAATGCGGCGTCTGATCAGGGTCTATACTGTTTTCCATTCACTTGGCAATTCTACACACATTCACAGATAGTAAAATGGAGTTGCTGAGAGAAGTACGTATAACTGGTAAAGAGTAAAGGGTGTGAATATTTTGGGTAAATACGGTATCCCAACTTTATCCAAATTTCCCATGAAAATGCAAGTTTAAGTCAAAGCGGGGTTTGATTGACCCCCTCCCCTGACCCCCCCCCCCCCCCCCACACACACACTCCCTCAATTTATTGATAATAATAAAGACGTACATTTTGTTATACAAATGAGATATGTTATATGGAATAAAAGATAAATATATTTGTACAAAATAAATAGATAAATAAATAAATAAATAAATAAAAATAAACATGGAGATACAGAGGAAAAGCCACAATCTCGGAACACAACCACAGCCGAACCCCAGGGTACCGGATAAGGGTTGAATGACGCGAAACGGCATCACAAAACAGGACAAACAATCGATGAGAAGCAAAAATATCCTCTGGGAACAGTCAAAAGTAAAATATGTACTCGTATAAGATACCCAGGAAATGCCACTGTCACGAAGCACAGCTTTCCGAAGCACCGAAAGAAGAAGAGACGATGAACCAACATTACGAAAACACACCTATTCAAATATACAGAAAATTTCACCTCCAAAAACTGAAACTTTTCAGATAAAAAAACTCTGATATTTTTCATAATTCTGCTCAAAACATAGATTGTTTGTACTCGTTAGAACCGCCTCGGCGAGGCGGTTCTAACGAGTACCCACACTCTATGGTTTTGAGCAGAAATAAGAAAATAATGTATACCCCTATAAACCCCAGTTTTACCATATAGAAGTGGGGTTTAAGGGGGTCAAAATTATACAGGCATGTTTTCGTGATGAAAATGGCAGCAAATGCCACGTACTTTAAATCTGCTGCTATACGGCAGCTCAAACCTCTCTGTTGACATAAACAAAACCATTTTTGAGAAAGTTCATAAATTTATATTGGACACTAAACGGTTTTAAATCTGTGGTAAATGCATGTTGCAGGTACAACTTGTCCTGAACAATATCTGCATTGTCTGCCTGTGGATGCAAGCTCAGTTGTTCCTCTCCAAGAATGCCATTTTCATATACCTTGTTATACACTGTTTGATTCTTATTACTGTTTTCTTAATACAAACACTTATTGAATTATTTATTTATTATTTATCTATTTATTTTCATTTTTTTTTTACTTTTTCTTTATTCTTATTTCTTTTTTTTATTCTATATTTTTGTGTATGTTTTGTCAACTAATTTATTTTACCTTCTTACATGAAACAAACCACAACATTTTGCCTTGATCTGTGAAACAATCTGCCTTCAAGTCAACAACGAAATATACACCGTAGAGGAGAAGAACTCTATAAGTATTTATATGCTTTCGTTCTAATCCTATATCGTTTGTATGTCAAATTTGTTACTTTGTTGTACTTGTATTATGCAATAAAATATGTTTAAACCAAATGCCACGTATGAAATCATCGACACACGAACAAAGAAGAACTTAAAAGACGAACCACCTTGGAACGGTCAGCAGAAAACTTCTGCGGGACTTAAACTTGTTTTACTCGCTTGAACCCTTGCCTTTAATTCTGATGCAACGCCAAATTACAAACATATGTTCAGTCCGCATAGTAGACTGCTATGTAAAACTGTTTGGGTCTTAAACCGGGTTATGAAAGTGCTCAACCCTTACCCTTAATACTGGTATGATATACGGTTATTTCATGGTTGTTTCGGGAATAACCAAAACTATTGCCTAAGATGCCGAGGACGGCCTATTTTACTGATGCCCGATGCAAAAGTGCTGAGGCAATAGTGCACCGGGCCGTCCGACATAGCAACAGATAAGGCGCTTTTTTCATCCGAAAAATGCTGATATCTTTCTTATTTCTTGACGAAAACATATGTTGTGGGTACTCGTTAGAAGCGCCTCGACGAGGCGCTTCTAATAAGTACCACAACATGTGTTTTTGTCGAGAAATAAGAAAAATATTATGTGGATACCCTCTCTTATCTGTAGCTATGCGTCCGAGGAACCGAGGGGCTATGTTTGTTTTAACTATTCTGCGAATCAGGCATGGAAAAACTGTTGTCACATTACCAACCAGTGCTGAAAACGTACGCGCAAACTTAATTAGCACGCGACGTCGGTACACACACACACACACACACACACACACACACACACACACACACTACTTCGTGACGTTTGATGTTATTCCCATGACGTTTGATGTCATCAACCATGCAGCAGTATACAACTGTTTCATACCTTTCTAGGCGACAGTAAAAAACTATCAGCCCGAGGTGTTGTGAGCTCCGAGGGGCTGATAGTTTTGACTGTCGCCCAGAAAGATATGATACTGATGTTTTATCACCCAGCTCATATTTTAAAGGAACTGTTTTCTTTTGATCGCTATGATCAATAAATGCTGGTATCTATTTGATCATGCGAGCAGGAGATAGTTCGAAATATGAGCCAGGGTGACAGTGAAATTTGGGCCCGAGTGATAGTTTTCTGTGAACAGGTTCAATTTGGCTAGCTTTTGTCACAGGTGAAAATGCGTTAGATAGTCAAAAATGCTTTAAACTTCTCATATAGTAGGTTGGATAATAAAAACAAGTTATTGCAAACTAAACCAATAGTATGACTTAAGCAGTAATTTGAAATATCAGTGTTTAAGATAACGAGAGTCAGCTGTATCTTGTATGGTTAACAATGCAAGACAGTATGCAAGCTGTATGATATACAACTTATTCTCATACAACTTACAAACACATTTTTGTTTTTGGTGTATTTCTAGCTTCCAATGATTCGTCTTTATCAGGCTCTGTTTATCTTCACAACAACCGTAAACAGCTTTCATTATTATCTTTTTCTTTCTTTTTACCTTGGCTACACTGGGTTGTATTCAACCATTACAGCAGTGGGTCGGTTTTGCAGAATTGATCACAAAGGAGAACTTCTATCTCAGTGGTGGGATATCGTTGATCCGTAAGTAGTATAGGGCTAGCGACGCCCTATACTACTTCCGTACTTAGGATGTCTTTCCTTGTTTCCAGTAACTTCATCACAATCCGAATAACGGTACATAGATTCCAAGTCTACTACCCAGTAAGCATTCTTTATAAATCTATAGCGGGCCGTTATCGGCCCGTCAGGGTAGCTGACGAGGGGGTCGATAACGGCCCGCTATAGATTTATAAAGAATGCTGATCCAATGAGGGTGTACTGACATTTGAGTGTATGACTTTATCTTGACTATGAAGTACCTGGCACTTAGACTAGCTACCAATTTGATAATAAAAGTCTGGTCACTTTTTTATTAAAAGATAGTCAATGATGGCAAGTCTATTTGCTATAGTATTCAATACACATACCGGCTAAGAATACCACTTATAGTGTAGAAAGGAGACTAGACTAGCTAAAGTATTATACTGTTCATTTTAATGCAAAAAGATGGCTTTGTTTCCATATTATTCATTTTAAGGCCTAGAGGCTAGCCTACCTGCCACTTAGCTGGTTTATACTCCATATACCTAGCGCACTCCTATTCTTATAATTTATATAGATCTGCTTTAAGGACGTTGGTACTTTATTTTTAAGAATATTTATGCCAACTGCAAAATAAAATTAAGATTATTTAGGAATGAAGATCAACATGCACATAACAATAAATGAGATTTATCACATTAAAATAATTAAAACTGTTCAATCACAATGAGCATCGTGACTTGAATGGCAAATAACTATGGTTGAATGAGTTGCTAAACTTGAGCAGTTTATCACATTAAACTTTGGGCTAGAATCATAAATTTAGGATATTGGGCTAGGGTGCCAGCATCCACACCCACATCATAAAAAGTTTATGATCTTAAAACCTATGGATAGCCCATAAAACCGTATGGCTCAAGTTATTTCCAATTGAGTCCACGTTATTAAGTCAAGACTTTGGCACGAGAAAAGCAGAATTATATAGTGTCTCATAAAAGATGCCATCTAGGTGTTTGAATACTATCTGCTCTCATATACAGTTGACTCTCGTTATCTCGAATTCCAAGGGACTCACTGAAACACTTCGAGATATCCATACCTCGACATATCAGAGCTGAGAGAGTGAGAAAAACAATAAATTGAACAACCACATTTAACAAATGAATATGTCTCCTGAAGTTAGAAATATATATATAAAATAATGTGGAAAAGAGGAGAAATTGCTCCTTAGGAGCAATTTCCCCTCTTTTCCACATTATTTTGTTACCAGTTGTCGTAGTTTCATGTTAAAACAGGGACCAGATTTTCACTTCGAGATAAGCGGTAATTCGAAATAAGCAAGGACGTAAATAATACATAATTTTATACGTCTTTGAAATAAGCGAGTTCGAGATAACGAGGTTCGACTGTATTATATTACTATATCTGATATCATATTAAAATATCTAGTTGTCTAATATGATAATGATATCACGCCGCTTGCATTCAAGTACGCTATCTCAAATTAAATAGATTATAGCCTTAGCTTAAGTATAATATGTGATGGCTTATAAAACACGTACTACTTGCTGTACAAACCAAACATCATGAAAACATACCTGTATAATTTTGACCCCCTTAAACCCCACCTTTATGTAGTAAAACTGGGGTTTACAGAGGTATACATTAATTTTCATACCTTTGCTCAAAAACATAGATTATGGGTACTCGTTAGAACCACCTCGAGAGTAAGCGGGTTCGACCCCGGCGAGTACCAAGTGTTGAGTCCTTGAGCAAGACGCGCTATCCACATTGCTTATCACTGGTTTCTACCCAGGAAGGCCTGCCTAAAATGCCCGCGAGGAAGTATTCGAAAATGAAAACGTAAAGATATAAGTCCAGATTTGGTCCAGCTCTAAGATAGTATGATAAATAGTACGTTTGTTTTGCAAATGATCTGGACTAAGAGTAGCTTTTTAGGTTGAAAAGTATTGTCTTTTTTGGGGGGTTCATGAGTGACGGACAGTATTAATAGGTATATGAGACATGTCTTCGTCTTTTAACACACAATAACTACAGGTGCAATGCAGGATTATCAATAGCGTGGTGTGTTGTATGATTTTCATCTTCAATCATATTTGTAGTCAAATACTAACTAGCCAAACTACAGCTAAATCGTGTGATCATGTGACAATCACATGACAGTTAATATGGCGCCCTGCTTAATTGACAACCTAATTGGTGATTACTGTTTTTAATTTTTTTTTTTTTTTTTATCGGTTCTAGCAGAAGATGTGTGATGACTTATTCGATGATGATGTGCCGGAGGAGAAGGCGGGGGAAATGCTATGGCTAAAAACTTCATCGAATCTTCGTAAAGTATGATAAGATACATACATGTAACAGTTACAATGATAATATCACATAATATCGAATGACACATTAGTTCGGAACCCTGAAATCACACTAGGCATGTAAGTCTCACTATTTTTTAGTGTGACTCACTATGTTTTGGCTCAGAAAAAAAACAGTGTTCTATGCAGTCTCACAAATTATTTTTTAGAAATTTCCCGACTTGTAATATATTTTTAGGCCTACAAAAAGGTCACCCAACCATGCCTAATTTTTAACGACTGACCCTAAAGTTTTATTTTTTATTTTTGTTTTAAGTTTGTTTGTTTTTTTGGTTGGGGGGGGGGGGGGTGCGTATTTCCCTGCTCAGCCTTATTGTTTTCCTATTAATCTTATTTAAAAACTTTTAAAATAAAAATATTTTCCAACCTATCGTCCCTATTTTAAAATTCCATGTAACCTGAAATGCACATTATTTTTTTTTATTTTAATGTAAAAAGAGATATCTCCATTTTTTTTTCCAGAATTTCACTGATTTTTATTTTCTTAACATATCTGACAGAAGTTACGCATCAGCATATCTCTGATACGTCAGCATATCTCTGATCTAGTGCTTGTAAACAGTTTTAATGGCCTGTCCAAGTTTTTTGTGTGTGGGTACACATTACTTGGACTTGTTAATGTAATTTCAGGGATTATTTTTGGACAAGATTTTGCCAAAAATCTCATTGAAATTTGCTAAATGGGAGGAAAAGTCACTTAGCAAAATGTAATTTGCTAAGGATTTTGCTAAAATTTTTCACTGAACATTTATTATTTCTCACCAGTTTTGGCTGAATGCGGTATTTTCTCCCATGTGGTATTCTGAGCCAGAATCATCCCTGCTGTAATGGATTTATGCATTGACACCATACATGTGAAACCTCCCTCATCAGGAGGGAGACTCCCTCATTTTGATGCTAATTTTTGCCCAAATTATGCCAAAATTTTGGAGGCTCCCTCATTTGAACTGAGAATTTCCCTATATATTCTTTATATTTGTTAAGAATCTCCCTCATACAGTTAAAAAATTATCACATGTATGTGACACTTGATCCAAAATTGCTGAAGCTATTTGAAGCAAACTCAAGAAATATTTATTGGTAATGCTTCATCAAAGTTTTATTTTAATGGTTTGATTAACCCATTTTAGTCGGGAGACCCCTTAAAGGGTAATTGGCAAACAGTGCAGACCCAGATCAGATGCCACAGAATGCAGCATCTGATCAGGGTCTCTACTGTAAGCAAAAATTTTAGCCATTTTTCTCTAGGAATATATCTAAATCTCATTGCCGGACTTACCTCAAATTGACATTTGAGTCTTCCAGTATATACTGCTGGGGAGTCCGTTCAGTCTACAATGAAATTATAATTTGGGCCACATCAAGCCAAAAATTGCCTTCAAGCATGCACAAAATGTGTGGCTTCACATCATCCAGCACATGCGCAAAGTATCATCCAGGTCTTTGCTCTCCATTCATACATTTTCTAGTATCCAATAATTCTGTTAGCAGAGAATGAAGGCCTTGATCAGACTGCACAGATGTGCAGGCTGATCTGGGCTTTTGCTGTCCGCATATGCCTAAAGACATAGTGCAGCCCATTTAATGGCAGCTTCGAATTAAATCAATTTGAAATTGCAAGCACTGTTACTTTCTAAAATTCTGCACAGATTTACCTGAAATTTGATAGGTATGCACCTTTTTCTGATTCTGTCCCATTTAGAATTGACTCAAAACCAAACATCAAATTTTTACACATTTTTTAAAAGTACCTTTAGGTTTTTTCCTAGCAGTTAAGCAGATTGTGCCTATTTTGTTGTTATCTTTTCAGCTGCTTATCAAATTTCCTAGTCACAAAAGATACGGTTTTCTGTAGACTTTCAATTGGAAACTGATGAAATGAGTAATTTTCTAATATTCCACATTATATTATATATTACAGGAAGGGTACAGAGAAGGTATTGATGCAGGCAAAGAGTTAAGATTGCAGGATGGTTTTAATGAAGGCTTTTCACTGTCGGCCAGTACCTTGTTTAAAATTGCTGAACTTAGGGGTGAAGTCAGGTTAGTTCTCAATGTTTCAGAGCCATAATCCTTTTAATACCAAGCAAAACTGTAGCAGAGGACAGTCTGATTTTTTTTTAAATTATTTTTCAGAGAAAATAAGGATGACATTTCAGTGAATTATCTGCTAGGTGGATGTTTGACTTGAAATGTCAAGCCTTATTATAATAGTGCTGCAGTTGTGATTGGCCAGTTAATGGTTAAGCTTTTATTTTGATCTCTCTTTATTTTGCAATAATTAGTCCTAATCCTGTCAGTGTCTGGATGTGACTCACTACCCACACTGATAGTGCTGCCCATAGAAATACATTGCAGATACTTTTCATGATTAATTGGAGCTGTTTTTAAAGTCTTAAGGCTGCTCTGTCCAGGATATGTACTTCAGAAAGGAGGCAAAACATTTGTAAAGAGTTATGCCCCCCACACCCCCCTCACACACACACACATACACTCCAACCCCACACTGAAAGTGCTCCAGCATAAGAAAAAGCTCTTTATATCTTTATATCTTTATATCATATCCCAGCAACAGAAACAGACCCAGATCAGCCTGCACATTCAAGCACTTTGACTTGGGGCTTTGTTGCACACTTGCAGTCATTAAGTAATTGGATACTGCAGATTTTATTGTTGAAAGAGAAGGCATTTATCAGACTTCACAGAAAGCACAGGCTGATCAGTGATCAGAGCCTTTGTTGGGTGCATATGGTATAAGTTACTTTTTCTCTATTGCAGTTTATCTAATGCTTACTGTATTAACCCTAAGTGATCAGATGGACAAACCTGAGCAAACAGGCCCCTACAATTTTGCTTGGCATTTAGTTAACCCTTGTCCTGCTGAACCAGGATATACCCTGTCTTTGCAAACAGTTTAGATCTGGATTCAGTTAAGAAGCCAACTGATCAGGATCTGCATTGTTTGTCATTCAGTATGTGTATTTATATCAATAACCTGGATCAAGTTATCTGACTGGCTGAAAATTGGAAGTGGGCATGGCTTAATTTATTCAGCATGACAAGGGTTAAAGGGTTAAAGAGATATTATTTCAATACTTTGGTTTAGGGGTATTTTGACAGCAAAAAGTTCAGGCTCTAATCAGATGCCCTAGAAGGCAGTGTGTGATCTGGGTCTATATTAGTTATCCTAGTTCACTTCATGGAACAGTTGGCAAAAATTGGTCCAAATATCATCTGCTACAAGTAATATCTGTATATAATAGTATTGCATTTGTTTTTCTCTTTTCAGTGGCCTTTTATCACTTGGTCTTCTGAGAGGAGGGACTTTAGACAAAACAAATGAATCTCAGTTACAAGATCTTCTAGGTGATGTTGTAATGTATGAGACTGAGATGTTGAAATATGTTAAAGCTAGATTTGATAAAGTTAAATGGCTGAATAATACATCAAAGGAGATTGTCAAAGGAAGTGAACTAAATACTGATAGTCCAAAAACAGCTGTTGATACTTCTGAGGAACTTGTAAAAGGAACTGAACAACACAACATTCCAGGAAAGCTTCCTACTGCTGCTGATGATATTAACAGTGACAAAGAAACTAAAGAAAACTTAAAATCTCAAGGTTGTATGAAAGATAAATGTGAGGACAATAAAAAACATGACATTATAGATGATCAACCTAAACATGTTGAGGATAAATGTTCTGAAGGAGTGTTCACAGATATGAAACTCCATAAGTTTAAAGACAGATTAAAAGAACTAACTGAGTTGATATCACATACTTGATATATAAAAATATCTTGAGCAGTTTGTTAATAAAAATAGCAAAACTAAATTTGTCACAAATGTTATCTTGGGGAGGGCTACCCACTATCTATGTTTTTATACATGTATACCATTCATTTAATCTTAGCTCAGGGTAAAATTTCCAGCAGACGACATTTTGAAATATTTTTCTCAGAAAACAGGGTTTCATATATCATGCAAATTATCTTTAATGTTTTCTTCTGGGAAAAATAAGAAAAATACATGTATCACCAATTTGTTGTCTGCTTAATTTGCCCAGGGAGTGGTAAAGGTTAAAAAATGGAATTTTCTGGCTGACCTGCGCCTTTGCTGGATTTAAGTATGTGTGTATGTGTCTATAGTTAATTTTTTAACACCATGCATGCTGGTTGAAATTTCAGCAGCCCCCGCCAGGCCAGCAACATTCTTTCGTAGAGATTGATCATGAACTATTTTCTATGGTCATTCTCTCCGTTCTGCTGATTCAAGAAAGGCAGTCATCAGTTTCTGGTGAAAGAATGTGCACAATACGTTACCGCTTAGTGGACCAAGTCTGCCCAGTAAAAGTGTGGTTAGCTAAACTGACTGCCCTCGACATGACCCCAATAGGCTGTAAAACCTCAACACAAATGAACAAAATTTCGGTAGACAACATTCTGAAAGTTTTTATTTTTTTCCCAGAAAATAATATGTGATATTTTCACACCCTATCTAGACAATCCATTGTTTGCTGTATTGCCCAGAGAGGGCTAAATAATACAAATATGGGGATAGCTAGGAAAGTCTACAATCATGGAACAAAAGAATAAAGTAAGAATGACACCAAACAACATCACAGAATAGCACTCTAACGAAAACTGATCAAAGAGGAAATGCAACAGAAATACTGCTTTGGAACGTTAAACAGTAAAACTCGACATAAACCTGATTTTACAAGCGCTCAACCCTAGCCCTTAATCGCGCTACAGTTCCATCTACGTATAATTGACCGGTCCCCGTAGTTCCCTATCTCGTCAGTGGAAAGTCAGCAAAAGAAAACCACTAGTATGAGGGTGAGATGTTATGTAACCACCCTACCTTACTTCCTTTTGAGATCAACCTCATCTTGTTCTATGTAATTGCCCTCCAGCAGGGCATATTTGGCCCAACCATGTTCCAGTGCCATCATCCCTGAATCGGAAGAACCGGGGTCCTTTGCATTAACCAACTCCTCAACCACTGCGGTTCAGATAGAAGAAATGTTGTTGTTTTTTTCTTCTTTTTTTTTCTATTTCTTCTATCTGTACAGGGAAGTGGCCGAGTGGTTAGCACTCCCAACATCAGATGAGATCCCGGGTTTGAATCCCGTTGGAGGCAGAATTTAGCTCATGCCTGAACGGTGCTTCATTGCACAGAGCCTTTCGTTATCACCAATCGTCCCGATATGAGATAAAGAATGTTGAAAGGGACGTAAAGCACCAAATCATTATCATTATTCCGTAAGAATTTAAAAGAACCTGCAATATAAAGCTCTTTATTGCATATTTTCTCTTCGCTGGCAGCTAGTAGGCGTTTCCGTCTAGTTCTGCTTTACTCTTCAAAGGAGGTACAACTCCGTTAACACTCCCCAACCCAGTATTTTACTTGAGAAATCAACCTTATGACGTGTTCCCAGCGTAGACCAGTGTCAGATCAGCCTGATCAGGCTCTACAATGTTCGTTAATGGAACAGTCAAGGTCCATACATTCTGTTAGCGACCAGTGTAGAGTCTGATCAGCAGACTTCTCTATTTATCTAAACCGGTCGCTCATCCGAAGCACACAAGATGCAACCTAATTCCCGACTTCGGACATCTAAACTATTTTCTGAGATTTGATACATATTTGCATGTCACGTGTAAACATCGACAGTTATAAGAAAAAAATTTAGCATTTGTAATTATCAACACGTAGAAACGTAAGCTGGTAGACCATAGTTCCAGGTATGGGGCTATCCACTATCCACATATATTGTTATTTCTTCTCGAAAACATATATGTTGTGGGTACGTATTAGTAGCATCAATTGGTCATTGTTCGGACCCTGCATTACCGATTCCCTTTATGGTAGGTTCCAGCCTTGGTTTCGTACTAACAGAATACGTTAGCCTTAACACTCTGAATGAAATTTTCAGCAGACGACATATTGAAATATTTTCTGATTTTTTTCCAGAAAACAGGATTTGACATTTCATGCCAGTGTCTTCATTATTCCAATAGAAACAATTTGCATCCCAGAAAACAGGATTTGACATTTCATGCAAATTATCTCCACTGAATGCCAAATCGTATTTTCTGGAAAAAATATCACCAAATTGTCCTCTGCTAAATTAGCCAGGAGATTGGTAAAGGTTAATATAATCAAACTGGATGTTACATTCTGTGGTCTTAAACGCACATGGAGAGGGTCCATGTTCTCGTGTTCCCCAAAAATAACCTGCCTTGTTCCTTGAAAGTGATGTTTCAAAATTTCCATGTTCCCTTGTTCCTCAAAATTAGTCATGTTCCCTTGTTCCCTTAAAATATTTGCCAATGTTCCCTGACAATAAATGGGCATGTTCCATTGTGGAAGGCCTCAGAATTGATCTATGCAACAGATATAAGTGTGTATGTTTTTTTTTTTTTTTTTTTTTTGTTTGTTTTTTTGCGATGCAGAAGACGAAGTTTTGCAGGGAAAAAGGCAATAACTTCGAAATGTTCGGCAGCAAATGATGCAACGGACCCGGAGGTGTTATGTTTCGTTGAAGTTGGATCATTGAAATGTGACTGGTCAGTTCAGATCTTGATCGGCGACTTCATAAGCTCTTGAACACTGTCCGTTTTTCTGGACTAGCTGAACGTTATACATTACCAGCTCGCATTTCCAAGCGCTAATAACAAAATGCTAGTCAAAGTACTGACAGCCGCGACTGGTGGGTCAATTGTCTCTGAAGTGGTCCTGAACGGGGACTAATGACTATTTCATTTAACCCTTAACTTCCTGTGATTTAAGCGAACAGTGCAGACACTGATCAGACGCCGCGTTCTGTGGCTATTAATTTGGGTCTACACTGTTTGCCAATGTTCCAGCACTAAGCACAATCCACACAGCACTCTGACGTCACAGCGGCAGGACCAGCGCGGCTATAAATATGCGTTACCTGCATGGATTTCGTTTAAACCACTCAGGTGGACAACAGCAATATAACTCAGATTCTATCGACCCAAAGACGTTCGGTTTGAGAATAGAGCTCGGTTCGGAGACAATAGGTTGTGGGTTTCTGGTTGGTCCGTCTAAGGCTCGGTTTGATTTTATTGGTCAGTGTTAATCACGTGGACAACAGCCTTAATTCTTTCACTGTCACAGGCGATAATAATAGGCTTTTGCAAACAGCACAGATCCATAATGAGCCGTCTCATCTAGATCTACGCTGTTTGTCATTCAGTTTCTTCAACTTGACATATAAACTTCTTTCCAATCGATAGTTTGTTTCTGAAATTTGGCAGCGAAAGAGTTAAAGGAACTTTGGGTCGATTGTAATTACATTATCTCTAGCCATGTTTACACGTGACATGTTAAGCTACATCAGATCTCCGATGTTGGGATTCGGTTGCACAGAGTGCGCATACAGCATAAGCTCGTATTCTCTTAGCATTACGAAAACACGCCTATTCAAATATATACAAAATTTCACCTCATAAAAACTGAAAAATTTCAGATAAAAAAAAATCTGATATTTTTCATATTTCTGCACAAAACAGATTGTGGGTACTCGTTAGAACCGCCTCATCGAGGCGGTTCTGATGAGTACCCACAGGCTATGTTTTTGAGCAGAAATAAGAAAAATAATGTATACCCCTGTGAACTCCAATTTTACTATATAAAAGTGGGGTTTAAGGGGGTCAAAATTATATAGGTATGTTTTCGTGATGAGCTCAATTGTTAGAGACATAGGGAAGATGTATCACAAGAAGCATCTTAAAATAGGAAGATGAGCGACGAATAATAATAGATAATTTTTACAACTTGACTGGTGCTGGGGGCTGATCATGTTGGATAAGAACTCATGGATGACTTAGATGAGGTAACACGAACTATCCAAATTATGGTGCGTCTAAACACCCAATGCACATAAACAATCCCTTGAGAACCTACAAAGCCACCGATTTCATTCCGATTATTCACGTTAACCCTTAAAGCGCTAATCACAACAATTGTCGTCTGCTTTGTCTTCTGCCGGTTACTTTAAAAGTCATTGTTGCAAACAGTGTGGACCCAGATCAAACTGCTCCTTTAGGAGCAGTCTGATCTGGGTCCACACTGTTTGCCTATATGCAAAATGTAAGTTTGAAAAGTGTGCAAGAAGATGCAGCAGACGACATAAACAGACGACATTTTCAGATGCAGATTTTCTTGGCGCTTTAAGGGATAAACAGAGATAAACGGCAGCAAGTGTAATTTGGTTTAGCTCTTTGAAACATCATTGCGTGCCACTGCATCTTTTTATCACAGAAAAAAAAGATGATTTTCTAAGCTTTTTAAAAAAAACTAACATTGTTTATCTTACGAAAGCAATATATTTACGGAAGCACACTTGTACGAACGAAAATATGGGGAAAAGCGAAATTTACCAAACAGTTCTTTCTTCTATAGTTCTGTTTCCTATTTTAATACCATTTACAGCGGTAAGTTAAAAACCAGATACGAGTATCAAATATCCCCAAAACACTGCACTTAGTTAAGAAAGTCGACTTTAATGATATGAAAAATAACGCAGTTTAAAGGATCCCCTCCTTCTTCAGGGTAAATGGAAAACAACTTTTTTTCATTGCAAACTTTTTTTTTTCGTTTAACGAATCCCCTCCTAAAATTTGGTGAATAGAGCAAAGAATTGTATGGACAAATAGCCACAAGTGAAAAATAACGTTTTACGCAAAATATGACTATCTCACGACATACACTGTTTTCCATATTTACATTCATGGGCCAGTGACTGATTTTAACCGACTTGTCGAAAAAAAGCCTGTTTCTCAAAATTAAAATCCCGTATGTTAAATTGTTACATGTCCGACTAAAAAATGTATAGGTTAGCCCCCCGCCCCCCTCGCAACCTTTTTTTTTTTCTTCAATATATTCAGATTCAGCAATTATTTGAACCGTGACGACAGAAAACATACCATCGGACATGCGCGCCTATTGAAGATTCAGAGATCAGCCTGCGGATTCGCGCAGATCAGACAGATCAGACTGCGTGGATGCTCAGACTGATTTGGGTCTTTGTTGGACGTATACGTGTCAGAACTGAGGTAAGTTTCACCGGTGAAAAAAGAATATGTGAGATGGTAGCTGAAATACTTCGCAGGAAATTGATAAAGTATGCCAGCTAAAGACCTCGCACTGGAGAACAAAAATTTTAATGACTTTCAACAAGGGCTATTATGTTCTTCAAGAGACGATGAGGGAGAGAGGGTGGGGTGGGAGAGGTGATGCGTCGTGAAAGTTGTATCATAAAGCGATATTTAGTTCATAGCGGCATAAAGCTGAACGTCTGAGTACTTCTCTCCTTTCGACGTCTTTCGGAAAGTCGTTTTTTTATTTCTTTTTTAACTGACGCTTTACACAGAAGAAGTGATTTAAATTTGCAAAACCATTTGTCATAATTACCTATGCACAGATTTTTTTTTATTCTAGTCATTGGTTTAAAAAAAAAGTTGAGTACTTTCATTTTCCCCATAGTTAAACATTACTGAAAATGGTGCTGAAATCTGTAGGGTAGGTACAGTGAAGGCTGGTTTTCAACAAGTTCCACTTATTCAATATCTTAAATTTTCACAGTATTGAAAATCTGAAGTCAAGTCAATAAAATATTTTCATTTAGAATAAAACACCAAACAAAAACCGTCTTTCCAAGTGATGTCGAAAAGACAGTTGTCAAATATTGATAATTAGGCCTACTCACAAAAATTCTGCGATTTCCAAGGGAGCTGTGATGTATTTGTATTTTTTTCCGCTTTGATGTAGACATTAAAATAGTATATTTTTATATAAATTAATTTTAATGTATAAATTACATTTATTGCTAGATCTTTCTTGTGTCTGAAATCTTCATAATTCTATTATTATAAGTAGCATAATTTCAGTTAGACATAAATCTTAAAAGTATATTTCAATTCTACTAATTTTCTTTTAAGTATAATGAGTGATTTTTTTTCTTTTAGGAGCATCCATGAGCTACCACCCATCCTTGGACCCAATATACACGGTATTCCTAGGTCCGAGATCCATCCATCCTCCATCCATCCATCCATCCATCCATCCATCAATCAGCTTTTTATTATTTTTGCAAACTCAATACTTGTGTATTTCACGACATTTAAAGTCAGGTATCCGAATTTATATTCGGAATATGTATGTAAAGCTGAGTACCAGACCATGACGACGCTTTACGGTAATAAACTAATATGTCTGCTTTGAGTTCGAAAATGAAAGTTAAAATTGAGCAACGAATCAGAAGGTTTTTCTTCTATGCTGAATTAGTCTGAATGCTCAGTAGTCAGTTGATTGCAGTCTTTAACAACTTGGACTAGGTAGGTTCCTGACAAATTTATATGTGTGGATAATTGGGGGGAGGGGCGGGGATGTGTGGCTAGTGATCGTTTCGCCCGCAAACCACTTCCTCCTCTACTGTGCTTGCAACATCTCTATCAGAAAGTCGTTTTTTGCTTGATGCTTTACACAGAAGAAGTAAATTTTCAAACTTTTCTCATGATTTAATGCAAAACCATTTCTCGTAACTACCTATGTACAAAACATTTTATTCTAGTCATTGGTTTTTAAAAAATCAAATATTTTCACTTTTTCCCATAGTAAAAATGAAGCCAAATCATGCAGAAATCTTTAGGGTAAGTAATCTGGAGCCAGATTTTCAACAAGTTACTTATTCAATTTTTCTGAAATTTTCACAGTATTGTTGTGAAACATCAATAATTCAAATTCAGCAAAGAAAAGTAAAAAATATTTTCTTAGACAAAAATTCCAAAAAATTACTATACTATAGAAAATGCATGGGTCAGACCAACTTTTGTCCGTAAATTTAATTTGAGTGTAAATATTTGAGAACAAAACACAGAAACAGAAAAGACAAATGGCTTCTGATTAGATATGGTCAATCAGAACAAAATATTTTCATCTAAAATAAAATACCAGACAAAAAACATCTTTCCAAGAGATGTCGAAAGGACAGTAGTCATGGTTAATAAAGCACGAAAAGTTCTATTCTAGTCATGGTTAATATAGGCATGGCCAACATTGCCCAAGGCAGCAGGCAATGTTGCCCTACACACCTATAGTTACCACGCATCTTGGGAGAAAAAATCAGCACAACTCAAGAAATTTTACTGCAAACTAGTTTCGAAATTTAATCTTTCGTCAGTGCACAAAAATCTGCATGAAATTCACCTCTGTGTCCTGCCCATGTCTGTCAGCTGCTCCGTGCCAAAGTTACAAATCTCGCGAGTTGAAAACTGGCAAGAAACAGAAAGATTCACCTGGCGCTTTCATCTCAGTTTGTCAGAAGCATATCAGATACTATATCTCTAAGCATTGTCTAAGACTATAGAAGCAGTCAGTTTGTCAGAAGCATATCAGATTGTATAACTCAAAGCGTCTGCTGATAATCGTAAAGCTATAGAAGCAGTCGGATTTTGACACTGTATTATGGAAATTATTTTTATACACAGTTTTTCTACACACTCGTTTATAATTTTCATTTCATTAATTGAAGCAACTGCAGAAATTTCAAAGCTACCTAAAGCATTTGAAAAAGATAATTATTTATTCTTGACTACTTCAATAATGTTGTTCAACGTTAAAGAGACACTCACTGGAAGCAAATAGTTAATCATGGTGACATTTGGCAGGAATCGTAATGAAAAATAGAGCCAATCTAGTGTTTTTAGCTCACCTGAGCCGAAGGCTGAAGGTGAGGTATTGTGATCACTCACCGTCCGTCGTCGTCGTCGTCGTCCGTCTGTCCGTCCGTCTGTCCGTTCACAATCTTTAAACAACATCTCCTCCTAAACCACTGATTGGATTTTGACCAAATTTCACAGGAATGATCCTTGGTTGATCCTCTTTCAAAGTTGTTCAAATGGTTCCGGTCTATTGCATATCTAGGTCACAGGAGCTAAAAATAGATTTTTTAACTGAAAACTCAAAAAATCTTCTCGTCAGAAACCACTGGACCGATTTCAATAAAATTTTGCAGAAATGTTCCTTTGGTGATCCTCTACGAAGATTGTTCAAGCCATTTGGATTCGTCAAAAAACATGGCCGCCAGGGGGCGGGGCTTATTTTCCCTATATATCTATATAGAAAACTTTAAAAAATCTTCTTGTCAGAAACCACTGGACCAATTTCAGAATAATTTTGCAGAAATGTTCCTTTGGTGATCCTCTACCAAGATTGTTCAAGCCTTTTGGATTCGTCAAAAAACATGGCCGCCAGGGGGCGGGGCTTATTTTCCCTATATATCTGTATAGAAAACTTTAAAAATCTTCTTGTCAGAAACCACTAGACCGATTTCAATATAATTTTGCAGAAGTGTTTCTTTGGTGATCCTCTACCAAGATTGTTCGAGACATTTGGATTCGTCAAAAAACATGGCCGCCAGGGGGCGGGGCTTATTTTCCCTATATATCTATATAGAAAACTTTAAAAATCTTCTCGTCAGAAACCACTGGACCAGTTTCAATATAATTTTGCAGAAATGTTCCTTTGGTGATCCTCTACCAAGATTGTTCAAGCCTTTTGGATTCGTCAAAAAACATGGCCGCCAGGGGGCGGGGCTTATTTTCCCTATATATCTATATAGAAATCTTTAAAAATCTTCTTGTCAGATACCAGTAGACCGATTTCAATATAATTTTGCAGAAATGTTCCTTTGGTGATCCTCTACCAAGATTGTTCAAGACATTTGGATTCGTCAAAAAACATGGCCGCCAGGGGGCGGGGCTTATTTTCCCTTTACATCTATATAGAAAACTTTAAAAAATCTTCTTGTCAGAAACCACTAGACCGATTTCAATATAATTTTGCAGAAATGTTCCTTTGGTTATCCTCTACAAAGATTGTTCAAGCCATTTGGATTCGTCAAAAAACATGGCCGCCAGGGGGCGGGGCTTATTTTCCCTATATATCTATATAGAAAAGTTTAAAAATCTTCTTGTCCGAAACCACTGGACCGATTTCAATATAATTTTGCAAAAATGTTCCTTTCGTGATCCTCTAGGAAAATTGTTCAAGCCATTTGGATTCGTCAAAAAACATGGCCGCCAGGGGGCAGGGCTTGTTTTCCCTATATATCTATATAGAAAACTTTAAAAATCTTCTTGTCCGAAACCACTGGACCGATTTCAATATAATTTTGCAGAAATGTTCCTTTGGTGATCCTCTACCAAGATTGTTCAAGCCATTTGGATTCGTCAAAAAACATGGCCGCCAGGGGGCGGGTCTTATATTCCCTGTATATCTATATAGAAAACTTAAAAAATCTTCTTGTCAGAAACCACCAGACCGATTTCAATATAAATTTGCAGAAATGTTCCTTTGGTGATCCTTTACCAAGATTGTTCAAGCCATTTGGATTTGTCAAAAAACATGGCCGCCAGGGGCGGGGCTTATTTTCCCTATATATCTATATAGAAAACTTAAAAAATCTTCTTGTCAGAAACCACTGGACCAATTGCTATATAATTTTGCAGAAATATTCCTTTGGTGATTCTGTACCAAGATTGTTCAAGCCATTTGGATTTGTCAAAAAACATGGCCACCAGGGGGTGGGGCTTATTTTCCCTATATATCTTTATAGAAAACTTGAAAAATCTTCTTGTCAGAAACCACATGACCAATTTCATTATAACTTGGCAAAAGTGTTTCCATGGTGACCCTGTACCAAGATTGTTCAAGTAATTGTGATTCGTCAAAAAACATGGCCGCTAGGGGGCGGGGCTTATTTTCCCTATATATCTATATAAAAAACTTTAAAAATCTTCTTTTAAGAAATCGTTGGACCGAGTTCAATGTAACTTGGCGGGAATGTTGCTTTTGTGACCCTCTACAAAGATTGTTCAAGCCTTCATGATACGTCAAAAAACATGGCCCCCAGGGGGCGGGGCTTATTTTCCATATATATCTGTATAGAAACCTTTAAAATTCTTCTTGTCAAATACCTCCTGACTGATTTCAATAATGCTTTAGTAACCCTCTACCAAGAATGTTCAAGCAATCCTAATTTGTCAAAACACATGGCTGCTAGGGGATGAGGCTTATTTTCCCTATAGATCTAAATAGAAAACTTTAAAAATCTTCTTGTCAGAAACCACTGAACTGATTTCAATTTAACTTGGCAGGAATGTTCCTTTGGTTACCCTCTACCAAGTTTGTTCAAGCTGTCATGATTCGTCAAAAAAAAAACCTTCTTTCAAGATTAAGTCAAGTCATGATGTGTTAAAAAGAAAAAAACATGGCTTGGTGTGTTGTGGGGGTGGGGGGGGGGGGTGCAGGGCTATAAAATTTATACATAAATCTTAGAGCAGTGAACTTGGCTGAATCTTCAACAGTAAGTATGCAAATCTGTTTGCTCAGGTGAGCGATATAGGACCATCATGGTCCTCTTGTTTTTTGTTTTTTTTTTGTTTTTTGTTTTGCCTGCATCGTTACAGATTGTGACCCTGTCCTGCATCAACAATAACAATAACACTTGGGCTAACTGAAAATTAAGCAACTGCCATGCCCTTTTCTAGGCTGTGCCTAAATTCATATTATGGAAATAGGCTTAGCCTAAATGCGAGCACAGCACAGACCTATCTGTAGTCTCTTCAAAAGTCCTTCACAGCATCATTAAAGAATGAATATCAGTATATATAAAATATATGTGAATCAATAATAAATAATAAAAATAATCAGCAAAATATGTTCGTGACACTTATTGACACTTGTTTCTTGTCACTTCGTGACACTTATTAGTGACTAGTGAGACCCAAATTTTGTGACTAGCAGTATAATCAAGTCCGCCCCAGTCCCTGACAACTTCTGGGAAGAAAAAGGAAGAAAATTTTAGTCAGAGCGATTTGTGCTGAAAGTATATATCCTTGTATGTTACTTTTCCTTGATCATATTCTCTACTGTTGAGCTCACTTCGTTCAAAATAGATGCCTTGATTTGCCTGGATGTTAGAATTTGTATATCAATCAATGATGACAGTTATGAGTTAATTTTCAGTTAACCTTGTCAACTTTGGTATAAGTTTGTGTTTGATACATAGAGGAATTGTCCATAGAAATTGCAATGTGTTGTAAATATAAAAATTAATTTAGGTTACTAAATATATTTTCTTTTTAGCTCACCTGAGCCGAAGGCTCAAGGTGAGGTATTGTGATCACTCACTGTCCATCGTCGTCGTCGTCCGTCCGTCCGTCCTTCCGTCCGTGCACAATCTTTAAACAACATCTCCTCCTAAACCACTGATTGGATTTTGACCAAATTTCACAGGAATAATCCTTGGTTGATCCTCTTTCAAAGTTGTTCAAATGGTTCCGGTCCATTGCATATCTAGGTCACAGGAGCTAAAAATAGATTTTTTAACTAAAAACTAAAAAAATCTTCTCGTCAGAAACCACTGGACCGATTTCAATAAAATTTTGCAGAAATGTTCCTTTGGTGATCCTCTACGAAGATTGTTCAAGCCATTTGGATTCGTCAAAAAACATGGCCGCCAGGGGGCGGGGCTTATTTTCCCTATATATCTATATAGAAAACTTTAAAAATCTTCTTGTCAGAAACCACTGGACCAATTTCAATATAATTTTGCAGAAATGTTCCTTTGGTGATCTTTTCAGAAACCACTTGACCGATTTCAATGTAACATTGCAGGAATGTTTCTTATGTTACCCGCTATCAAGATTGTTCAAGCCGTCATGATTCGTCAAAAAACATGGCCGCCAGGAGTCGGGGCTTATTTTCCTTATATATCTATAGAAAACTTTAAAACTCTTCTTGTCAGAAACCACTGAACTGATTTCATTATAACTTTGCAGAAATGTTTCCTTGGTGACCCTCTACTAAGATTGTTCAAGTAATCATGATTCGTCAAAAAACGTGGCTGCCGGGGGCAGGGCGTATTTTCCCTATATATCTATATATAAAACTTTAAAAATCTTCTTTTCAGAAACCAATGGACCGATTTCAATACAACTTGGCAGGAATGTTTCTTTGGTGACCCTCTACAAAGATTGTTCAAGCCGTCATGATTCATCAAAACATGGCCGCTAGGGGGCGGGGCTTATTTTCCCTATATATCTATATAGAAAACTTTAAAAATCTTCTCGTAAGAAACAGTTGGACTGAGGTCAATGTAACTTGGCAGGAATGTTGCTTTGGTGACCTTCTACCAAGATTGTTCAAGCCTTCATGATATGTCAAAAACCATGGCCCCCAGGGGGCGCGGGGCTTATTTTTCGTCTATATCTGCATAGAAAATTTTAAAATTCTTATTGTCACATACCCCATGACCGATTTCAATATTACTTGGCTGGAATGTTGCTTTGGTGAACCTCTATCAAGATTGTACAAGCAGTCATAATTCGTCAAAAAACATGGCTGCCATGGGGTGGGGCTTATTTTCCCTATATATCTAAATAGAAAACTTTAAAAATCTTCTTGTCAGAAACCACTGAACAGATTTCAATATAACTTGGCAGGAATGTTCCTTTGGTGACCCTCTACCAAGTTTGTTCAAGCTTTCATGATTCGTCAAAAAATATGGCCGTTAGGGCTTAGGGCTTTATAGCTATATAAAACTTTTTAAACCACTGGACCAATTTCAATATAACTTGGCAGAAATGTTCCTTTGGTGACCCTCTTTTAAGATTCAGTTCAAGTCGTCAAGATTTGTAAAAAAAACATGGCCGGGGGTGTGGTGGAGGGGGGTGGGGGTGGTTAGTGCTATAAAGTTTATACAAAAATCCTAGAGCAGTGAACTTGGCTGAAACTTCAACAGTAAATATGCAAATCTGTTCGGTCAGGTGAGCGATATAGGACCATTATGGTCCTCTTGTCTTTCTCTCAGTACTGCTTAGTCAGCTATGACCATGATGGCAGGTTTGTGGGTGTGGCACATAAGTTATCACAAAAAAAAAAAAAAAAAATGAATTTGTGACCAAGCCACCAGCAGAATAAAACTGTTTACAGGAAGTCCACATGGGCAGGCAATTCATACCTAGCCCCTGCTGAACCCTAGGATATATATATATATATATAGAAACCTAAATTAATTATTTTTTGATTTATAGCCCATCCAAATCACACACACACACAAAAAAAAAACATTTTAAAAAAAATGTGCCGCACCCCTATGATTTTTCCCAGAGTAAAAATGGTGGCAAATTATACAAAAAATCTATAGGGTAGGTAGTTTGAATGCAGGTTTTCAACAAGTTCCATTTTGTTTAAAATTTATGAAATTTTCACACTACTGTTGTGGAACATCAGCAGTGATTTTTTTAGGCGTGCATCCTGCGTCCTGTACGCATAATTTCGCCAGAGGACGCAAAAAATTAGCCTCGGTGAGTCCCGTGGACTCCTAAAAAATCTCGAATGTACGTACGTTTTGTTTCTTGAAGTCTACTTTCATTTTTGGAAAAAGGGAATGCACAAGCGGTGTTTCAGTACAGTATTTGGTAAAAGCCAGCACTGAAAGGCGTTGTATCTCTACGGTACACCGATTTTACCTATACAGTCAAATAATCAATACCAAGTTGTCCAGTATCGAAGGAAACCGTAGCAGATACTAAAGTATTGGTTTTTAGTCTGATGAGATCTTTTATCGTAACACCGTTTGACCTTGCAGTTGTCAACAGGAAACCGCGATCATTTTTTTTTTTTTTTTTTTTTTTTTTTGGAAAGAACAAAAAGATGCACCCTAAAAAGGTAATAAAACTAGACCCCAAACAGCAAATGCTGTTCGGTCTGCTAGGTCAGCAGACATGGACAACAAAGTCTGAGACTGCCGATGATGGCGATCTCGATAACGAAAACCCCCAGTCCCAAACTGAACCCACAAAGCATCAGACAAAAATGTCTCTGCTTTGTATCACGGTCTAGTCAAAACAGACAAAATGTCTGTCCTTAATCATGTATCACAGGTATTTGATCATCTGTCACTAAAACTGAAGATTTATGAAAACATTTTCATAAGCCTGTGGGTGAAAACATTTTAACACTTCACTTTTAATAGACTGGTATTATAGTTTCATATTTCTCAGGAAGTTTTCTGGAAAGAATTAAAGCAACTCAGTCACCACTATTTACTTTTATTGCACATCCAATTGAAATACCAAGAAAGTAATTATAAAACACTGTTACACAAGTTTAAATGAAAAGTCTAGGACGCAACAAAATATTTCACCACGAGTCCCAGGCTGGATGCATAGTTTCAGTTTGGGGTGCATGAATTCTGGACCTAGCGAGTCCCAGGACCCATAAAGGCAAAACTGTAAAAAAATCACTGCATCAGTAATCTAAAATCAGTGAAAAAAAGCAAAAAAATAGTTTCAAGTAATTTTTTTTTCTTCAAAAATCCAATTTTCTATAGAAATTGGATAGGTCAGACCCATTCCGGGCCACATTGAAGGTTAATTTTACAGTAAATATTTGAAAACAAAGCACTAAAACAGGTAAAACAAATGGTGCCTGATATGAAGATATGGTCAATCAGAACAAGACATGTTCTTCTAAAGGATAAAATGCCAAGTGAAGTCTCTTCAGCGAATGTCAAAAGGACAGTAGGATGGTGCAGTACAGAGCAAAGATGTGCAGATAAACATTTTCACCTGTTTTATAAAACATTCAACTCACAAGTCTATAGGTACTGCTGTTCATTGACCTTCAGGCAGTTATATACGTTGAGGGAATTGACTATTATAAGTATTCTTTTTACCCATTGGTAATTGTCCAGTGAAATGTCCTCCCACCTGTCAGAAATATTTGTAGGCTTGCTGAGCCTGGAAGACTGCAGTTTTGTGAGTGTGTTCATTGCTCTCAGGGGTCATTTCTTTTAGAATCTATTTTGATACTAGTCTAAGTTACAGATATAGTAACAACAACCATAGGTCTTGGTAAGAGTGGGTATCAGGTCAATATTTTGCTGATTTCTCCACAAAATCCTATGTTGTGGGTACTCATTTGAAGCGCCTTGGCTTTCTCTATTGTTACGGCCTAGCACTCCTACCTTCTATAATCTGCCTTGGCAGATTACGCATAGCTTGTAGGTATATATTCAGTCTCTGACAACTGTGTCAGGGAGTCGACTCTTTGGCTCAGTGGTTAGAGCATTGGATTTTTATCCAGGCAGATCATTTCCAAATCCCAAGGTAGGTGGGAAATTTTTTTCAGCTATGCTTCATTCCTTTGTTATACATGTAGCTTTTATGTTGTAAGAGGGGGGCTCATCCGGGACAGGACTTTACTTCACCGAAAATGGCTTCAGGTCATCATAAATGGTGACTTCCTTGAAACGGAAGAGTGTTACGGCCTAGCATTCCTACCTTCTATAATCTGCCCTTGGCAGATAATGCATAGCTTGTAGGTATATATTCAATCTCTGACAATTGCGTCAGGGAGTCGACTCTTTGGCTCAGTGGTTAGAGCATTGGATTTTTATCCGGGCAGACCGGGTTGAATCCCATGGTAGGTGGGAAATTTTTTTCAGCTATACTTCATTCCTTTGTTATGACTTTCATGTCATAAGATTGAAAACATACGTTTTGTGGGTACTCATTAGAAGTGCTTTTTGGAGGCACTTCTAATGAGTACCCACAGTATATGTTTTCGTGGAGAAATAAGATAGATATCAATACCTTTTGGATTGAAATAAAAAAGCATCTCATCAAGAGCTATGAACAACAACAGAAGAAAGAAGACGAAAAAAAAAAGAATATAACTATATTGTGAAGCACAGATAAATGTATTGAAACTTAAACACTTTTTACTTTGCTCCCTATAAACTGACGATATATTTTTTTTGGGGAAAAAGTTAGATTCTTATATACCCTGACTTTTCTTTTTTTGTCACTTTGATAAAATCATAAACTGCCCTGGTACACTGTCAATGCCAAGCTTTTATAGCAAGGGATTTACCTGGGAGTATGTATCTTGTTTTGAATCCAGGATTTTTAAGTCTAAATGTAGCTCACATCCCAACAACTTGTCAAAAAAAGCTTGTTAGTTCAGTAATCATGACATAGCACTGCTCTCTACTAAATGTCTGAAATGGAGTGCTAGACTGATGGGTATGTAAGTCACATCCACCTGCTTGTGACCTCTGGTTTAAATTGTAGCTCTAACAACACTTTTGGAATTTGTTAGAATGTTAGGACTTGTTAAGGAGGAGTATTTGGTAGTTATATAGGATATTTTTTCTGGTTTCACCGTAAAAATATGTTGTGGGTGCTCATTAGAAGTGCCTCAGTGAGGCACTTCAAATGAGTACCCACAAGATATTTTTTAAGGACAACTGAAGAAAATCATCCCGGAATTACCATCAAATACTCCTCCTTATTAAGTCCTCTTGCATTTTTGTTTCCTTTAATACTGAAATGGTCAGTTAATTTTTTTAGGTTTAGAATCTTGCCCAAACCAAAATGACTACCAATTTAACTGAAGAACAACTTCGAAGAATAGAGGAAAACAAGAAGAAAGCTTTGGCAAGGAGGGCTGAAAAATTAACACAAAGCAACAGTCCACAAAAACCAAAACCAGTTTTTAATAGACCAAAAGACAGTACTTCAAGTAATACTATTAATGCTTCCTCAGTGCCTTTCAGCGGGGTAAAATCTGCTCAAAGAAACAATGCTGAATCATCTGGCATTCAACCATTAAATTATAATGGCAGTGGTAGTAACAAAGTGGTGGGAAAATCAAGTACTGAATGTGTTGGACCTGGTGACGGATTTAATAAAACCCATGAATACAGTGTAAAATCAAATATACAAAATGATAATAGACCATGTAATGCAGGAAATGTAAGTGGCAGTTTGAACTCTGGCACCAAGATACATGTAGGTATTGCACCAAGAACAAGCCTTTCAAGTACCATTTCAAAGCCAGCTGTCATGAGTGAAAAGAAAGAATTAAGTGTACAAGAAAGAATTGAAGAAAACCGCCGTAAAGCTTTAGAAAAACGTGCAGAGAAACAGAAGTTAAGTCCACTTAAACCTGCCTCTGGTGCTTCTGAAAATAATTTAGATAAAGTTAACGCTAGTCATTTCATTTCTTCAAGTTTAAATCAAGGTCACAAGTCTGGAAAAAACAATGTTGCTGTTGCCTCTTCAAAAATTTCAGAAAGTGTTCATGCAAATGATATGACTAGCAACTTTTCATCAAATACTGTCAAATCATCTGATTCTTGGACAGCTAAAGAATCAACCAATCAGCAGCTGAGTTCAGTGTCACATGACAGAAGTGGCTCAGGTAATATGTTCAAGAATTTTGGAATGAAGCCTGTGAAGGGATCTTGTGTGCTGATATCTAGAGACAGATTTGAAGTCAAAGTTGGCTTTAGTGCTCCATTGGTGCAGTTCTTCAAGACCATGGATACAAAATTATATGGTAAGTATGGTGAATATCGTACTGTATTTACCCAGGTCTGTGGAAATATCATATCTGACTTGTCCAGCTTGACCCATTTCCCCGCAGACAAGTAAGGTTTCAGTTTACTTGTCCTTGGAGGCTGGGATGATGACCTCACAGCTCTAGCTAAGAAGAATATTCTGATTATGAGATACATATATTTCTTATTTCTCAAAGAAAACGTTGTGGGTACTCATTAGAAGTGCCTTGGTGAGGCACTTTTAATGAGTACCCACAATATATGTTTTCTTTGAGAAATAAGAAAAATGTATAACTCCTAATCTGGATACTCTTCTTAACTAGCTATGAAGTTCTTGTCCCAGGACAAGTAAATTGAAATTTCTTACTTGTCCTCAAGGAAACGGGACAGATTGGACAAGTTGGGCATGGTATTGTCACAGTCCTGGTATTTGCACCCATGATAGATTAACCTTTACCGCTTTCTGGGCATTTTCAGCAGATGACAAATTGATGATATTTTTCTTATTTAGGAGACAATTTGCATGAGATGTCATACCCTGTTTTCTGTGAAAAATAAGAAAAATATTTCAAAATGTCGTCTGCTGAAAATTTTACCCAGAGTGCTAAGCGTTAAATTCCTCTTTTATTTATAAAAGATTTCTCAGTTGTATCTACCATTGCAGTCTTCGCGAAATCGTTTCTACTGATGCAGGACAGCTGTCAGACAGACTGTAATATTTTGCAGGATAGATAAATATCAGCAGGACTGACGGCACATTTGTTATCAGAATATTATGTTCTTTGCTAAGATTCACAGGACATTTGTCAGACAGACTAAAAGTTTTTGCAGGACAAAATGAAAAAAATGGCAGTTTTGTCAGGCAGTCATGCACTTTTCGCGAAGACTGCATTATATCTTACCCAAGATACATGTATGGTCAGAGATTGGAAAAAGAAAAGTTTTCATACCTTCAGATGAGACACTTTTTTTAATTAAAAAGTGTTTATACAGTAATATATATTTTTTTTTTTTAGTATTTTTCGACAAAAACATATGTTGTGGTTATTTGGCTGTGTAACTCACGGGAAATACCCTTATGAGGTGTCCTCTAATATGCATTTCCATAGTGAGAGAAGAAAATATTTATCTGAAAGATATGTGTTTGCTTTTATGGCATACCTTAGTTACCCGAAGCATTCAGACAGACAGGTGTAAGCAAACAGTGTAGACCCAGATCAGACACCTGATAATATGGCATCTGGTCAGTGTCTGCACAGTATGTTACTCATCCAGCAGTTTTTGACATATTGGCAGGTAGTAAAATGGATGCTAAATTTTTTGCATATATAAGTGATGTTGAGGTGTCCAAATATTTAGGGTAAATATGGTAAGGTAAATTTCCTAAAATTTTGAACACTTTTATTTCATACTATTTTTGCCTACTTTTTGCTTTTTATGCAGTTGTTTCTTAAAAAAACTTAGTGAAATGGCAAACAGTGCAGACCCAGATCAGACTGCTCCTCAGGAGCAGTCTGATCTGGGTCTGTACTGTTTGCATACATTTATGTCATTTTGTCAGAAACTTTGGTGTTCGAAATTTTAGGACATTTACCAAACTGAATCTTTTTATCATGGATATGATCTGGTTTGTTTTAACATTTCAGATGCTGTGACAAAGAAGTGGTCTTTCAAATTGTCAGAATACCAGTGGTTTAGTGAGTGCCTTCTATATATATGATGCATATCACATGAAAAGTGCCCTTATTCTGTATGCTGGGAGCCGGGTCCCAGATCAGTCTGTGTATGTATGCAGTCTGATCAGGGTCATTGCCGCCCAGTTATAGAATTATTAGACCCTGTAATAGATCAATTAACTGAAGAGAGCCAGATCAGGCGAAAGAAGACGCACAATACTGGTTAACCACTTAGAAGACTAAGCCTGCCCAGGAAAAGTGAGGTTAGGTAAACTGACCGCATTTGACATGACCCCATTGGGTTGACTGGGCCATAAAACCTCAACTCAAACAAACAGACCACAGATGCATACATTGATTTAGACCTTCACTGTTTCCACTTAATTGCACATGACGTAAGGCCCTTTTCTAACTTTGCACATCATATTTTTATTTTGCATAGCAAGCATTAAAATGTTTTCGTGGCCAAAATAAATGCCTGTATGTTCCAGTTAAAGAATTGGCCCTGGAGGCCTAATACTGTATTTGCTGTAAGTAAACACAAAAAAAGGTCTCTGAGCGAACTGCATAACTCCAGATAAGGAACTTTTTTCAACCAAACAATCGGGTGGTTGGGTGAAGCAAAGGTGTCGGGTATCTTACGTCACTGGGGCGTTCAAATAGTATTGGCAGTGGGTCAAGGCCTGTTATCCTTGTAGCAGGTAAGGGTAGAGGATGGAGGTTTTTATTTCTTCTGTTTCTTCGTTTTCATTCATTTTCCTTCATTTTCTCCCCTGTCCATCTCTTTCATCTCCTGTACTATCTCTTATAGATATCTCTCTTCTCCCTTTCTCTGGGAGACAACAGAAAATGACCCTCAAGGGTTGACGTGTCGTTAAACCCCAACTCAATCAATCAACCAAACAATATTTATATTTTTCTTATTTCTCCACAAAAATATATGTTGTGGTAGTCATTAGAAGCGCCTTGATGAGGCGCTTCTAATGAGTACCCACAATGTATGTTTTCATGGAGAAATAAAAAAAATATAAATATTGTTTGGTTGATTGATTGAGTTGGGGTTTAACGACATGTTAAATACTTCTTATCTAGAGCTATGAAACCATATAGTCCAAGATGCTGCAGAATGTGGCACCTGATTAGAGTCTACACTGTTTTGAGCACATTAGCAGGTAGTATAATATAGGATAATATAGTAATAATATAGGAATCAAACATGGTTTTTCATGCATTAACATTCGCCAGGTCCCTTGGAAGGTGTTGAAAACCGAGGCTAAAGGCCGCAGTTTTCAACACCTCCCTAGGGACCTGGCGAATGTTAATGCGTTGAAAAATCATGTTCGATCACTATTATTGCATAAAAACTGAAAACATTTGCTACTTTTTGCGTTATTTCTTGCACTATTTGTTTCACCTTTTCACGGATGTCGCGCGAACGCTATTTCCACGGACTATGCTCGTTCTGACGGCAGCAATTCTGTGGCCCCGGTACGAGCATATTGAAAGTTGCGTAGCCGTGCATTAACAGTGCATGAATTGCCTTGTTAATACACAGCTTTTCGATGGTTAATGCACGGCTGTTAATAACATGCGACACTGCTTTTATGCAATAATGGACATTCAAACTTGAGAACAAGTAGGGTAAGGAGGTAAGATGTCTAAATAGGGTAGGCACACATGTATATAGAGCCCTGCATTACAAGAAAATATGTGAAAGTTTTGGATATTTCAGTGACAGCATTGAAAGGCCTCGGCCCATCAGTTGATATTGAGCCACTACCAGAGGCTATCCTTAAGGCATTTAGTGTACAGATCAAAGGCGAGATTCCACACAGGGAGATACCTATAGCAGACTTGTCCAAGGTTGAGCCCACCCTTGTAAACTCTTTAATGTCATTCCAGAGACAAGGGGTCAAGTAAGTATGATATGGAGCAACTATAGAATCTGTCCGCTGCCTAAATTGGTCATGTTTTGCTTTTCCAAGTGTATGCATTGAAAGTTAGGGTTAACCCAAAGCCGTAACCCTAGGTGGCGGACAGATTCTGTAGTTATACAGTGCAATACATTATAAGATGTCTCCAGATAGGCACTTTTTTTCAGCTTAAATTTATTGCTTTTTTTCTTATTTCTCCACAAAAGTATATGTTGTGGGTACTCAATATTTTCCTGATAAGCCCTCTTAACTGGAGTGTGATCAGGTGTAGTGTATATACATATTTAGAGAGTGTGTTTTTTTATACAACTGAAAACGGATATCTATATCCCGGCATTGTTGTGTGCCAAGGGGTATATAATTTTTGCTTTTCTATTCATCTGTTCATTCATACGTACGTACATTAGTTTGTCCTTCTGTAGCATTAGAGGACATCTGCATCAAAGTTTTTCTTTTAAGATGTTATATCATCCAGGTCTGTATGTTTATTATCTTATACGATATGTTTCTTGACAAAACCTATATGTTTGTTAGATTACCTCAGTGAGTCTATTCTAATGAGTGCTTACTACATGTTTTCATAATTCAGATTAGAAAGGGAAAATGAAATATTCATCATTTTCTTTTTCATTACAAAAACTGATGTGGTTGAGTTTTGAATGACCCTTAAGGTTAATTTTGAATGACACTTAAGGTTAATTCCTGAGTTTACCTGATGTGGTTCATTTTGTTTTGCAGTTATGGAATCTGGAAGAATGGCAGAGTTTTAATAGCAGATGACATGGGCTTGGGAAAGACTATCCAGGCAATATGTCTAGCTTGTTACTATAGAGACGAGTGGCCGGTGTTGGTAGTGGTACCCTCTTCAGTGAGATTTGACTGGGCACAGGTAATCAACACACAGATCTATATTTACCCTTTTCAGACACCTTACATAGCATAAGATAATGAGTATCCAGGTAATATTGTTACGAGCCAGGCGTAACGAGAAAGAAATGAAAGTGAAACCAGCAACAAGCTTTAAGTTATTAACAATATTTATTCCACAAAAAAAATAAGACAAGATTCAAAACAAAAGAATGTAAGTAGACAGTACCTTTCAAGTTTATGTCACAAAGTCCCTCTGAAATAATCCATGAGAATTTATAAAAGAAATCCTTTGAATATCAGTTTCTGATCCCACAATTTAATGTTCCTGAATTCAGAATTTAGGTCCAGAATGAATAAAATAGTAAAGTAATCCAGTATAGAATAATTTCCAGTGAAAGTATACAAAGATGCCCAGATGAAAATCTGTTCTCCTTATATAATATCAAAGAAGGTTCTAGAAAAAGAATTTTCTACAAGCATCTCTTATTTTCCAGTTCCAATCAAGAAACTTCTAAATCTTCCATGACATTCCAAAAAGAACTCAGTCCAGAATCAAGGACGTAAACATCATGTTATTGTAAACATGTTGAACATTCCAGAAAGTTATTTTTGGAAACATTGTAAATAAAGCTATTTATGGAAACATAGTAAACATGTTGTTTAAAACAATTGAACACCCTGTTATATAACACTTCCCCTCTTCAGGGAAAAGAAAGATTTATGTAATAAAGCTTTCTTTTGCCATAAAATTATCATAAAATAAAATACTGATAAAGGCAATTATTATCTTATATACAGCAAGTTACAGGAAACCACAGATCAAGACATCATGCTCTGGACAAGGCATCAGGAATAATATTATCTTTTCCCCTGATATGCCTGATGTCAAGATTGTATTCCTGTAACAACAGACTCCATCTGAGCAACCTCTGATTCTTGTTTTTCATCTTATGGATGAAAGTCAGTGGATTGTGATCACTGAAAACAACAATAGGTGAGGACGAAGAAGTCAGATAAACTTCAAAATGTTGAAGAGCAAGAATGAGAGACAAACATTCTTTCTCTACTGTAGAATAATTCTTTTGATGTTTGTTAAACTTTTTGGAAAAGTAACAAACTGGATGATCCACACCATTGTCATCCTCTTGCAGTAATACACCACCTGCACCAACATCACTCGCATCTACTGCTAACTTGAATTCTTTATTAAAATTCGGTGCCAAGAGAACCGGCTCACTTCTCAGTATGGCTTTCAGTTTATCAAAGGCATTCTGACAATCACTGGTCCACTTAAACCTCATTCTTTTACTAAGTAAATTAGTCAGTGGCTCAGCAATGACAGAAAAATTATTACAGAATTTTCTGTAATAACCGGCCATACCAAGAAACCTCATCAGTTGTCTTTTGCATGTGGGCACCGGAAAATTTGAAATAGCTTCAACTTTAGCCTCTATAGGTTTAACCTGACCATGACCCACAACATGTCCTAGAAATGTTAAAGTTGCATGACAGAATTCACTTTTAGCAAGGTTTATTGTCAATTTTGCTTCACTTAGTTTATCAAAGAATGCTTTGATAGTTCCAAGATGGTGATTCCATTCATCACTGTATATGATGGCATCATCGATGTAAGCATCGCAATGCTCGATTCCAGCTATTATGGTGTTGATTAAGCATTGAAATGTTGCTGGAGAGTTTTTCATTCCGAAAGGCATTACTTTATAGTGATATAATCCATCAGGAGTAACAAATGCTGAGATCTCTTTGGCTCTTTCTGTGAGAGGAATTTGCCAAAATCCTTTCAGAAGATCAAATTTAGTTATATATTTTGAATTTCCAACTTTGTCAATACAGTCATCCATTCTTGGTATGGGAAAAGTGTCTGTTTTACTCAAATTATTGACCTTCCTGTAATCGGTGCACATCCGATATGTTCCATCAGGTTTTGGCACAAGAATGCAAGGTGAACTCCTTTCACTTTGACTTGGTTCAATGAAATCATTGTCCAGCAAATACTGAATTTCCTCCTTAAGATATTTTTGTTTTGTTGGGTTCATTCTATATGGATGTTGTTTGACAGGTTGTGAGTCCTCAACATTCACATCATGATAAATTTTGTCAGTCCTTGTAGGAATATCCGGAAATAAGTGTTCATATTGATAAATTAACTGTTTCAGTTCTTTTCTTTGGACTGGATCTAGGTGTGAAAGTTTCTGGTCGAGATCCTTTAGAATGTCAGAATTCTGAAGTTTTGATGAAGCAGGATCAGATTTGATGAATTTCATGTCTTCAGAGTTCATTTCACTTTGTTCCTGAGGGACTGAACTAACAACACTAATTGGTGTAACAGAAGAGCTATCCCTATCTATGTATTGTTTAAGCATGTTAACATGACATAACTGTTTTTGTTTGCGTCTCCCAGGAGAGTTAACAATGTAATTAACATCACTAATCTGTTTATCTACAGTGTAAGGGCCGTAATATCTGGCTTGCAAAGGTTTGCCAGGAATAGGCAAAAGAGCAAGTACCCTATCTCCAGGCATGAATTTTCTTTCTTTTGCATTTTCATCATACCAGCGTTTCATTTTCCTTTGTGCTGACTTAAGATTGGTCCGAGCAGCCTCACAAGCTTTAGACAGTCTGTCTTTAAAATCTGATACATACTGAAGTAAGTTCAGAGAACTGTCATCATTTGAGAGAAATTTCTCTTTCAAAAGTTTCAAAGGTCCACGCACAGTGTGGCCAAATACCAGCTCAAATGGGCTGAAACCAAGAGATTCCTGAACAGATTCTCTAACGGCAAACAACAACAAATGAATGCCTTCATCCCAATCTTTTTCAGTGTCAAAGCAGTATGACCTGATCATATTTTTCAGTGTCTGATGAAATCTTTCAAGGGCACCTTGACTTTCAGGATGGTAAGGTGATGATTTAAATTGAGTAATTCCCAACTCATGCATGACCTGTTGAAAAATTCCTGACATGAAATTTGAGCCCTGATCCGACTGAACAGACTTTGGAAGGCCTACAAATGTGAAAAACTTTACCAAAGCCTTAACAATATTCTTTGTTTTAATATTCCGAAGTGGAATGGCTTCTGGGAAACGTGTAGAAGCACACATTATAGTGAGAAGATACTCATGGCCTGCCTTGGTTTTAGGCAAGGGACCAACACAGTCAATAATTATTCTGCTAAAAGGTTCATCAAAAGCAGGTATGGGCTGTAAATGAGCTTTTGGTATTGTCTGGTTGGGTTTTCCTACCATCTGACAAGTATGGCAAGATTTACAAAATTGAGAAACGTCAGATTTTAACCCTGGCCAGTAAAAATGGTTAAGAATTTTGTGATAGGTCTTGTTTATACCTAAATGACCTGACATGGGAGTGTCATGGGCCAAGTTCAAAATTTCAGGGCGATAAACCCTTGGAACCACTATTTGGTGGTTAACAGTCCACTCGTCTTCTGCTGAGACATCAGGAGGACGCCACTTTCTCATTAAAATGCCATTTTTGACATAAAAACAGACTGGGACCTGATCTATTTCTTTCTCATCTAAAGCCCTTTCAAGTAAAGGCAAAATTTCAGGATCATTATGCTGTTCCTTAAAAAGTTGTGACCTTGACACCAAGTCATGACCTTGACCTTGGTCATTTAATACTGAAGAGTAATGACTGGACTCTGACTTGTCACTTAAGTCTGTCTGCTTGCCAGACAGGCTGGGTGAAAGAGAATTTATAATCTCGTCTGTAAAAGACTGACCCAAAAAGGTATCAGTTAAATCAATTTCCCCATCATTCTGTTTTGCTTTCTTTGCCATGGCCCTTGTAACAGCACAAGATGGGTACAGATCAGGGATTTCCTGTTCAATGGGATCAGGTGGCTGATCAAGACAAGGTATAGTAGTCAAAAGTGGATTTACCACAACCTTATCTCCTGCTAAGTCATTGCCTAACAGTAAGTGAACACCTTTAAAAGGTAAAGAAGGTCGAATACCAACAGCCACTAAACCAGTTACCAAGTCTGAGGATAAATAAATGTTATGAAGAGGAACATTAACAAATCCACACTCTACACCCTGAATAAGGACACTTGTCCCAGAAGAAGTCTTCTCAGAAAAAGGCAGAGTATCTGCTAAAATAAGGGATTGAGAAGCTCCAGTATCTCGTAAGATTTTAATTGGGGTAGACTGGGCATAGTCACTATTTAATGACACAAAACCATCGGATAAGAATGGTTCATAAATCTCCATAACAGAATCAGTCTCAGGCCTTTCGGTCTGGATAGGATCTTCCTCCTTAACACATGACTGTGGTTTTGACCGTAAAGAGGTAAGGCCAGTAGGTTTAAGCCCCTCTTGTTTTTCTTTCTTTCTTTTCAAATGTAAACATTCAGATATAATATGACCTGTCCTTTTGCAATAATTGCAAATTGGTTGAGATAAGGGATTTTGATCTTTATTTTCACCAGAAGGTTTGGGTTTGGGAGTAATTGTTTGGCTATGACTACCAGGTGGATTACTAGGACTATGTTTGGATCCTGAATGTGGGAAAAATGGTCTTCTAGAGGGATTTGACTTATTTATAAAGGAAACTTTATGTGTTAAAGCATAATCATCTGCAAGTCTAGCTGCAGCTTCCAAAGTTTCAACCTGTTTCTCATCTAAAAAGGACTTAATGTCTGAATTTATGCACCTTTTGAACTCTTCTACAAGCATGAGCTGCCTAAGTTTTTCATGATCAGAGCCAATTTTTTTCGAAGAACACCACCTGTCAAATAACTGTTCTTTAGTTCTAGCAAATTCAACATGGGTCTGCTCATTTTCTTTCTTACAGTTCCTAAATTTTTGCCTGTAAGCCTCAGGGACCAACTCATAAGCCTTAAGAATTAATTCCTTTACAGTATCATAACTGGAGCTCTGCTGGACAGTCAGCTGAGTATAAATTTCTCGAGCCTTCCCAATTATAACACTTTGCAAGAGCAAGGTCCAATGCTCCTTTGGCCATTTTAAATTTTCTGCTACTTTTTCAAAATGAAGAAAATATTTGTCAACCTCTTTTTCTTGAAAAGGGGGAACTAATCTGATGTGTTTGGTAATGTCAAAATGAACGCCAGAGTCTAAAGGTTGCCGTTTTACCGTCATATTTTGCATTTCTAATTCTTTCATTCTTAATTCTGTATCAAATTTTAATTTTTCCCTTTCTATCTGCATTTGTCTTTCTTTTTCTTTCTCCCTCTCTTCCATTTCCATTCTTTCTTTCTGCACTCTTTCTTCCATTTCCATTCTTTCCTTCTGCATTTGTCTTTCTTGTTCTAATCTTAATTTTTCTAACTCAATTTGCTTCTGAATTTCAAGCTCTCGTATATGCAAACCTGTCTGAGTTACGAGAACAAGAGACAAAGCAGAAGAATCAAGAATTTCCTTATCAACCAAAAATTGAACCAAAATATTTTTTATTTCCTGTTTTAACATGGACTTGTTGACGGTAGTCAATTCATAGTGAGCAGCAATATCCAACAAATCAGACTTTTTGGCCAAATCTAACAGCTCCTGCGAAGGCGCAGTGATAAAAGCTTGAAGGTCAAATGACATGATTGCTTTTTGCTGGTTTTATCAAGTAGATTTTCAATCAGAGTTTATTTATTGATATTTTTCAAAAGTCAATACTTGCTTATTATGAAACAAATATTTTCATATTTACTGAGATTTTTTAAAAGTCAGTACTTGTTTTATAGCAAACAAATATTTTTTTTCCTTAAAAATCAATATTTGTTTTCTTTAAAAAGCTCAAACTTGTTTTAGCTCAAGAAAATGTTCGATCCCGGACGAGCCCCCAATTTCTGTTACGAGCCAGGCGTAACGAGAAAGAAATGAAAGTGAAACCAGCAACAAGCTTTAAGTTATTAACAATATTTATTCCACAAAAAAAATAAGACAAGATTCAAAACAAAAGAATGTAAGTAGACAGTACCTTTCAAGTTTATGTCACAAAGTCCCTCTGAAATAATCCATGAGAATTTATAAAAGAAATCCTTTGAATATCAGTTTCTGATCCCACAATTTAATGTTCCTGAATTCAGAATTTAGGTCCAGAATGAATAAAATAGTAAAGTAATCCAGTATAGAATAATTTCCAGTGAAAGTATACAAAGATGCCCAGATGAAAATCTGTTCTCCTTATATAATATCAAAGAAGGTTCTAGAAAAAGAATTTTCTACAAGCATCTCTTATTTTCCAGTTCCAATCAAGAAACTTCTAAATCTTCCATGACATTCCAAAAAGAACTCAGTCCAGAATCAAGGACGTAAACATCATGTTATTGTAAACATGTTGACCATTCCAGAAAGTTATTTTTGGAAACATTGTAAATAAAGCTATTTATGGAAACATAGTAAACATGTTGTTTAAAACAATTGAACACCCTGTTATATAACAATATTTTTTTTATTTCTCCACAAAAACATATGTTGTGGGTACTCATTAGAAGTGCCTCATCGAGGCACTTCTAATGAGTATCCACAACATATGTTTTTTTGGAGAAATAAGAAAAAAAAATCAATATTTTGTAGTTGAAAAAGTGCCTTATCTGGAGCTGTGACCTTAATTAGTAAACATTCTTCTTTTAAAATTTGAATAAGTCCATTGGCTTACCTAGTGTCCAAGAAGTAGTGGTTGAATGGCAAACATTGAAGACTTTGATCAGATACTGTGTCCATGTGAACACACACACACACACACACACACACACACACACACACACACACGTACACACACACACATGCACACACACACACACACACACACACACACACACACACACACTGATTTTAACTTCATAATACATTAACCTATAGATAATGTGCTATTCTATTCTGTTTTCACACCTTCCACAGAAAAAACGACCTTTCAGTCGTTAATTAAAGTCTTAAACCAGAAGGTCCCTTAGGCAGTTACCTGTGTAACGTAACTCTTCCCGCTCAATTGACCACGTGTCAGTTTCTTTTCTGTGGACAAAGAAATTCAACAAGGATTATTTACCTGTGATAGAAATTTGGATTATTTCTTTCCTCACGGATAAATTTATGTATCCTTGTGTTTCTTTTGTTTATTTATCACTCCTTTCACTTTCTGTGTTATTATTTAAAATTTTCAATTTTCGATTTCATGTATTTTTGACTGGTCTTTTTCCACATGCGTTTTGGCGACTCTCGCTATTCGGCACAACGCTCGTGCGCGATCGGTTCGATAGTCGTGTTTATATATGCAGAATATTTTTGTTCTTTTCGTTCCAGGTTATTCAGCAATTACGATATGTTTTTCCTGGACTTTTGTTTGCAGAGATCTTCAGTTGGCTAAAGATTCTCATGGTGGAGAAGCTGATTGCAAAGAACTTGTCAACCCTTGATGGGTTATAAGACAATTCTTTACTGATGGGAGCCCCACCCCATATGGCTATACTGCCGGGGTAAGACCCATCAAGGTGGCATCTTTGGGTACTTAGTATCCTATAAAGTCCACCAGTCACCAGTCACCAGTCATCCAGTCACCAGTCACCAGTCAACCAGGCACCAGTCAATCAGCTTCACCAGTCACCAGTCAATCAGGTGCCAGTCAACCAGGCACCAGTCACCAGTCATCCAGGTGCCAGTCAACCAGGCACCAGTCACCAGTCACCAGTCACCCAGTCACCAGTCACCAGTCACCCAACCACCAGTCACCAGTCACCGATCAACCAGGCACCAGTCAACTAGTCTCCAGTCAATAATTTAATTATTTTCTGGAAAGACTTAGTTTCTGACATATTTCACCGGACAAAATAGTCACGTATACTAACTTCCGGTCATTATGTCTAATTATTAAAAAAAAAAAAAAAAATTTTCACTGGGCAAAGTATCAGTAATATTTCTGATACTTATACCCGGTCATATTATTATATTATTTCTGATTTTTCACCAGGCAAACTTTTACAGAAAGTGTCTGGTCAATTTTTGCCTAATAATTAATTATCTTCGGGAAAAAGTTTCGAATACTTGTGCCTGCTCAGTTTTCATATATAATCTCCCTTTTTCATCGGACTAGAGTTACGAATACTACTATCCGATCAATTTGTCAAATTACTTGTAACTTTACCGGGCAACAGTTACGAATATTAGTGTCCGGTCATTGTGTCGGGTAACTAGTGTCAAAATAATGATTACTAATTCCCGAACAATCTATTATCGTTCATAGAGCTCCATTCACGTTTAAGTCAATGGATATAGGTTATTAAGTGAAATACATAATAACTTTTTATACAAAAAAATTCTGTACAGTCTTTCCCAAATCAGACTAGAATTTTTAATATTCCATTGACTTATTATAGGTGTGTAATTCCATTAATATTTTAAATTAACTTATGTTTTATCTCTTTTATCCGCTAGAAAGAGTTAAACTTCCGACTATAACAAAAGTTATAGTCGGAAGTGCTTACCGGGCAGCAGTTCGTAGACTAGTGCCAGGTCATTCAAATGATGTTTTATCTCTTTAATTCACTAGAAAGCGGTTAAATTCCGGCTCTAACGAAAATTTCATCGGGAGGCACTTCGTAGAGTAGTGCCAGGTCATTCTAACAAAATTCCACCGGGCAGTAGTTTCGTAGACTTTGTGTCGGATTACTAGTGTGCGAGTAGTAGTCACTAGTACTCGCTCAACATATATTCATTTATAACCACTATAGACATGTATAGTCTTGGATTATAGGTTATTGAATGACAGCGATGGGTTCTAATACCTAGTAGCCATTTATATTGTTGAATTCTGTCCAGTCACTTTTGAACTTGACTTAAATTCTATATATATATTTATTATTGAAAATGAATTAAGAATTATCGGTTACGATCAAATTCGCAATTCATTCACTAAGTGTAGAAGATACTTCCAGCTATAATTATATCTCTTTTATTCGCTACAAAGAGATTAACTTCTTACATATTCACCTTATTCGGCTCTAGGGCAAAGGTGAACTATAAAACTATCGTTATTTATAAGAAGAAAAATATACACGAAATATAAAAAAATTTCTTCTTTCCTCCCCTGTTTTTCTTCTACATGCTCCGATATGTAATCAGCATGTAATCTAAGGAGTAAATTGACAAGAAAGTAGCAATCGATCTTTTCTACTTTCTATTAATTTTTCATTCTTAAGGTATCGGAAATTTACACCAACCAGATAAATAAATTAACAGTTTATTTATTTATTCGCTACCTCTCTAGATTACTACGATTTAAAATTCTAGTTGAGGTACATATTTTCCTTTTGCCTTTTCTACATGGAAAATAGTTGATCCGATAAGCTATTATTCTATTTTATACTATCTTTTGATTGATTATATTAGAGTCTAGGTCAGTCGTGCTCTGTCTAAACTCTGCTATAAAATAATAAATAAGAAAAAAATCTTATATTTAGGCATAGATATAATTCGATACGTTCTTTACTTTGCCTGTTTTATTTTTTCTTCTGGATCATTTAAGACTACGATAGCAATATACCAGATATTTTTGCCTCAGTAAGAATCTATTACGCTGAAGATTCTTCATATTGGAATAATAATTTTATTATGATTATAATTCTAGACCCAATTAATCCTCGTATATTATAGGTCTACTTTATCTTATTGAGGAATAGTTTTGCTTCGACTAGCTCTATACCTCTAATATTTTATTTATAACTAGAGTCCATGTCAATCAAAATTTTCTTGCACTTTGGTATTGACAATGGATACATATTTAGTAAAGGCATTAATTATTCAGTACGTGACAGATTATTATTGCCTAAATTAGATTTTATATACAATACTTTCCTTTTGATATTTTGTTTTATTGACTTTGTAACTATTCAGAAACTGCCAAAGTCAATCATTTCCTTCCTCTAAACTTACCGAAGCTCTAGATTATGTTGATATATATTTTTGATATATGCTTAGAGGTTAATTAACGAGAGTTTACCTCATAATAGCAGATATTATTATAATTATATTAATCAATCTGTAGTCTAGGCTTAGACAAAAGGGAAAACATCCTTAATTATTAGTATACGAGCCGGTAAAGAATTAAGACACTCTTAATTATCTCTTTACCCCTCCTTTATGTATACATTCGTTAAAGGGATCATAGTAATTCTCGCTAAGAGTTCAAGTTCAGTTTGCGAATAATGCAAAGATTAATATCTTGATTTCCAGTCCGCATCAAAAATGGTCTATATATATAGATAAATATCTTTCCGAAACTGAATATTTATTTATTTTTCCACACAATAAGTCATTTCAAGATGTCGATGATTTTGAAATGCACTGCTTCAATTTATAATATAAAATATGTTTATATTAACTTCACAACTTAGTAAGTGCTGCACCTACGTTCCTGGTCAGATCTTACTTTTGTGATACGTTTTTGAACATACTGAAAGTTTTCTCCGATTATACATTCGGTAAATAAACTTTCGAGTAGTATTTATGCTTTTAAACATTCAGATTATTTGATAATTGTTGGAGATAATATATTATTCCGATATTTATATATCTATCTTCATTATTTATCTTTCTCATCTTACTTTTAAATTAGATTGACCTTCTCGCTACGTTCCAGGTCTAAATCTAGCTAACATTGTGGAACAGTCACTTTTTTATTTCCTAAACAATATTTTAACATTTTTCTCAGTATTCAGAGCATAACGACTTCATGAATACTTGAAAATAATTCAATTCTACGCTTGTTAAACTAAGCCTAAAACAAGCCCTAGTTTTTTAGAATGGATATTATCCTTCGATTCAGTTCATGGAGATACATCCTTTTAGATCCCATTATCTCTATTTCAATCATTCAAAATTCTAATGACTAAGTACTCCTTTTCTACGTACGAATACTGAATATCGAGTCACTGTTGCTGCATATTGGTTAAAGATTAAACAAATTTTATCTTAAACCTATATGACGTTAAATTAATTATTATCTCTTTCATATACATGTTTTTACCCTTCCGTCAGGGATCGCGGTAATAATATTATTACTCTCTATGGTTTACACATAGATCTCGAGAGTATATATATGTATTTTCTTCCAGAACTCATTTGCGAGTACGTAATTTGATATTTCAGGAATTACCAATTATGCAGACATAGATTTTATTCTATTAATATTCAATTCTAAAAAATTTGATTGAATGTTTATCTATAAAATTTCCGGGCAGTAATTTTATAGAGAGTTATATGTTTAATAATTCCTTGCTTAAATAATAGTTACGCTTAACCTATGATTTATAGCGGGAATTTTGTTCAGTAGTATAATTTTTATTTAGTATTAATATATTTCTTACTATTCTTAAATATGCGTATCGAATAGTAACACTATCTCTTAACTTTTAAATTAAGTGTTTTTTGAGATTAATAATCAGTATTATTGTATAATCTTTCTTCAGAGATTATCACACTATTACTTTTTCTCTGAGTCCTTCTCTTTTTATGAACATTTTGATTCGTATCAAAGTGGATTTTTAACATTTCTTGATTTCCATGATTATTTACTCAGGAGTACTTTTCATGGCAATCTTCTGGTATAGAAAGATTCTATCCAGCTTATTTATTATTGTTTAATCTTATCAATACGGTAAGATTTAGCCAAACTATGACCATCATACAGTTTGCTGCGATCAACCTTATTCTTATCTCTCTTATTCTCTGTCAAACTCTTTAGTTATGATGTTGACAGTTTATTCTTTATTTTTTTGTCAGGACATCAAACGCTTTTATATGTCTATGACAAAACTAATTATCAATGGTTTAGGTTGTTTTTTCTTCCCAGCAGTTATATGCAAACTGTATTATTTTATTGCTTGACTAAAAATTCGTTATACAATTAGTCTAGCAATAGTTTTAACCATTATGTTTGTCTATACTTTTTTTTTCTTCTGATGGATAACTTAGTTATAGTTAAGTTAACTCCATCTACTTTTATTATCTCCCCTTCTTTAATTTGATCAAGGGAAATAATTACACATTATGGTTATTTTAAGTCTGTGTCTGTTCATCGGAAACTGTCCTGTCGCTCCAATTAACAGAATTTAATTAGTTTATAATTCTAATAGCTTAGACTATTACAATTACATAGCTTCACATATCTAGAATTTATGCAAAATATCTACATATGTCAGTTATCTATAGGAAACTCCACCGAGTAGACTTTTCCTTATTTATTCAAGATCCTACATAGACTACTTACAGTGTATGGTCTTGGCTTTTTGTTTTACAAATTTTGTTTTCAAAATTTTTCTATATTCCTAGCTTACTTTGCGATGGAATATTTATGTTATGTCTCAATGACTCCCTTTTCTTCTTGAAGCCAATTGTTGTTTCCCAAAAAGAAAAAAAGAGGGGGGGGGGGGGGGGGGGGGGGGGCAATGTTAGGTCTCTGAGACTTAAGAACTGGCTTCCTCTAGAGTCTACTAATATATATAAGGTTGTTAGATCATAACACCTTAAAGGTATGCTATTTTGTAAATCTAGATCATTCTTTCTATTAAATATAGAATTAGAATGTATCTGATTCCTTTGAGTTTCCTGAGTCTTAACCAGAAGTGGTGAGATATTATTGGTGTTAGAATTAGGAGAGCACCTCCCTCCTATTCTGCAAATTCTAGCACATTATCTATAGGTTAATGTATTATGAAGTTAAAATGAAGTTTTTTAAAAGTAAAACATATTTTAACGAGTAATACTTAACCTATAGATAATCAATTATCTCCCTCCGCCCACCCTCGCTTATCTCTCCTAATTGTGTCTATTGTTTTACACATAAAAGAAACTGACACGTGGTCAATTGAGCGGGAAGAGTTACGTCACACAGGTAACTGCCTAAGGGACCTTCTGGTTTAAGACTTTAATTAACGACTGAAAGGTCGTTTTTTCTGTGGAAGGTGTGAAAACAGAATAGAATAGCACATTATCTATAGGTTAAGTATTACTCGTTAAAATATTTATTACTTTTAAAAAACTTCATTTTCCACTATTGTCTATAAAGGAGAGAACTTCTGTGACTTCCTGTTTGCTTTCCTGTGTACCAAACCCCTTTTGAAAAGGGGGAGCAAATTCTTTCCTTTTAGAGTGAACTTTTTTTTTTCAGAAAGGAGGCAAAACAACTTGAGAGTTGCCTCCCCTGAAAGTATATCCATTAAAATCTTGGGAGAGATGTGGACACTAATAACAGGATCTTGTTTTTAGAGAATATATGGTATTTTCTTTCTTTCCATTTACAGCAGTTTCAGCGGTGGGTACCCAGTCTGGATCCCCAGCAGATCAGTGTAGCTGTGACAGGAAAAGACAGCTGTTCTTCAGGTCTTGTCAACATTCTGAGCTATGATCTCATGTCCAAGAAAGGAGATATGTTAAGAAGGATACATTTTCAAGTTATTATTATGGTAATGATGAACTTGTTTAATAATCATGATGGATTTCTGTAGTATTTTTGGTATGTTTCTCAAGGGGATTGAATATACTTGAAGATTTTCTTCCATCTTTTACAAGGGTGATAACTTTTGAAACTCCCTGTTTGTTTTCCTGTACAGTGTACACCAAGTCCCATCTGAGAAGGGGTCCATTCTAAAAGGAAAGCATTTGCTTCCTCGGAAAAAAAAAAAAAAAAAACTGTACCAAATTACTTCCTAGGGGAACAAATTCTTTCTTTTAAGGGTAGACTCCTTCTAAGAAGGGAGGCAAACCATTTTGACAGTATTACCTCCCCTTAAGTGTATCCAATCCTCCTGATGTGAATGCCTATACCTAGAGATTTTGTTACCATTCTTAAAAGTGAGACAACTTTTGCCGACAGGAAATTATTTCATAGTATGTATATCCTTTCAGAAATGGGGGTTACTAACAAAAGAAAGAATTTACTCCCAGAAGGAGGAATTTCCATATCTTGTTAGACAAAAAGGGGGTTGGTGTGTCATGCAAATGGTCTCTAATTTTGCTAAAAGTTGAGTAAATAGCATAGCTAGGATTTAAGATACTCTGTATAGAAATCAGTTTTAAGACATATGCTACAGTCCTAAACCCAGATCAGCCTGGGTCATATGGTTGTTTCCTAATACATGTATTAACTATGAATTTCAGACAGAGAGGCCTGTGCGAATAGTGCACACCCATATCAGACTGCTGTACAATTTGGTTGGGGTTTGCACTGTTTTTCATTCTGCTTGAAGTTTTCAGGCAAATCACTGTTATCTTATGAACATAATTCCCAGTGAGTATGGTAAGGGGTTAAGATGTTTGACTCATAGGTCTAGATAAGACATTTTTTCAACTGAATAATACTGCTATTTTCCTTATTTCCCACAAAAACATATTTAGTGGCTACTCATTAGAAGCACATCACTGAGGCACTCTAATTGGTAGCCACATGATATGTTTTTGTGCAGAAATAAGAAAAAAATACTTTGTGGCTACCCCCTCTTATTATCTGGAGCAATGCAGAATGTTTTGAATAATTTTAATAGCTTATATCTTCCAGGATGAATGTCATTTACTGAAGAATTACAAAACAGCAAGATGTAAAGCTGCTATGCCATTGTTAAAGGTGAGTGTTATAAAACCATGTAATATTCCATTTTAATGCTATTTTGAATAGAAGTCTTGACAAGCCATTACTTGCAAGAACTTATTTCAAGCCATGACTTGCTAGTACTTGTTTCAAACCATGACTTGCGAGTACTTATTTCAAGCTGTGACTTGCAAGTGCTTATTTCAAAGCATGATTTGCAAGTACTTATTTCGAAGCCATGGCTTGTGAGTACTTATTTCATTATCAGTTATGTATATTCATAGCTCCTAATTAGGTGGTAATTTACGAGGACGAGTCAATAAAAAACCAGTCTAACTTATTTCTGGGTGAGATTGATCTCTTCTTTTTCGATGGTATTGCCCTCTAGAATGATGCACTTGGACCAGTGGTGTTCCAGTGCCATCAGCCCAGAACTGAAGAAGCCAGGGTCCTTGTCTCTGACCCACTTCTCAACTGCCACCACGACATCTTCGTTGGACCGGAAATGACGTCCAAGGATATCCTTTTTCAAGTTTGGGAATAGGAAATAGTCACTAGGAGCTAAGTCCGGATTTAGGCAGGGTGCGGTATTAGCTTGTACCCATTCTGCTCAACAGCATCCATTGCAATTTTGCAAGTGTGGACTCTTGCATTGTCCTGTTGGAGCAGAACCCCTCTGGAGAGTTTACCTTGGCATTTTTCATGGATCACAATTCTCAGTTAGTCAAGCAAATTAGCATAATATGCACCTGTTATTGTACTTTTCTTTGCTAGAAAGTCCAACATAATAACGCCTTGTGCATCCCAAATTACAGTTGCCATCACCTTGCCAGCCGAGGGTTGTGTTTTGAACTTCTTTGGCCTCGTAGACCTCGGCCCTACACTCTGGTGACTTTGAGCTTTATTCTCTGGCTCATAATAATGGACCCAGGTCTCATCTACAGTCATCAGACGTGAAAGGAAATCATCTTCCTTTGACCTAAACCGCTTTAACAATGCACTGCATACTGATGCTCTGGTTGCCATTTGCTCGTTGCTAAGGGATTTAAGGACCCAACGGGCTGTTAGCTTGTGCATACCCAAGTTGTCGAAACGCTACCATGTGAAATATGTAATGCATTCGCTATTTCTTCCACCTTAATTGGCCTATCAGAGTACAGCAGATCCCGTACTTTGTTACACATTTTTTCATAGGTGGCATCTGATGGGCGTCCAGACCTGGTTCGTCTTCTAAAGACGTTCTGCTGTGTTTGAATTCCTCAACCCAGAATTTAACTTGTGCATATGATGGTGCAGAAGACCCATAAACATAGGTCAACTCGCAATGTATTTCCTGACCTGTTTTCCCTTTCAAATACAAGTACCGAATTACAGCACAGTACTCAACTTTTGACGAAAAGCTTACTTTTGCATCGCTAGCCATGTTTGACATTCAATATCTTATGAGTGAATGACACGATAAGGGTGCAATTTTGCCCACAGGCCTAAAACATGTATTGAAACAAGGCATGAAAATCTTGGGTGTCTTGATCAGTTGGAAATGGGATAGGCTGGTTACTTATTGACTTGCCCTCGTAGAATATTTTCTTTATTTTTACACAAAAACATACCTTGTGGGTAAACATTGGAATTGTCCAGTGAGTCCTTACAAGATATGTTTTGGTGCAAAAAATATCTCCAAATAATCCCCTGTTTTACCTGTAGCTATGTATATTTCAGCTCCATTATGATGCTTTACACTAACCATATAATGCTTTAAAATATCTGAATGATTTTTTATAAACATGTGTGTTTTATATATGCAGTAAAACTTAATTGACTCTAACTCCAATGGCTTGTTTACCATGGCTGATTCAAACTTGTTTTTAACACCCTAGGAAATTTTTCTGATAACTCAAGAAAATAAATATTTAGGGATATTTAAGGGAAATTTTCGTATTTTATCATGAAAATGTATGTTGTGTGTACTCATTAGAATTGCCTCATCAAGGTCATTCTAATGAGTATGCTCAACACACCAGTTATAGAAGACCAAAGACATCTCTAAATTATCCTCATTTGCCTCCTGACCTGGTGCTATGAGGAACCCACTTGAATTGCTCATGTCTAGAACGAATTCTCATGGTCCAACGGATGTTTGAGCCATTAACATTTGACTGTATAAAGGGACGGTCCAGTCCAGTGTTGACAAAAACAAGCACAGACAATAAATGACGGATTACTTTATTTTATTATTATTAATTTTTTTTTCAGAAAATAGCTCTCCTTAAGGAACAAGTTGCAATAAACAAATCTATTTTAAGGTGTTTGCTATTATTTAAATTCAGAATACTATATAGGGTTGACTTTTCATATAAAAGATTTCACTACATCTTTGTGTATGCATAAAAGTGTTGACATTTGGGAAAACATATCTCTGATCATAAGCTTGAATATAATATTTGATAATAATTGAATAATCACTGGTGCCCAAGGTCACCGTAATGGACCCATACGAAGTGTCAGTACTCAATAATCACCAAGGAAATAGGTCCAGGTAATAGGGGTGTCCACAAACTTATTTTTCTTATTTCTCCATGAAAACACATTCTGGTTACTCATAAGAAGCACCCTAGTGAGCAAATATTGGACTGAAAAAACTTTGATGGATATCTTTTGTCATAGTGTTTTCAATAACATTTGGGACAGATGAACAAAATATGTCTTGGTGCATATAAAATATACATATTCATATTATCAGTCTCACCAAGCCTGGCTTTCTGTTGATAGATTCTGTAGTGTTCCATCATGAAAACATGCCTATATAATTTTGACACCATTAAACCCCCTTTTTCTATATAGTAAAACTGGGGTTTACATGGGTATACATTATTTTTCTTATTTTGGCTCCAAAACATAGATAGTGGGTACTTGTTAGAACTGCCTCCCCAAGGCAGTTCTAATGAGTACCGCTGGCCTTGGTGGCTCAGTTGGATGCGCCGTCTGCCTGGAGACCAGGAGGTCGCGGGTTCAACCCCCGCCAAGGTCAGCAACAATCTTTCATGGAGATTGATCATGAAATATTTTCTACGGTCATTCTCTCCCTTCCACTGATTCAAGAAGTGCAATTGTCAGTTTCTGGGGAAAGAATGTGCACAATGCTGGTTAACCGCTTAGAGGACTATGCCTGCCCAGTAAACATGTGGTTAGGTAAACTGACCGCTCTTGGCATGACCTCATTGGGTTGACTGGGCCGTAAAACCTCAACACAAACAATCAAACGCGTGTACCCACAGTCCCTGTTTTGAGCAGAAATATGAAAAAATATCAGTTTTTTTGTCTGAAAATTTTCAGTTTTTGGAGGTGTCTATATATTTGAATAGGTATGTTTTCATAATGTCAGATTCTTTGGAACTCATTCTCTTACCATAAAAACACCCTCTCCAGTTCGATAGTTTATTGATAACATGTCAGTTTATTGATAACATGCCAGTATTGTTGATAATCCTCTCTATAATTTTATTTACAGGACTCCAAACGTGTTATTCTCTTGAGTGGTACACCAGCCTTATCTAGACCCTCGGAGCTCTATACACAGATCTGTGCAGTGTGTCCATTCTTGTTTAAATTTCCAGATTTTGGAGTCAGATACTGTGATGGCAAGCAGGTGAGTGCTACAAAACAGAGATTAGTTGTTCAAAACTAACAGCGTTCTTAGCATATCATTAAAACTTTGATCATTAAATATGGCATATACGGTAATATTTTTGCTGAAAAAATGTGATTTGCAAAAGCTACTCACACTTTTCCAACAAAAATATCTGTGAATTAGATACTGTGCTTATTAGAACAGTTACCATTTTGACCACTAATGAGCTTGTTTAGCTAACGATGCTTTGAACAGCTGGGCCCAGCTTTTTAGGTCTGTCAGATTCATAGCTCCAGATGAAGCATTTTTTTAACCAAAAAGTATTGATATTTTTTTAGTATTTCTCCGTGAAAACATCTGCTTTGGGGACTTATTAGAAGTGCCTTAATGAGTATCACAGCATACACGAACATTTTCACAGAGAAATAAGAAAAATATTTACTAGATACCATCTTTTATCTGGAGCTATGCTGAATACTACACCTAAAAAATGTTTAAATACAATATGCCACCAAATTAAATTCTGTTTGACATAATACTTGAATCCTCTGCTAGACAGAGAAATTCACATGAAGTGTCAGACCTTATTTTCTTGGAAAAATAATAAAATAAAAATATTTCAGAATGTCTGCTGCAGTTGTAGTTGGCATTTTAAGGGTTAATAACTGTATTTTGCATATGCATGTACAGACAACCCTCTTTATATCGACACTCGATACAATGACAAAATTCATTATAATGACATTTTGACCGTCACGAAACCTTCGCCTAAGAGGTCACAGTTAGTAACAAACTATGCAAGAATATTGTACTTAATACTTAAAAAAACCTATATGTTTTGGATATTGGTTAGAATTGCTTGTCTGACAAATATCCAAAACATATATTCTAGGAGAGGAAAAAAGAATAAAACATGACTTTTCTTACATATCGGTCTGCTCATTTAGTATTCTGTACAACAGCAAATTCGTTTTAATGGCAATTTCTTTGGGAACAAATGATGTAGTTGTAACGAGGGTTCACTATATGTGACTGCATAAAACGTGTTCAGTGGCCAGCCAATCAGAACTCAGAAATTAATAATCATGACTACAGAACTGTTCAGACTTAAATAGTTCCAGTGTAAAAGAACTCGGATATTAATTGTCATGAGTTCAGAACTATTCAGAACTTAATTGGTTTCAGTGCAAAAGAACTTGGATATTAATTGCCATGGGTTCAAAACTATTCAGAACTTAATCGGTTCCAGTGCAAAAGAACTTGGATATTAATTGTCATGAGTTCAAAACTATTCAGAACTTAATTGGTTCCAGTGCAAAATGAATTTTTTATGATTGATTAAAAAATTAATTGTCAGAGATGCAATTTTGAGATCAGTTACTGTGGAATATCTCGACAAAGTAATAAGCATGAAAGTGCTAACACTAATTTCTATTATTATGTCTTCAGCAACCCTGGGGCTGGGATTTTACTGGTTCCTCCAATATGACTGAATTACAGTTGCTGCTGGAAGAGAAGGTCATGATCAGGTAACCATAGGGACCAAAAAGATGATAATTTTTGTACCAGTACATACCTTGTAGATGCTTGTTAGAATTGCTTCTTGTTTTTCTAAATTAACAATACAGTTGTTGCCTTATCTGGTGCTCTGGGTGAATTATCAACTATAAAGGAGTATGAAAGTCTCTGTAACAATAAAAGGCCTTCATAGACCTATTTTAGATACCAGGTAGTCAAATGGATTTATTCTATTTATAGAGTATTTAGAGTATATAGGGTATTACTTTGACATTTGTCAACTGCTAGTTTTACACCACAACCTCTTTATAAGACTATTGTTGGGGTCCCTAGCATAAATCATGTTAGTTAAATCCAAACAAAAATGTATAGATTATATTGAAAAATGACCATTTATGGTCATTTTTCATTATAATCTATACATTTTTGGGATCCATCTTTGAACTGTGTTATAGCCAAAACCGTTTTATAACAAACCATGTTATAAAGAAGTTGTAGTGTACCTAGAACATGGTAAAGGTTAGTCCTTCAGGAACAAAAAAAAAACGAAATGCCATCTTTGCTCAAGTTTGTTAGATCTTTTATTTTTTTAAACTTAGCTTTCGAAACAAATTATAGTGTAAGTTTTTGTTGACTTTATCTGAAATACTTGATAATGGTTACTTTGATCTCACATAGAAAATTTGTTTCACCACAGGAGATTAAAAAAAGATGTGTTGTCAGAGCTTCCAGACAAGGTTCGACAGATGGTTCTGTTAGATCCCAGGTCAATAAAGGTAGATAAAGACCTCAAGAATGCTTCTAAAATCATCAGCAGTTCAAAGTTAAAGGTGAGATTTTGTTTTATAGCCTTATTTTTTTGATGCACAACAAAAAAAAAGGGAAGGCATTGATTTGTTTTCATTAGTGTTCTGTTTAGTGATGTCTTTGTGTCATTTAAACGTTACTCAATGTCTTGAGAGGGCTGTATTCCAGATTTTAGTCTTTCCTGTGTATCCTTTTATTATATTGATAATATTGCCATCTTTGAGCTCTGGCCCCGAGGTTATAAAACTTTTTTCATGCTCAGCTTAGCTGAGTATGAAATTTTTCATGCTAATAAATCTCAGATTGCTAACAATGCCAAATTATTTCTTGCTAAACATAGCTGAGCATGAAAATTTCTCTCCTAATAAATATGAAAATGCCAACCATTGTTGGCATTTTCATATTTATTAGCAGAGAAACTTTCATGCTCAGCTGAGTTGAGCATGAAAAAAGTTTTATAATCTTGGAGCTGTGGTATGTTTGAATGCATGTAAGAAGGAATGTGTTATGAAAAAGTATAGCTGGTAGGGCTAGTGAAAAAAACAAAAAAAAAAAACAACAAAAAAAACAACAACTGGAAATTGTCTAAAGGACATGTATGCTTCCATCTGAAAAACTTAAATGCAAATTGCTAACTCCCGAATAACTTAAACGCAAATTGCTCCTGCCATCTTGGCTGCGGACAGAGACAGACGGATGGACTGGGGTAACACTATATGCCCTTTCCACCATTTTTCAAATGTCCGGGGCATAAAAATCTTTTGTCTGTCATAATTAATGTGATTAAAGTTCGAAGTAATTATTGCTCTGAATCAGGCAGAAACACTACCCAGTCTAAAAAAAGAATAGACTCTGCCTTTAGATGCTCAGCTACAGCACTCTGCTGAAAGTGACATAAAATCTGAATAAAACAGACATCAAAATAGTTACAAAAGTTGGCTTTTCTTTCTGGAAAATGACAAATACTTCTAATGTGCATGCAGGTAAGGAAAATACATGTAGGTGTCTGGATACCCTCTTGCTAGAGCTATGTATGAATTGTTTGTATTATAGGGTATGGAGCAGAGAGGGGCTCTTCTGGAATTTTTCCACCAGTCGGGGAAAGCCAAATTGGCAGCAGTCAAGTAAGCTGATTTTATTACTTGTCTTTATTTGTTATGCACAAGTTTGAATTTAATGTCAATGAGTAGTTGGTTTTAACATTTTTTTAAGTTGCTGCAGAGAAACGCATTATCTTCAGAACTGCAGATAAGGTGCTATGTTGAACAAAAAGTATAAGGCTTCTCTAAATTCCTACAGTTGCAGAAAATACAGGAAATTCATTAAAAAAAAAAAAAAAACAAAACCTGATATTGGTCAGATTCTATTCTTTCCCAAGTACAGATGAGTAGATATGAAAAAAAGTAAGAAAACATAGTATCAAATACTCAAGAAAAAAATGCAGATGCACAAGGCTCTCCTGTAACAGGTGTATTAGTAAGGTCTTCACAGACTATATCGGTTGTAGTAGCAAATACAAAGGGCTGTTATCACATACTGGACTTGTTTCATCTATTATGGTACTTACCTTAACCCAAATGGAACTTTCCAAAGAGATGAGGAAGCAGAGTCCACCCAGCATAGTGCTGGGTGGTCTCTGCTTCCTCATCTCTTTGGAAAGTTCCATTTCCTAAATTTCTGGCGAAAGAATGTGCACAATACTGGTTAACTGCTTAGAGGACTGAGCCTGCCCAGTAAACGTGTGGTTAGGTAAACTGACCGCGCTTGACATGACCCCGTTGGGTTGACTGGGCCATAAAACCTCAACACAAAAAAACATTTCCTAACAGAAGGCGTGTGTGGTTAGTTTTTATTCTTACTATGTTTTATAAAAATTCCTGTTTTTAATACAAATATTGTAGATATTGATCAGATGCCACATTCTGCAAATCTGATCTTGGTCTTCACTGTTTACCAATGTCCTTTTTTGTGGGCTGCTAGGCAGAAATTTGTTAACTGAATATTATGTAGTAAGCTTATTAGAACCCGTCTAGTGATTGCTCTCAAGACTGTTCGTTCTGGTGCCTGAACCAAATAATTATCCTCAGTAAATGGATTCTGAAAGGAATGATCCCTGAGAGCCATTTGAAGAAGTTTTGTGAAAGAAAATACATTTAAAAAAAAAGAAGCATAGTGGATCAAATGTTGGTAAGCAATGTTTGTGTTTTTTATGAGGCCATGCAAAAAGGAGTCTTCAGATACAAGAGAACAGCGAAGGCCCAGATTAGACCCCGTGGATGCTCTGGCCCCAAACTTTTTTTCATGCCCAACTCAGGTGAGCATCAAATTTGTCCGGCTAATAAATCTCAAATTACTGACAATTGTAAATTCTTTCTTGCTAAACATAGCTGAGCATGAAAATTTCTCTGCTAATAAATATGAAAATGCCAACTATGGTTGGCATTTTCATATTTATTAGCAGAGAAATTTTCATGCTCAGCTGAGTTGAGCATAAAAAAAGATTTATAACCTCGGGGCCTGATCAGGGCCTTCACTGTCTGCTGCTAGAACCATTGGATACTGTACACTTTAACAGTGGAGAGCAAAGGCCCAGATGAGATCTTGTGCATGTGCAGGTTGGTGTGCGCTCTTGAAGGCCCTTTTTTGCTTGACATGGCCCATATATTGAAGTTTTACAGCCGACTCTTGTTATCTCGAATTCCAAGGGACTTACTGAAATAATTCGAGATATCTGTACCTCGACATATCAGATTTGCAGAATTGAGGAAAAAAATCATTCGAACAACCACATTTAACAAATATATAATTATACTATTGGACTCTTAAAGTTAGAGATATATTGAAAATATTGTGGAAAAGAGGAGCAATTTCTCCTCTTTTCCACAATATTTTTTTACCTGTTGTTAGATTTTCATTTTAAGGCAGGGACCAGATTTTCACTTCGAGATAAGCGATTATTCGAGATAAGCAAGGTTGAGATAACGAAAGTCAACTGTATGTTTATGTTTTCATCAGGACATATGTTGAAGATCTTCTGGAAGGTGACCGGAAGTTTATCATCTTTGCTCATCACCAAGAAGTTTTAGACGGTGTTGAAACTGTGGTCAAAGATAAGGTAACAACTTCAGGCCAGCTGTGGTAGAGTCATTGCTTATGTAATTAAACCTTAATCAGGGCTGTGGAAATACCATGTCCAACTTGTCCTACTTGTTCCAATTCCCTGAGGACAAGAAAGAAATTTTAATTCACTGCCCAGGGACAAGGACTTCATAGCTAAGAGTATCCAGATTATGAGATGTATATTTTTCTTATTTCTTGAAGAAAACATATATTGTGGGTACTCACAAGTACCAACAACATATGCTTTCTTCAAGATATAAGAAAATGTCAGTTTTCATTCAAGTAAATCTTGGTTGGACAAATGGATTTTGACCATTTACTTGTCCATGGACAAGTCATAAAATTTGATAATTCCACAACCCTGCCTAAATATTCAATACCCTTAATGGCACTTCTAAAATTTGAACAAATCCATTTGCCTACATGCTAGTGAGTCTAAACATGGTGTCTGAATGGCAGACAGTATAGACCCTGATCAGATGCCTCATTCCATTAGGTAAGACTTAGATAAAGTTGAAAGAGATGTTTTTTATCTCTATTTGCGTGCGCATAAATCACCATTTTAGCTATGGTAAGTGTCCTAAAATTTCGAACACTTTATTCCATACTATTTTTGCCTGAAGTTTGCTTTTTATGCAGTTGTTTCTTAAAATATTTACTGGAATGGCAAACAGTGCAGACCCTGATCAGACTGCTCCTTCAGGAGCAGTCTGATCTGGGACTGCACTGTTTGCATATGCCATTTTGTCAGAAACTTTGTCAGAAATTTATGGACATTTACCGTAATGGCTAATTTAAACCTTTGATCCCTTGAAAACAACTTGGCAATTTATTTAGATTTTGTCATTAGAGACAATTTGATAAAGAAACAATTCAAATAATATTAAGGTCTTTATGAAAAGATAAGCTCTATTTTGGTTAAAGAGACTATTCCAGTGAAATGCCAAGCCCTATTTTGAGATGCTTGAAGGAAAAGTCAACCCCTTTTTCAGAAAAAAATCAGAGCAAAATATTTTTATAGAATGTCTGCTTTATTTTGTCTGTAGCAGAATAAAGGTCAAAAGAACTCATTAGGCAAGCACCTGCTGTATTTATTCTAAATATTTGGACCCCTTAACTCTTTACTTGTCCTAAAATTTGAGCAAGTCTGTTTTACTTTTAAGAAGTGCTGATGTTGATGTTTCAAAAATTGCTGGATGAGTAACAAACAGTGTAGAGTCTGTAAACCCTGATCAGATGCCACTTAATGCTGCATCTGTCAAGGTCTACACTGTTTGCTCAGGCCTGTCTTTCCAAATACTTAGCATAAATAAAATATTTGCTGACAGTTCTTATGTTTTCATTACAGATAGGTTCTGGATATATCAGAATAGATGGCCGAACCAACTCGGAACAAAGAAACTATTTCTGTAAGAAGTTCCAGCATAATGATAACATTACCGTGGCCATACTTTCAATAACAGCGGCTAATGCTGGCCTGAATCTCTCCGCGGCTACTCTTGTAGTGTTTGCTGAACTCTTCTGGAACCCTGGGGTGAGTTTCTCATCATATGGCTTAGTTTGTTAGCTCGCCTGTATGAAAGTACAAGTAGAGCTCTAGCAGTCACCATGGCATCGGCGTTAACATGGCATCGGCATTAGCATTGATGTTGGCATCAGCTTTGTTTTTTTGTTCAAAGTTTTTAACCCTGCTCTTGCTGAACACGGCATGCTCTGTCTTAGCAAACAGTGTAGATCAGATCAGTTGGCTTCTGAAGAAGCCAACTGATCTGGATCTGCACTGTTTGTCATTCAGTATGTGAATTTATATCAACAGCCTGGATCAAGTAATCTGATTGGCTGAAAATTGGAAGTGGGCATGGCAATTAAATCTGTTCAGCATGACAAGGGTTAAAAGGCTATATCTCCTGAACCTCTGGATGGAAGTAGTTTATACTTGCCCTGATGTTAGATACTGGTCTGAAGTTCTGTGCTATACCATCCCAACCCTTAAGAGTGACCTTGAGGTCAAAGTCCTGTGACAGCTCTTATTTGAGTTGAGGTTTAACATCCAAGTTAATGATATTTCAGTTATGTTGAGCCATCTTTCAGAGAAAGTAAAGAAAAAGGATAGATGAGAAAAATGGTCCCACCCACTAAACTTGCTTCAAGTGAAGCATGAACCTTTCTGCCAAAAGCCAATTATGGTATTGTCAACCCCCTAAAATTTTTAGCAGGAGAGGGTACTAGCCTACCACCACAATATTGCTTCAGGTAAGTTTTGGTATTATAATGATATATGTCCACAAAAGCAAACTCGTGACATGTCATTAGAATTGTCTCACTTGGTGATTGTAGGGAGATACTCAAAGTCTTTTCTTGTCAGTTGAAATAAGATATTTTCAAGAACACTGTACATACTGACAACTTGAAGTTACCATAGCTCCAGGTAGGGATAAGTTGTTTTTTTTTTTTTTGTTTTTTTTTCAACCAAAATTATTTATATTTTTCTTATTTCTCCATGAAAACATATGTTGTGGGTAATCATTAGAAGTGCCTCAGCGAGGCACTTCTAATGAGTACCCACAACATATGTTTTCATGGAGAAGTAAAGTATCTTTGTGGATACTCCTTTTATTTGAAGTTGACTAAAACAATGTTATGGCATATCATTAGAATTGCTTCACTTGCATGATAGTAGGAAATGCCTAAAGTATGTTTTCTTGACGAAATAATAGGATATTTTCCTGAATATTATACATACTGACAGCCTTGAAGTAATCATAACTTCAGATAAAGAAGCCACTTTTTTTTTCAACCAAAAATTGTTGATATTTTTTTTTTATTTCTTCAGAATTGTTTGTGTTGAGGTTTTATGGCCCAGTCAACCCAATGGGTTCATGTCGAGCATGGTCAGTTTACCCAACCACACTGTTACTAGGCAGGCTTAGTTCTCTAATTGGTTAACCAGTATTGTGCACCTTCTTTCGACAGAAATTGACAACTGTCCTTCTTGAATCAGTGGAAGGGAGAGAATGACTGTAGAAAATATTTAATAATCAAATCTTCACGAAAGAATGTTGCTGATCTGGCGGGGGTCGAACACGCAACCTCTAGAAAACAAGGCTCTTCTAATGAGTACCTACATGTTTTTTGAAGAAATAAAAAAAAATATTTATGTGGCTACTCCTTATATGGAGCTATGACAATACTATGTCGTGGCATGTCATTAGAATTGACCACAGATTGCACATGCAATCTTGCAAGTAATAATGTACCCTGGCTCACATGTATCATATTTACCCTAAGTATTGGGACATCATAACTCCTTACCATACTTGTTCTAAAATTTGAAAAAAAAATAGTATATTTACTGTCTGTTGATAGGTTTAAAACAGTGCTGGATGAGTAGCAAACAGAGTAGACCCTGATCAGAAGCCGCATTCTGTGGCATCTGATCTAGGTCTACACTGTTTGCTCAGGCCTATCTGTCCCATTATTATGCCCCCAACTTCAAAGAAGTTGGAGGAGCATATTGCTTCTGGGTTGTTCGTCTGTCCGTCCGTCCATTTGTCACGCTTTTTGATGCATAGCATAACTTTAGAACCGTGAATGCTACTGTTTTGAAATTTCTTATATAGATTCCTCATGAAAAAATATGGTCCCACCAACTAAACTTGCTTCAAGTGAAGCATGAACCTTTCTGCCATGTATTTTTTTCTTGTCAGGATTATGCCCCTTTTCTGAGTTATGGCCCTTCGAAAAAATATGGATGCAATCTTGTCAGCAAAATATCTCAAAACTATTGAAGCCAGAGCCTTGAAACTTGATGAGTAGACTTCTAGTGATGAGTAGACAACCTGATTAACTTTTGAAGAAATTTTGAAGAAATTCTTGAGTTATGGCCCGTTGCAATTTTGGGCATTTTTACCTTGTCAGCAAAATATCTCAAAAACCATTGGAGCTAGAGCCATGAAACTTGATGAATAGACTGGTAGTGATGAGTAGACAACCTGATTAACTTTTGAAGAAATTCTGAAAAATACTTCATGAGTTATGGCCCTTTGTAATTTTGGGCATTTTTACCTTGTCAGCAAAATATCTCAAAAACCATTGGAGCTAGAGCCATGAAACTTGATGAATAGACTGGTAGTGATGAGTAGACAACCTGATTAACTTTTGAAGAAATTTTGAAAAAAAAAATACTTCTTGAGGTATGGCCCTTTGTAATTTTGGGCATGTTTCCCTTGTCAGCAAAATATTTCAAAAACTATTGAAGCTTGAGCCTTGAAACTTGATGAATAGATTTGTAGTGGTAAGTAGATGAACTGATTAACTTTTGAAGAAATTCTGAAAAATACTTCATGAGTTATGGCCCTTTGTAATTTTGGGCAATTTTACCTTGTCAGCAAAATATCTCAAAACCCGTTGGAGTTAGAGCCTTGAAACTTGATGAATAGAGTGGTAGTGATGAGTAGACAACCTGATTAACTTTTGAAGAAATTTTGAAAAGTACTTCTTGAGGTATGGCCCTTTGTAATTTTGGGCATTTCTACCTTGTCAGCAAAATATTTCAAAAACTGTTAGAGCTAGAGCCTTGAAACTTAGTAAATGGATTTGTAGTAATGAGTAGATGACCGGATTAACTTTTGAAGAAATTCTGAAAAATACTTCATGAGTTATGGCCCTTTTTAATTTTGGGCATTTTTACCTTGTCAACAAAATATCTCAAAAACGGTTGGAGCTAGAGCCTTAAAACTTGATGAATAGACTGGTAGTGATGAGTAGACAACCTGATTAACTTCTGAAGAAATTTTGAAAAATACTTGTTGAGTTATGGCCCTTTGTGATTTTGGGCACTTTTACCTTGTCATCAAAATATCTCAGAAACTGTTAGAGCTAGAGCCATGAAATTTGGTGAATGGATTTGTAATGATGAGTAGACAACCTGATTAACTTTTGAATAAATTTTGAAAAATAGTTATGGAGTTATGGCCCTTTGTAATTTTGGGCATTTTTATCTTGTCAGCAAAATATTTAAAAAACTGTTAGAGGTAGAGATTTGAAACTTGGTGAATTGATTGGTAATGATGAGTAGATGACCTGATTTACTTTTGTATAAATTCTGAAAAATATTTTGTAAGTGATGGCCCTTTGTAAATTTGGGCATGTTTCCCTTGTCAGCAAAATATTTCAAAAACTATTGAAGCTTGAGCCTTGAAACTTGATGAATAGATTGGTAGCGATGAGTAGATGACCTGATTATGCCCCAATTTCGAATGAAATTGATAGGGCATATCATTTTCCCTTTGTTTGTGCATCCGTCCGTTTGTCCATTTGGCAAGCTTTTTTCAGCATGCCATATCTTAAGAATCCTGCATGCTAGGGTTTTGAAATTTTATATTTGGGTTCTCAATGAAAAAATAGCTGACCTGTATTTTTTTTTCTTGTCCGGCATGTTTGTTTAGAGTTATGCTTCTTTGAAAAAAAATCAGAATTAAATCTTGTGAGCAAGATATCTCAAAAAGTATTTAAGCTGGGTTCTTGAAATTTGATATAGTGAGTGGGAATGATGTGTAGATTACCTGATTATATTTTGAGAGAATTCTGTGAAAAAATTGATAAAAAGTTACGGCCCTTTGCGGTTCTGCGCATTTTGACCATGTCAGCAAGATGTCTCGAAAAGTACTTAAGCTAGGGTCTTGAAATATTATATGCTGATTGGGGATGATGTGGAGATTATCTATTTGTTTTTTAGGGAATTCCATGAAAAATTGACATTTGTAGTTCTAGGCATTTTGACCTTGTCAGCAAGATATCTCAAAAAGTATTTAAGCCAGAGCCTTGATATGTGGTATACTAATTGGGATTGAGGAGGAGATCACCTGATTAAATTTTCAACCAATTAAATGAAATGTTTGAGTTATGGCCCTTCCCAATTTTTGGTTAAGAGTTATTTCCCTTTTGATAAAATAACATTGAAATCTCGTGTATTTGTACTGTTGTTACCATCATGGGCAAGCAGTGTTGGAGTCAAGCAGTGTTAGAGTTAGGCAGTTGGGGGCATAGTGTTTTACAAACATCAGCTCTAGTTTAGGGTTATTATGGTATTTTGATTTTTTCCCAGATATTGGTGCAGGCAGAAGATAGAGCTCATAGAATAGGTCAACAAGACTCAGTTAGTGTACATTATCTAGTTGCCACGGGAACCTCAGATGATCATATATGGTAAGTCTCTTCTTACTGTGGGAACAATTCTCAGATTAAAATCAAACAGTGTAAATCTCTGAAAAATGGGGCAGAATAAAGCAATTACTTTTTCAATGTTCTAAAAGTAAGAAATAGATCAGCTCTAGCAGTGATTTGTTGAGTAAAATCATTGATTGGAGGTAAGTTGTAATGTAGATCAAATCACAAGCATAGAGCGCGAGTGATTTATCTACTTACAACTGACAGCCAATCAATGATTTATTACTCAACAAATCACTGCTAGAGCTGATCTATTTTGATTCTAACACATAGAAAATGAAGAAAAGTAATCATATCTTTCAGATTTTTCTAACTTTCTGCCATCGCATAAAGAAATCCCACCAACAGTTTTGACTGTAATTCTGATGTTTACATGCATTTCTTACGTTGTTGACTTGAGAAAAATGATGTTACACTGCCTAACATCGTGGCAATGAAGACTGATGTCAGCAAAGTGTCAAAATCACATCGGACCGGTGCCAGATAGCTTCCCCCCAGTGATTTGTTCAAGAATAAATCACTGGTTTTCTCCATTGCCTGTATGGTCACCTTGTGTTAGAATTTGAATATAAATTCAGACAAATTATGTCAGATTTTATTTCATGGGTTTACCTAAAGAATTTGGACTGACAGGCAGAATGTGGCATCTAGTCAGGGTCTACACTGTTTACCACTGATTCAGCTTGGACAAGTATGCCTGAACAGACAGTGTAGATCCAGATCAAACTGCTCTAGTATGTAATTCAGCTAACACTTCTTAGACCCATCAAGAGGAAGTCTTTTTTTTTTTTACTGTATTCAGCAGATGACAAATTGATGTAATATTTTCCCAGAAAATAGGGTTTGACAATTCTTGCAAATATTTTCAAGAGACACTGCATAAATTGTCAAACCCCATTTTTCTAGAAAAATAAGACAAATGCTTCGAAATGTCATCTGCTGCTGTTTTTATCTAGCATTGCAGGTGCATGGGTCAGTTCTCAGTATTGATACTGAATTCAGTATTGAGAAGATTTATTGTCCCATATAAAGTTGAGGAAAAGGTAATTTTCAGGGCCCAGTTGTTCAAAGCGTTGTTAGCTTAACAAGCTCATTAAGGGTCATTTCGTTAACTCTTTTAGCAGATTTAATACACAGTTTTCTGATATTTTTTGCTGAAAAAATGTGAGTAGCTTTTGCACTGCAAAAGCTACTCACATTTTTTCAGCAAAAAATTTCAGCATATTTGCATATCACTTGATGTAAATTTTAACGAATCGTTAACTAACGACATCGTTAGTTATGAACAACTGGGCCCAGTATTGGAAAAATGGGTTTTCAGTATTAAGGATTTCACTCATGTAGGTGCTGTAACATACGTGGTAGGTGTTATTCTTAAGGTCTGGTGAGAATTCAGTTCTTGGTTGTTAACTCTTTCCTTCCTAGTGGCAACATTTGTCATCTGCTGATATCCTTTGCAAACAGTTTGGACCCAGATCAGGCCCAACAAAATGTTGGGCCTGATCAACAAAATGTTGGGTCTGATCTGGATCCAGACTGTTTGACACTCTGATGGTATTCCTGAAAGATTTTTTTTGAAAAAAAATTGATTAAAAAAAAAAAAAAAAAAAATCCAGACAAGGAAGAAGCATGCAGAATCAGGGATCATTTTCTGGCATGATTTCGCGATATTCTCACATTTTTATACCCCGCCACACAATAGTGGCGGGGTATTATGGTTTCACGTTGGTCGTCCGTGAGTCCGTCCGTCTGTCGTACCTCCGTCTGTCCGTTCGTCTGTTTTTTGTTTCCGGATGATAACTTGCGTAAACATCAATGGATTTTCACCAAATTTGGTATGTGCATTGATATTGTGGAGATCTGGTTTGGGATTGCTAATGGGCAAATTTTGTCAATTTTTGACAAAGTTATCTGCCTGAGACACACCCTTATTTTCGTTTCCGGACTATAACTTGAGTAAATAACAAGGGATTTTCACCAAACTTGGTCTATGCATTGATATTGTGGAGATCTGGTTTGAGATTGCTAATGGGCAAATTTCTTTAATTTTTGACGGAGTTATCTGCCCGAGACACGCCCATATTTTCGTTTCCAGACTATAACTTGAGTGAATAACAAGGGATTTCCACTAAACTTGGTATGTGCATTGATATTGTGAAGGTCTGGTTTGGGATTGCTAAAGGGTAAATTTCGTCAATTTTTGACAGATTATCTGCCCGAGACACGCCCATATTTTCGTTTCCAGACTATAACTTGAGTAAATAACAAGGGATTTTCACCAAACTTGCTATATGCATTGACATTAAGGAGATCTGGTTTGCGATTGCTAATGGGCAAATTTCGTCAATTTTCGTCGAGTTATCTGCCCTGGACACGCCCATATTTTCGTTTCCAGATGATAACTTAGTAAATCACAAGGGGTTTTCATCAAGCTTGCTTTATGCATTGACATTAAGGAGGTCTGGTTTGGGATTACTAATGGGCAAATTTAAGGATTTATCTGCCCGAGACACGCCCATATTTTCGTTTCCGTATGATAACTTAAGTAAATAACAAGGGATTTTAACCAAACGCTATATGTATTGACAGTAAGGAGATCAGGGCAAATTTTGTCAAATTTTTATGGAGTTATCTGCCCGAGACACGTCCATATTTTCATTTCTGGATGATAACTTGAGTTAATAACAAGGCCTTTTAACCAAACTTGCTATATGCATTGATATTATCAAGATCTGCTTTAGGATTGTTATCTGTCCATTGATATTATCAAGATCTGGTTTAGGATTATTATCTGTCCCTCCATCATTTTCTTTCCAGACATTTTCGCAACGATAACTTTAATACATAAACAAATAATTCCTGTGGCGGGGTATTATGCTTGCGGTGCTTTTATTTTTGCAAGAAATCACACCAAAATTCCTGAAGTGAGAAAAAAAAATCGCACGCTGAATTTTTCTCATTTCACACCGTTAAGTTCCTATTTTGCACATGCGGTTCATTTCGAGACTATCAGACTGTTCTGTTTGACCGGTTTCTGAATTATTGTGGCGCCAAAATTTATTGCATAAACGACTGCAGGTAACCATTCATTAATCTGTATCATGGAAAAGCTTTATCGTAAAAACTCATTGTCGGTCTCTGGTTTAAGTAAGCGTTTTTTTATCGCTTCCTCTAGTCAGCAAAAACATATCTGCCGTCTTGAAAAAAAAGAAAATTATCCACCCCGAAGCCATGCAGTCCGGACGGCAACATGTTAAAGTATCTTGTTCGAGCACAACCCAGCTCGACTGAAGCGTCCACGCTCTCCTCCCCTGATTTGGATGACGATGAAACACGACCGAGCTGAGCCTGATGAATAACAATCCCACTCCCAAGCACATGAAGCCCTTATTCAGCCGTTTGCATTTTGTCATGAGCCAGGCATAACGAGAAGAAATGAAAGTGAACCCAGCAACAAGCTTTAAAATTACTTACAGTATTTGTTGATAACAAAAAATAAGAAAATATTCATGACAGAAAAATATAAAAGTAAACAGTACCTTTCAAGATAATGTCACAAAATCCCTCAGAAATATTCCAGAAGAACTTCTGAAACAGATGCTTTGAATTTCAGTTTCTGATCCCACAATTTAAAGTCCCTGAATTCAGCGTTTAATTCCAGAATTAATGAAACATTAAAGGAATCCAGTAAAGAATGAAAGTGTACAAAGATGCTCATATGAAAATCTTCTCTCATATAATATCAAAGCACATTCTAAAAAAAAAAAAAAATTACAGTACTAGAGGCATCACTTATTTTCCAGCATTTGTCAAGAAAATTTTAAATGTTCTGTGACATGCCAAAAATAGCTTAATCTAGAATATTTCATCTGGAAGTTCCAAAAAGAATATAAACAACTTCTGTTATTGTAAACGTGATTTTCCAGAAAGTTCTAATTTATATATAAACACTTAATATAAATACCGGTAATGATACTTAAAATAATCAAACACCCTATATATAACAATTTTATTAACCTGATTTAGAGTACATTACAAAATACGCAATAATAATACTTATACATGCAATTCTGATACAAAATCTGGCCTTTACAAAAAAAAAAAAAAAAAAAAAAAAAAAAATCTGAGTTTGTCCGAGCGAGCAAAAAAAAAATTTCGCTGTTTTTGTCCAAATGGGATTTTTTCTCTCAAAAAAATCTAGGGCCAGAATAATCCCTGCAAAATTACCCAGCATGCGAAGAGTTAACATGTATGTTCTTTAAAGGGAAATAACTTGACTTGGAATATTTGCCTTCTGTTTCAAATGTATCCATTTTCTTTAAATTGTCCCTATGTTATTGTAGGCCTATGATACAGAAGAAGCTAGATGTCCTTGGGAAGGCAGGTCTAACTAAAGATGATTTTTCTTCTGCAGACACGACCAGAGTCAAGGTTGGTGCTTTATTTCCTATTGTCAGTATAAGCCAGTTATAGTAACACCATAAACTCTATAACATTGTTGCTGGGACCATGTTAGCTAAAAAACTAAGTTGTATCTACAAATTGTCATTGTTCTTTATTACCTGTACAGTTTTGTTTGGATACATTTTTGGGTCTATCTTTTAGCCATGTTATATCCAAAACCATGCTATGAGCTGCTGGGATCCAAATAAAAAACCTTGTTAGCTAACAGTTTTGCGTATCCAAACATGTATGGATTATTTTGAATGGATAAACTGTGTTATATTCAAAACCCTGGCGTAATATACCCTGTTACATAAAATAGTTCTGTATATAATTATACTCTACCAGAATGCTTTGTAAGGGCTTTAGCTGACTACACATAATTACTGCAGTAACATTTTCTGATGCTCTGGGGGAACGGACAATAGCCCACTAGGACAATAATATCCCACTGGACAATAATATCCCATTGGAAATAGCCCACTTCTAAATTTGGCAGGGTGGACAATAGCCCACTGCTTATCAAAAAGGGGTCAAAAATCATATGTTGAACATTTTCGTGAAAAAGTACCCACTTGGGATTTAAAATCCAACCAATATCTTACTATTTCACCTTTGAGGTTACTTTCAGTATGTGACATTAGTAGTCAGGGCATGGTTAAGATTAGGTCCTATTATGAAAAAAAAGAAAAATTCTGCCCATCTGAATTGGAGCAGTGGGCTGATGCATTTTTCATCATGAAAAAATTTATATGTGAAAATGACTGGTGTTTTCACAATCTAGATAATGTCATATCTGATGAAATACCAGATAGATTTACCTCAAAAGTACATATTTATTATACATATTTAATATTGAATGAAAGTTTTAGCAGTAACATTTTCTTGAGCACTTTAAATATAGAATGAGATATTCGTCAAATTTAATTGTTTTTGAAAAAAAAGGTTTTTAAAATATAAATAATATTACAGAATTCTACTAGTAAATAATATCAAATCTGCTGCAATATGAGATATATTTACATAAAAAGTACATATTTATTATACATATTGTTGATTGAAGGTTTCAGCAATATTTTCTTGAGCACATTAAATGTAGAATGAGACATTTGTCAAATTTCATTGTTTTTGTTAAGAATTTATATAAATCTTATTATAATGCTAATTTAGGATTATCTTAATTTTATTTTATGGTACTACCAAAGTAAACGGTATTTAATAGGTATCAAACTTTTAAATTTTTGTAATTAATTATGCATATAAGTGGGCTATTGTCCTAGGGGGCTATTGTCCCAGTGGGCTATTGTCCAAGTGGGCTGTTGTCCTAGTGGGCTATTATCATACACTCGATGCTCTGTATTATAATAAAGAGGATGTTCCCAGATCAAGGAGATGTTTGCATCAGAAACATGGGAACATCCAAATTACAATATACAAAGCTTCAGATCACATTACTGTGGTATTGTGTTTATTATATCCCTGGAATGTAAAACTTTAAAGTGCCATTCACAACAGCAGTAGAAGACGGTCCCCCGTAGCCTAGTGGATAAGAGAGTTGACTCTTAATCCATTAGGTTTCTCACCGCTGTGGTTCGAGCCTGGCTCGGGTCATATGTGGGAAAGCCAAGTTCTGCTTACGGATGGTCAGGTGGTTTTTCTCCGGGTTCTCCGGTTTTCGCCCACCTTCGATGAACGATCGGCTCGATATAAGTGAAATATTCTTGAAAGGGCCGTAAAACCCAAATCAAAAAAAAAAAAAAAAAAAAAAAAAAAAAAACAGCAGTAGACAACATTCTATTTTTTTTACTGTTTTCAAAGAAAGTTGTTATCCCCATATTTTTAAAAAAAGCAATTGGGATATTGTTAATGTCTCCATCCATCCATCCGTCTGTCTGTCCATCTTGCTGTCTCCTAAACCACTGGGCGAATGTTAACCAAACTTGCTACATGACCCCCCCACCCCCACTCCCTCCATGATAAGGGTGTGGGAGAGCAAGTCTGTCTGTCCGTCATGCTATTAGCAACATTAGCAAAGAGCATGGGGATTTGCGATGGCGCGCTATCAAATGCGCATTCTAGTTTGTATTTTGTCTTTAAATACTTATCCAGTGCTTTGGGAGGGCTGTATTCCATAATTGTGGATTTCCTGAGAACTGTGTTCCACAATTATTGTCTTCATGGGTATATCCCTATTAAATTTTTAAACACTAACTTTAATTCTTTTTCTAGGACCCACGGCAAGAAGAAATCATAAGGTTTCTGGAGGAATCTTTCTCTGAGGATTTTGATGGTGCTGACCCCATCGGCTGTGATGCAGATGATGGCTTTCATAGCTCTGGTAGTAGTTCTAGTGAACTTGAACCAAAAAGAAAGACAAGGACAAGTAAGTGATTGCATTTTCATAGCTCCAGATCAGAGGGAATATCCAGATAATATTTTTTTTTTCTCAACTCTTCGCATGCTGGATAATTTTGCATGCTTTTTTGTCGTCTGTGAATTTTTTTTAAAAAAAAATTATCTTTTTCATAAAATCTTTCAGAAATACTATCAGAGTATCAAACGGTGTTTTGTCGGGCCTAATCTGGGTCCAAAGTGTTTGCAAAGGTTATCAGCAGACAACAAAAGTCACCACTAGCGGGGAAAGAGTTAAGGATTAACAGTCTGTGGATTGTATGTATAATGCTCCATCTATACACTTGTAGTCATTCTAAAATATCTGTTATAAGAAAAATGCACACATTTTGAAGAATTCCTGCATGCTCTGTTGTTCTCCTAGAGAATTTGACCCCCCACCTTCCTGACTAATACTATATCAAAGTCGGGTTAGTGGGATATCATATTTCAATATTTTTCTTATGACTGAGACCATAAAACATAAAACTCTGCCGTGATGCCAATAAAATGATGCTCTGTTAGTAGTTACCAGTTAGGTAATACTAATAAGACAGTTAACTAGAAACCCACACAAAAATTTCTTAAATATAAATCAAAATGAAGTAGCTCAAAACCGACTCCTAAATCTTCATCTGCATAAAAAGTTAAATTACTCAGTTTAAATGGTTTCCTACATTAAAAAAATAACCCCACTGGGTTGACTGGGCCGTAAAACCTCAACACAAATTAAAAAAAATAGATTTGAAAATTATATATTACAGTGCAGGGAACCAGTGTTTTCAGAGAAAAGCAGTCCCCCAGGTAAATCTGGTAATGCCATCTCATTAATGTATGGCGAATTGAAGACAGTAGCCATAAAACATCTGGGCCCAGTTGTTCAAAGCTAACGACGTCGTTAGTTAACGATTCGTTAAAATTTACACCGAACGATACGCAAATATGATGAAATTTTTTGCTGAAAAAATGTGAGTAGCTTTTGCAGTGCAAAAACTACTCACATTTTTTCAGCAAAAAATTTCAGAATATTGTATATTGAATCCGCTAAAACAGTTAACGAAATGACCCTTAACGAGCTTGTTAAGCTAACAATGCTTTGAACAACTGGGCCCTGGTTAAATTATCATGATTTATTTTGCCATTGTTTTTTCTAAGAGAAAAACTTATCATGTGGAATTGTTTGGACTGTTGATTGGCAATGAAAACTCATGACTTCTAAATGTTTCATCTGAATTTTCAGTCAAGCAAGCAAGTATCCAGCAGTTCTGTTCTCCACTAAAGGAACTCCCACAGACTTCCAAGACCCTGCCAAGCAACCCTTCAAAACCCAAGGGCCTTCTCAGATATTTTAGTCCAGAAAAGAGAAAAGTTGATACGGACACAAAATTGAATGATGAAAGTGAAGAAAGACATAGGCTAGAAGTTCTAAAAGAGTGTGATAATGATATGGACATGTTTCTCAATGAAGATGATGATTTGTTTGATGAGATCACAGAACCACAACAAAAGAAACAGCGGACTTGATAATTACAGTCGACTCTCGTTATCTCGAACTTCATGGGACCTGATAAAAATGTTCGAGTTATCAGTAGTTTGAGACTACCAAATTATGACGTCATAGGTATGACGACTGTTCGCCTCCCTGTTCGCCAACGTGCTTGGAAGGCACATGTATATGGCAATTTAAATAATTTACGCGTACTTCAGTTTGCATTGTTACTGTTTGTTTTAGGAGATGCAATGGTTCTCTTGGAATAATATCATCAATTAATGTTAATAATAATAAATTTCAAACGTCTCTTGTTGTCTTTTAATACTCCTGCAAATTTGGATTTCCATATGAGCTATAAATAAAATACTGGTTTCCGGGTTGTGTTAACTATACGTTATGAACTGGTTTGGATTAGCTCCCTTCGCATAGACGACTCGCTAAAGAGTTGACTGGTTTCCGCTTTTGCATAAAACGCTTACAATGTCAAGCGGCAGCTGTAAGCGAGTTTGGATTATCTCCCCTGGTATAAACGACCCATCTCAGCGCGGCAAACTGTAGATCCTGCAGAGAAAGCTCGTTATGAACCGTCTCATCTGGACCTACACTATTTGTGCGGGTATCCGTACCAGTTTACAGGGTCGGAAGGGTTAACATCGGTACCCACGTGTGATTCGTCTATTTGAGGCCGTGCACGACAATTCCTATTAGAAGACTGTGCGACTGTCGAAGACTCGGATCAGCCTGCACGCCCACGAATTTTCCATTATACGCACGAGCCTTATCTGGGCTTACCAAAGAGCACCGCCTGACCAAAGAGTAACAAGCGAAGATTCAGACTTAGCTAGCCTAATCAATACAGGCTGATCTGAGTCGGAACCTGTCGCGCACTGACTTTTCTTGAAGACGCTATATCATTCAGACGGACAGTACTCAATAGTGAAGAGCATATCTAAACAATAAATTAAAGAAACTTCGTTGATTAATCTTCCATAACACTATTGTGGGCCGCTTTTTATCTTACAAATCAATGACACGAGACGGTGTTGAGCGCCGCGTGTCAAACCCGACTAGACACGCACGTGATTTCATAATTACGGATTTTAGACATTGTTTGTGTTGTTTGTAATTACCTGGACAAAGGGGAAAATTGAAATATTGATTTATTTATCAATGACCTATTATGATTTTCATTAACTGAGAGACCGGCGGCGCCGCATCTTACATTTTTTTCCTTCGTCATGGTCCGAGTTCGAGATACGCGGTAGTAAAAACTGTGAAAAATATATTCAGGGACTGAAAATGATGGGCGAGATAGCCGAAGTGTCGACATAAAAGTAGTTCGACATACGCGAAGCTGAAATACAATAAATACATAGGGAAAATAATCGGGACTTAGAAATCAGTTCGACATAAGTGATAGGATCGCGATAAGAGGGGTCGAGATAACGAGTCAACTGTACTTTCACAAGTCAGGATAAAGGGAGTACCATATTTACCCTATTTAAAGTATTCATGGTTAAAAATAAATGGAGAAGTATTGTCCGCTGCATGATGATATTTTTGACATTCAGTTGAGAGTTATATATTCCAGAAGTAGACATGCCTTTTTTAACTATTTCAGGCAATTAGAGTGTTTGTGGGACTAAAATCAAACAGTTTCAAACAAGACCAAAGAATTGTTTGAGGGAAGTAAATAATTTTGTAAAGCGAGGCAATTAAATAGCCTTACTTTGCAAACTTTGTTAGATAAATTCATAGAATTATTGAGGGAAGTCATTGGGGCAAGAGGTGGGTTGTGCAATTAAATGGACTCCCATTGTAAAATTTGCTTCATATATGAAAATGGATACTTAAAGCAAACATTGCTCTTGATAAGATGGTTTATTATTAGATGGTTTAAAGATGGACCCCAAAAGTGATGTATCCAAACAAAAATGTATAGATTATATACGTAGAAAAATGACCATATTTTTCTATATAATCTATACATTTTTGTTTTGGATACAACACTGTTGTCTAGCTAATATATTTTGATTTGGATCCCTGTAATAAGTTATAAAGAGCTTGTGGTGTATTTAAATCCTTTCAAAAGTGGCAATTACTCTTAAGCAAAAGAATTTGATCCAAGAGTCTAAAGTAGCTCCGAGTAAGAAAGGAGATAAATGACACACTATTTACATTTTGTCAATAGGTTCTAAAATACTAGCCACTTGTAGGTGGCTCCAAGCAGGTTTTGTAGATACAGAGGCATCTAGCTGTCTGTTCCACTTTCTGTGGCCCAGGAATTAATACTCAGGCCCCAAGGTTATAAAACTTTTTTCGTGCTCAAATCAGCTAAGCATGAAATTTTCTCTGCTAATAAATATAAAAATGCCAACAATAGTTGGCATTTTCATATTTATTCACAGAGAAATTTTCATGCTCTGCTATGTTTAGCAAGAAAACTAGAAATGTGTCCAAAGGACATAGATGCCCCACCCTGAAAACCTTAAATGCAAATTGCTAACGCCGTAAGGAGACAGATGGATGGACGGACAGGGGTAACACTATATGCCCTTTCCACTATTCTTTGAATGGGCCTGGCATGAAAATTGCAATTGTTAGCACTTTCAGATTTATTTCCAGGATAAATTTCATTCTCAGCTGAGTTGAGCATGAAAAAAATATTTACAACCTCGGGGCCTGAACTCACAATCCTGCAGTCCTGAGTTTGAACCCTGCTGGCGGTGGTTCTTCGCATGATTGTGTCATCATCATCATGATTGTGTCATCATCATCATGATTGTATCATCATCATCATGATTGTGTCATCATCATCTTGATTGTGTCATCATCATCATATTTGTGTCATCATCATCATGATTGTGTCATCATCATCTTGATTGTGTCATCATCATCATATTTGTGTCATCATCATCATGTTTGTGTCACCATCATCATCATGATTGTATCATCATGATCGTTTGTCAAAATGTTCTTATCAGCCTGATATACTTGAAATACTGTTGAAACAGCTTCATACCCTGTCTCCCAAAATGTCTATCCATTTTATCTGTTGAGTTTACCTATCTGTCTATCAGTCTGTGTCTGTCTATCTGATCCATCTTTCTGATTGTCTATCTACTTTCTGTCTAGCTATCTGTCTGCTTTTTGTCCAGGTTGACTGTCAATTAGGCTGGCAGGCTGGTTGTTGCCAAACAAGTTTACAAACAAATAAGAGGTCTGTAGACTTTATTTTTATACAAATAAACAATCATAAAAATTATGCTCAGTCAAAAGTGATAATTAGATAGGCAAGTGAATCAGTCTTTTGTTAACATTGACAAGTGTTCTTGTGAAATTTTCATGTAGTTTAAAGTTAAGCACCATCTCATGATCTGGGATAATTCAAGACATCACATTGGGAATATTTTTCTCAGAAAATAGGATTCAACATTTCATGCAAATTATCTCCTTAGGAGACAATTTGCATGAAATGTAAGATCCTATTTTCTAGGAAAAATAAGAAAAAAATCTATTTGCCTTCTGCTGAATGACCCCAGAAAGCGGTAAAGGTTACTGTTCTGTCTGAAATACTTTTCCATACATGTATTTACTTTGAGTATTTGGACAAACAGGGCCGAGCAAACAGACAAACAGAATGCAGCATCTGATCAGAGCCCACCTTGCTTTCTACTCAACCAGCAGTTTGTAGATACATCAATAGGTAGCAACAGACTGACTTGTTCAACTTTTGGGGCAATTGTGGCAAGTTGTCCAAATAGAGTAAATATGGTATAATGCAATTGTAATGTACAGTATAATAATGGACCATAGTATGGACAGTTTATATTGACTTTCACTTCACCATATTTGGACACATTTATTCCTTTATACTGTTTTTGTCTCAAATTTTGATGAAGCTCATTTTAGCCCTGGTACTGTTAAACTGTAATATGCCCTGTCTTTGTAAACAGTGTAGATCCAGATCAGTTGGCTTCTGAAGAAGCCAGCTGATCTGGATCTGCACTGGTTGTCATTAGTTGTGAATTTGTATCAACAACCTGGATCAAGTAACCTGATTGGCCAGAAATTAGAAGTGGGTTTGCCATCTTAATTTATTCTGCATGAAAAGGGTTAATACCTCCATTTTTATGTGTCTCAAAATTGCTGGACATGTGGAAACAGTGTAGACACTGATTAGATACTGTATGCTGTTATTTCTAATCTGTGTCTACACTATTTGCTCAGGCCTGTCTGTCCATATAACTTAGGGTAACTGTCTGTCCATATAACTTAGGGTAAATATAGTAACATTTTCTTTTGAGAATTCAAGTTCTAAGTACATGTATAGCATTAATATAGAATCTCAAATATGCTTATTGTACAAAGCTTGCAGAATGGTTTTAATGCTAGAAATGCTTTGTAAAAATTTCAGCAGATGATATTTTGCATGCCATGTTTCTCCAAAAGGAGGGACATACGTTCTTGAATTGCAACAGGTTCTGGTGGAATTCTTGAACATGTACTGGTGATTTAACAAAGGTATCATATACATTTTAGTGTTATTCTTTTCTGGAAACCTATATAGTATTAATGTAATGGAGATGTATTACATAGCTCTTTATGATTTTTATGGCAAAAGATTATAAAGATTTTTCGTGTTTTTGCGTGGGGGCATCTGTTACGGCTGCATTTGAGATGCCTCATTAAGACAATCCTACTGGGTGCTCATGGTATGTGTTTTCATAGAGAATTAAGGAAAATGTATAAATTTCATAAGAGGCAAACCTGTAAAAATGGTTTTGCCTCCCTTCTGAAAAGTGGTCTGCTCTAAAAGGAAAGAATTTGCTCCCCTTGGGAGCAAATTCTTTCCTTTAAGAGTAGACACCTTTCACAAAAGGAATTATATGCAGGAAAGCAAACAGGAAGTCAAAAAAAGTCATCTCCCTTGTGTATACAGTCCCTTTAAGAGAGATGGTCATCTGAATCCCTTCTTATCTCGAGCTATGAATTAGATCTGATATTCATATATTGATATTACAAGGTGCACCAGGAAATGGTCCTTCCTGACTTTTGGTGCATTTACTGGCAAGGATTTTGGTGCATCTACTGTACTGGCGAGAATAAATGGGTTGCCAAATGGTAACTGAAAACAACAACAACAAAAAAGTCATTTCATATGTCTAAAAAAATGGGGTATAAGCTAATAAAATTTTTTTTATTTCTCCACAAAAACATATGTCGGGAGAGTGTGTGTGTGTGTGTGTGGGGGGGGGGGGGGGGGGGGGGGGGGGTATGGTTGTGAAGGTGGTCGGGTGTGGTGAAGGTGTCATGTATCTTACGTCACCAGGGCATTCAACTGATATTGGCTTACAGTTGGGCAAGGCCTGCTATCCTTGTAGCAGGTAAAGGTAGAGGGGGCATGTTTTTATTTTTTCTGTTTCTTTACTTTCATTCCTGTTCCTCTTTCTTCCCTTTCCCTCTCTTTCATCTCCTCTACTATCTTCTCCCTTTCTCTGGGATGACCCACAAGGGTTGACGCGACACAATCAATCAATCATATGTTGTGGGACCAATGTGCGTACTCATTAGAAGCGCCTTGGCAGTGGTCTTAAGATAATTACCATGAACTCAGTCACATTGCAGTTGCATTGTCTGTAACCTCTGCTTTAGATGAATAAATTACAATTAGGCATTCTCTATTTAGTCAGTTTGAAAATTGACCCGATAGTGTACAAATTATCTCCCTTAACAGTTGTATTTTTGTATGTTTGTAAAAAAAAATTTTGAATATATTTAACTAAAATATCTACCCTATTAGATTTATTGTGTGGCAATTGGTAGTTGGATATCGAATCATGCCATCTTTTGTGTATTTCTCTATTAGTACACTAGTATCTCCCTTAATGGACCACACACAATTCCTTGCCCACATTTTTGTGTTCAGATGCAGATGTCTATTACTGTACTGATGAAAAAAAACTTAGTTTGTGTCAGATCTTAGCACAGCAAAGCAACAAATACAACCTAAACTTCCTCCAAATGGCTTTATCAAAATCTGTCCTTACAGCCAGTTACACCCCATGACAAATTGTCAAGTGTCATCTACATGGATGTGGGGGACATTACCGGTAGTAAAAATAGTATTGCATTTGTCCATTAATCCATGGTTCATGTCTGGGCAGTAACTCATTAATCCTCTGAAATATTTTCATGAAACTTCACACACATACTAAGCTTGATGAGATGATATGTCGCAATCAAGAAACATAGATCTTGAATCCTTGATTCTTGAGTTATCTGCCCTTGCCAAAGTTCTCTGTGGTGCAGAACTTTGGCCAGCTTGTGACAATCTTGTATACATTGTTAACTTGTATACATTGCTTCAATATTACATACATGTATATTAGTTGTTACACAACAGTCTTTTTTTTTATTTTCAATACAGCATTATTGTAAAACCAATGGTTTGATTACTGTGACTGATTTGCACTGGTTTTTAAATCCCCAAGAATTTCTTTTGATTGCTCAAGAAAAAAAAAATATTCTGTGACATTTTAGGGAAATTTTCTTATTTTATAATGATAATGTATGTTGTGTGTACTCATTAAAATTGCCTCAATGAGGCAATTCTAATGAGTACACTCAATTTACCATCATTTTATAAATCCTCGTGATGCCAGACAGTGATCCTCAGGACGGATTTTTCTATCAACCCCTCACACCCATGATAGATCCTTATATTCTAACATTTTACAATCTGTTGATGTGTCTAAAATACTACTGGATGTCTGGCAAACAGAGCAGACCCTAATCAGATGTGGTGCTCTGCATCTTCTGATCTGGCTTTTCATTACACATTAACCTCTTTATAACATGGTTTGTTACAACACGGTTTTGGATATAACACAGTTCAAAGATGGATCACAAAAATGTATAGATTATATAGAAAAATTACCATCAATGGTCATTTTTCTATATAATCTTAACATTTTTGTTTGGATATAACACAGTTGTTTAACTAATACGGTTTATGCTTCGGACCCCAACAATAGTGTTATAAAGAGGTTGTGGAGTATTTGCTGAGGCCTGCCTGTCTGTCCCAGTACTTAGGGTTATTATGGTACCGTGATAACTTCTAAGTATTGGGACACCTTATCTACTTACCATGCCTGTCCCAAAATTTGAAATAGTCCCTTCTGTTACATCTTGATGTATCTAAAATGTTGCTGTATGTATATGACAAACAGTGTAGACCCGATCAGCTGCCACATTCTGTGGCATCTGATCTGGGTCTACACTGTTTGCAAATGCCTACCTGTCCCAATACTTAACCCTTCTCTTGCTGAACACGACATGTCCTGTCTTAGCAAACAGTGACACCCCCTTCTAATTGTCAGCCAATCAGATTACTTGATCCAGGTTGTAATTACCTTAAAAGGTGTCAAGATACTTAGAGTAAATACAGTACATAATTTTATTCATAAAAAGATATATGGTAACAAATTAATGTACAATGTATAATTACATGACAAAATAAATATACCAAACAATATATTATAAGTACAGTTGACTCTCGTTATCTCCAACTCGCTTATCTCGAATAACCGCTTATCTCGAAGAGAAAATCTGGTCCCTGTTTTAACACAGAGATCTACCAACAGGCAACAAAATATTGTGGAAAAGAGGAGAAATTGCTCCTTAGGAGCAATTTCTCCTCTTTTCCACAATATTTTCAATATATCTCTAACTTAGGAGTCAAATTACATATTCATTCTGTTAAAGGTGGTTGTTCGATCAATTGTTTTCCTAGGTTCCGCAACTCGGATATGTCGAAGTACGGATATCTCGAAGTGTTTTATAGAGTCCCTTGGAGTTCGAGATAACGAGAGTCGACTGTACATGTTCTATAAAATTTCAATTAGCAACGTATAAAAAGAGCCCTTATGCTGCAGGGGAACACCAAAAGCCCAGGTCGGCCTACAATGCCGCTGTCCATTACCACTTCCGTCAATATATTTATTTTGTAAGTGGGCTATGAGACTCGGACGTGTGGTTATTAAACTAACCAGCTCAACATGACCTTAAAAGTGTTGACTGGACCCTAAAACTCCAAACTAACGAATGCCAGTAGTCCACATAGAGGTTTAGGGTCATTTTCATACATCTTTTATAAATGAGCCAAGTATTGCAAAAAGGTCCCTTGTATGCATTAACAACTAAGACCCCGAGAAAGATTCTGTACAATGAAGAGCTGTATTCCACCTCTAGCAAATTTGAATACGGAACTTTGTGATCTGAAATCAGGAGTGCTAACCACGTGACAACGCAGACACTCTTAGCAAGCAGTAAGGTCTTGACTAGTCTGATGTTTGTACATGTATTATAGTTACCCTAAGTATTGGAACAGACCATCCTCGGTAACCCAGGTGTGATCCATTACGTTACACTTCATTCATCACCCCTGGGACAACTCGCTTACGTTTCTTCGTCCTCATGAATTATTAATGAGGGCATCTGATTGGTAATCTCAGTATTTCCATGAGAAATTTTAATCTATTTTTATCTGGCGTACTCCGCAAATAACGTCATCGTTCTATGGTTGTTTTGCGAATATCCAATCATATCGTTCGTTGCAATCCAGGCATGGTATTAATTGCTGACGAAAACGTTTATCAGGTTTTCCTGAGTTATTTTTAGTAACGGAAGAAGAACAAATGAATCTTCCGCAGAAGAGAGCAGCGATATGTTAGCGACATTTTGATTAGCTATTGAGGTATTCCCCGATGTTATGAATATTCATAGAAAACGACGTTTCGTCAGTCAGTTGTCCCAGGGGTGATGAATGAAGTGTAACGTAATGGATCACACCTGGGTTACCGAGGATGGGAACAGACAGGCACAAGCAAACAGACCCAGACAGAGAGACTGGATGCCATATCAGAAGAATCATAGTAAGGATTACATGTGTCCCGATATTTAGGGTAAATATGGTTGCTACCTTGGTAGGTTCCAAGATGTAACATACTGTAAGTTGGAGTTTTAAGGCCCAGTCAACACTGTTAAGGTCATGTTGAGCTGGTCAGTAAACATACTTTTCCTGGGCTGGCTTAGTCCTCTTAGCAGTTAGCCAGTACTTGTGCACATTCTTTCGCCAGTAACTGACAACTGCCCTTGAATCAGCAGGTGGGCCAGTGCGCCATAGCTGGTTCCCAGCCTTAATGAACAAGCATAACAACCACCATAAATAGCCATACGGTAAATGTCCTAAAATTTCGAACATATTCCATACTTTTTTCCACCTTTTTTCATGCAGTTGTTTCATAAAATACTTAGTGGAGTGGCAAACAATGTAGACCTATATCAGACTGCTCATAATCTGGATCTGCATTGTTTGCATGTCTGGTCTAGGTCTGCATTGTTTGCATATGTCATTTTATCAGATACTTTGGTGTACAAACTTTTAGTACATTTACCATATTTAGTATTATCTGTATTTTCCCTTAATATTGGGACATCTTAACTCCTTACCATACTTGTCCTAATTGAACATATCCATTCTACTACCTATTTATGTGTCTAAAAACTGTTGGATGTGCAGCAAACAATGTAGACCCTGACCAGATGCTGCAGAATGCAGCATCTGATCAGGGTCTACCCTGTTTGCTGAGGCTTGTCCCTCCCAATACTTTGGATAAATATGACAGATTATATGACAGAATATGACCTACATGTAAATTGTGTGCAAATCACATTATGTATTTAAATTTATCTTTTTGGTCCCTGATTTCTTTCAAAGCCTCTGCTCTTACATCATCCCCTGGGGAAGTAAACTCTGTCAAGTCCTCTCCAGGAATCATCCCTGCTTTTTTGAGAATAATTTCATTACTAGTCCGTAAGAAAGGATTATAAGATAACTCTTCTTTTAATGTTGAAGGACACTGAAATAATAAATAAAAATAAACAAGAACTATAATAATCATAGTTTCAGTTAAGTTGCTTATTATTATCATAGCTCCAGAAAGGAAATTTTTTTCCGACTAAAACTTGTTGATATTTCTTATTTCTCCACAAAAAGTATGTTTTGGTATTCATTAGAAGAACATCAATGATTGCTTCTAATGAGTACCAAAACATATGTTTTCGTGGAGAAATGAGAAAACTATTATGTGGATACACCCTCTTATCTGGAGCTAGGTATTATTGTCCCCGGCCCTTTCAAAGAAAAGCAAGGGGACATAGTACAGATGTATTTGGCTTTCCATAATTCTGTAATTCCAACCTGTGAGAGTAGCTACCTTCTGGTCGCAACTCCTCCTACAGTTATGAACAGATCTTTTTGACGCTTTGCAGGTGCTTTTGTTATGGTCTGAAAACACATTTATTTTTTTTTTGTATATTCTTGAAATTATTCTTTTGTCACTTTTTCTGGGTTTTGAACTTAGTCATTTTTGAGATCAAATAGTATAGATAGGGGGTACCTTGTGGACGCAACTCCTACAATTGTGAACTTTTTTTTATAAACTTTGCATGTGTTTTTTTCTTGATCTGAAGATATGCATGTGCTTCTAACAATAACGGTCTTCTATACAAATGTGATACTCCAAGCATGACTGCATTGCTCCATATTGCAGCACATGGTACATGCATTATGCCTCCCTTGCTTTTTTCAAAATCAGTCTGTGCACATAGAGAAATAGGGTGCATATGGGTTATTTAAAGCCAGTTTCTTGCAATATCGATTAATTGTATGCAAACATGGCATGAAGGAGATTGTTAGAAGGACAAAGGTGGCAGATAATTGGAATGCATTCAAAGTGAATGCCCTTCAAAGCTATTGGTCGTCAACTTGGGTTCCATCAAAGTTATCAGACGTCTGGTTCGAAAGCATAGAGAAACCAATGATGAAAAGGACTGAAAACGTTTGGGGTGCCCTACAGCCACATCACAATGCGAGGACAAGGCACTGATTTGCCTAGTACAACTTCATCCCTTTGCAACAAGTTCCCACCTCAAAAGAATGGTTTCGTAATTGACCTTTTAGCTCAAGCCTCTGTGTTCCAATAATTAGAGCAAACAATGTAGATAGAGTTCAGTCTGAAGCCATAGCTTCAGGGAAATATATACTGAAAGGAAAAAGAAACGCAGGGTAAATTTTATTCCTAAATTTCATTCAAGTTTGAAAAAGTTTGTTAAATATTTTACTATGATTACAAAACGGTACATGTATGGAACAAAAGTTCCAAATTTCATTGGTTTGTGATCAACAAGTCTCGAGTTATTGAAGTTCATTGGTAGCTACCCCCCCCAAATCTTGAAATCAAAATCAAACTGAAAATCAATATCGGGTGTGCCCCCCTCTTGCTGCCGTTGCTGCCCTTAATACAGTAGGTACGCATAATCGACAAATTTCTCCGAAGACTGTTGGAAGTCGATTGCGTGAGATTGGTCTTCGAGCTCGTCGTCCATACGTTGGTCTGCCTCTGACCCAGGCACGTAGGTTGCGTCGTATGGTGTGGTTGACGGCGCATGCGCCCAGGCTATTTCCGATGAGGCAGTGGAGACGAGTTCTTTTTACGGACGAGTCTAGGTTCACTCTCTATCGCGCAGATGGTTGACGTCGTGTGTACCGACGCCGCGGAGAACGCTTTGCCGACACCTGTGTTGTCCAACAGGATCGGTTTGGGGGTGGCTCCGTTATGGTCTGGGGAGGTATTGCTCACGGGATAAAATCACAGTTGATTATTGTTGCGGGCAATATGACTGCAGTAAGGTATAGGGATGAGATCTTGCGTCCTGTTGCAGTCCCGCTTGTGCAACAACGTAATCTGATTCTGCAGCAGGACAATGCCTAACCACATGTTGCCTGAGTTTGTCAGGGTTTCCTGGCAAACAATAACATCGCACCACTAGCATGGCCACCGCACAGTCCAGATTTGACCCCAATAGAGCACATGTGGGATGAGCTGGACAGAAGGGTTAGGAAGCGCCGAAATCCCCCCGCAACTCTCGCACAAATAAGGAATGCGTTGATCGATGAATGGAATAACATCCCGATGTGAACTGTCAATGCTTTGGTTAACTCTATCCAAAGGAGAATTAGGGCAGCAACGTCTGAAATATTGATTTTCAGTTTGATTTTGATTTCAAGATTTGGGGGGGTAGCTACCAATGAACTTCAATAACTCGAGACTTGTTGATCACAAACCAATGAAATTTGGAACCTTTGTTCCATACATGTACCGTTTTGTAATCATAGTAAAATATTTAACAAACTTTTTCAAACTTGAATGAAATTTAGGAATAAAATTTACCCTGCGTTTCTTTTTCCTATCAGTATATTTCTTATTTCTCCACAAAAATGTATGCTGCGTATACTCATTAGAAATGCCTCACTAAAGCACTTTTAATGAGTACCTACATGTTTTGAAATTATCTATACTGTATCTGGATAATCACATTATCTAGAGCTTTAAAAAGTGGATATTTTTCTGGGCCCAGTTGTTCAAAACTAACAATGTGGTTAGTTAACGAATCGTTAAAACTTTATCATTAAATATAGCATATACACCGAAATTTTTGTTGAAAAAATGTGAGTAGCTTTTGCATTTGCAAAAACTACTCACATTTTTTCAGCAAAAATACCAGTGAATTTGATACTGTACTTACTAGAACAGTTAACATTTTGACCACTAACAAATTTGTTATGCTAATGACGCTTTGAATAACTGGGCCCCGATTTCTCCACAAAAACATGGCAATTTTCATTGTGACTGCTTTAGTAAGCAGGAGTGACATAGGAATCACTTTCTGGCACTGTAATTGGCATATTGGGCATATTTGTCGGCATCAATAATGTTAAGTATGTGCGTTTAGCTCCAACAAGGCTTCTAGGCTAATTCAACTTCATACACACATCTGCAATGATGCATCCTGCCCACAGCCATTACTGACCTTAACCTACTTTTCATGCTTGGCTCAACAGTGTTTAGTCTGTGTGTTTTGCTCCATTTCTTGAACACCACCAGCACAGTTGTTCAAAGCATTGTTAGCATAACGAGCTCATTAGTGGTCAAAATGTTAACTGTTCTAGTAAGTACAATATCTAATTCACAGGTATTTTTTCTGAAAAAATGCAAGTAGCTTTAAAGCTTCTCACATTTTTTCAGCAAAAATATTAGCATATATGCCATATTTAATGATCAAAGTTTTAACGATATGTTAACTAACAACATTGTTAGTTTTGAACAACTGGACCCAGGGAATTTCCTTTATGCTCATTAGTATTGCCTTAGCATAGCGATTCTAATGAGAACCCACAACATAATCAAAGGACTGATAGTCCTAAGAGTCTGCTAGCTTGTAAAGTATTGATGGAGTGCTGTGTGTCTTCTGTGCAAACACAATACATGCAAAGAAGATAGGTGGCATTCCAATGCTACCAATACTACACCATAAGATGGCGCTCTATGGAATATATCAAGCATCTGGGCAATGTACTTCCTGAAAAGAAGACTTTCTTTAAAAACTCTATTAAAAGCGAAGACTGCATATGGGTTGAAAGAGAAAGTCATAGCGAGTGTTGTCTCTAAATCAAGGAAAGGATACTCCACTAAGGATATGATATTTTTTTTCACTTTCCAGTGATAATGCTGGTTGTCAAGTGAAAAATAAGATGGCAAATCACATGGCTCTAAATAGTCATGTCTTAGAATTCTTTTTTGCATACTTGTATAATTTATCTCCTGCAAACAGAATTTCATTCATGTTGTTAACATTCCACAGTTTGGTACAGATCCTTTTCTGTACAGCTTTCACCAAAAATACTAAACACCATGGTAGGCATTGATGTCCTCTTGAATCAGGACTAAATATCTCATCTCCTTGATGGATACTTCCTTGCAATAATACAAAATGCATTTTCTTGTAGATTTATATGATTTGATGGACCTGGATTTTGCTCTACATCCATATTTTCACACTTGCTTACAACCAGTGGCTTCATTCAATATTAAATTTACATTCAGAGGCAAGGCTTTGTGAGAAATTTACTATTCCTTGAAAAACAACCAGCATGAACACTATGTACTACAGGCTTTCATATCAATTTCTCAAAATCAGTCAGATGGAAATGCATTCTACTTGTTTTAATGTATAAATAAGAATAGGTCTTTACTGAGGCATCTGTGTGAACAGATATACATAAATAATCTAACTATGTACTGAAAAACTAAATACAATTATTTCTCTTCTGTTTTGTTTCTTTCTTCACACAAAATCCATTTTATTATCTGCATATATAGGCCAATGCAGTGATTGGAGTAATGAACCTCTTTATTTTCCAATGAAGTTTATCACCTGATTATTCCAAATGAGTGTATCTCCAGCAGCAATTTCCAATTTCTAGAATTATTAAAGTCAACTCTAAGCTCCAGTTCATACAAATTCAATGTAGCTCCACGATTATTCTAGTGCAATTTTAAAAATTTACTCTATCAACTTATTATTAAAACAAAAGCAGATTAAATAAATTTGAAATGGCTATGTTCAGTCCAGATTCGCTGTAATAACTGATTGTCATTTGCTAGTGCTTCACCTAAGCATCAACAGATTAGCCCGACCAGCTATGCCTACCCTTTTCAAGATATTTTCAGATGTCCAAAAAAGAAGTGTCATAAACCTATAAATGGGCCAGCAGTCGTAAAACAAATCTGTGTCACTGAGGTGTGAATAAAGTTATTTCATGTAGAAGGAATGAATTAAGTGCCTGATTTCTCGCTATATTCAATATCGAATTATGTAAATACTGATACCTTTCTTTTTCGTTCAGCTTCCGTTGCTAAGCACAACATCAAAGATGGCGAGCGGTCCTACTAATCACCCCATGGCACCCCACGGTATCCCATGGCAGCCCACGGCATCAAATTATATGGACATTTATCATAAAATATGTTATAGATGGACAAGTATACTTTTGCAATACTTGTCTTCATCTTAATAAACAGAGATTTATATTGATGATGACGACTTGTGTTTGATTTAAAATATTATGTCTAAAACTCTCGTAATTTTTTGCGCCCCATGGCATCAAAATATATGAATATTTACCATAAAATATATGTTTTAGACGGCCAGTAAAAGTTATGTAATACTTGTCTCTATCTAAATAAACAGAGTATTTATACTGATGACTAGTGTTTAAACTTGAATATAAAATGTAATTTTAAGTTAAAACTTATTTTTGATAGACTGTCAACTTACATCATTGGTCTCTTTGCTATATTTTAGCGTCAGCTTGAACCTTGGTGTTTAGGCGCCCCGAGATAATCGCCTGAAGTAAGTTTAATGTCTTAAACTATCACAAAAACAAATTTGGATACATAAAACTACTACCCTGGTGTAATTTCAGCATTCAGTTAATAAATACAATGAAATAATTTAGTGCCGTGGGGTGCATTGGGATGCCATGGGGTGTCATGGGGTGATTAGTAGGACCCTGTGCCGAGTTAACGCCTTGACAAAAGTAGCGCGTGTATTACTACACAGAATTTTGAAGTCTATGTTTCAAATTGCATTATCTAAATCGATTTCAGTTACAGTTATGTTAGCGAAATAAAAAAGCCATACAAAATTCCGATGCTTCACATTCAGTTCACTGTAATAGTGCCGCATTGCGTCTGATTAAGAAGTAGTGCGCGTATAAATATATGCATAAATAGCTGTGATGAAAATCCGCTCGTAAAACCCCATGCGATTGCAAAGAGCCTGCTAGCTGTCGCTAGCAGACTCAAAAATAAGAATGTGATGATTTGGTGTCCTTGTATAAATACCCATGCATATACGAGGGATGTTCGAAATGAATTGCTTATTTCTATCTGGAGACTTCAAATTTCAAGTTAGCCCAAAAGTACTCATTTCATGCCCTCGAAGTACTCCCCGTGGCTAGAAATGCAAAGTTTCAGCTGATGTATCCACTTCTTGAAGGTGTCACGGTACGCTGATTTGGGCACAGTAATAAGGTACTGATGAATGGCAGATCCAAGTGCCTGTCGGGACTGGTATTTCCGCCCAGCAAGGAATGCTTTCAATTTTGGAAACAAAAAGAAATCACATGAGGCAAGGTCTGGGGAATATGGGGGGTGAGGCAAAACAGTTACTTTTTCTTTCTTCAAAAACGCCGTAACTATTGTGGAGGTATGAGCTGGGGCATTGTCATGTAGAAGACTGACATGTTTAAAACCAGTGGCAGGGTGTCGTTTCTGATAATATTTTTTCAGTTTCTTCAGTACTACATCTTTGTAGTACTTTCCGGTGATGCTTTTGCCCTTTTTCACTGGCACTTTTATTGCGACTCCTTCACCAGAGAAGACGATTGCATACAAAACCTTCTTTGTACTCCAAGAACGTTTGGCAATTATTGGGCGTTTGCTGTGTTTAGTGGCCCAGATCTTATTGCTAACCTTTCTGACGGGCTCAAAATAATGGACCCAGGTTTCATCACCTGTGACGACATTGGCAAACTGCTTTTTGTCATATTTTGGAAACATTTGAAGCAGCTTTTTGGCCACTTTAACCCGTTGCCTCTTTTGCTCGTCAGTCAACAGATGTGGCACCCATCTAGCAGAAATCTTTCTGACTTTCAAATGCTTCTTCAAAATAAGGTGAACCGTTGATAGTGATATGCCTACCTTTCGTGCAATATCACAAACTGTAAATCTGGCATCTCCTTCAATGATTTCCTTTATTTTGGAAACAATTTCTTTACAAGATGCAGATTTTGGCCTACCTGATTTCGGTGCATTTTTGATGGACTCTACACCAGACTCAAATTTCTTTTTCCACTGCCGAACTGTATCATAAGACACACAAGAAGGTCCAAAAGCAGTAGAAATTTCAGTCATCAGCTTCTTCAAAGAACAACAAAGTTTTGAGCAAGCTTTGATGTAAGCCCATATTTCATCTTTTTTGTCGACGCTTCTACCAACCATTTTTACTGCAGTGGTCAATGACTGCATGTATTCAAATGGCAAATTTTATGTCTTACACTTAGTCTAACATGTACATTTATACACCATTGTGTAGATATTGAATAGCCCTATACAGGTATGTATTGGTTTTTATCGTGCCCCACGTGGATATCGAGCTGGAGGACAATAAGCAATTCATTTTGAACATCCCTCCTACATTTTTGTGCTGAGATTTTTCAGCCCAGTCAACCCAATGGGGTCATGTCAAGTTGGTCAGTTTAACTACCCACACTTTTACTCAGCAGGCTTGCCGGCCTCGGTGGCTCAGTTGGATGAGCCGTCCGACTGGAGACCAGGAGGTCACGGGTTCAACCCCCGCCGAGGTCGGCAACATTCTTTCGTGGAGATTGATCTGAAATATTTTCTACAGTCATTCTCTCCCTTCTGCTGATTCAAGAAGGGCAGTTATCAGTTTCTGGCAAAAGAATGTGCACAATACTGGTTAACCGCTTAGAGGACTAAGCCTGCCCAGTAAACATGTGGTTAGGTAAACTGACCAAGCTCGACATGACCCCATTGGGTTGACTGGGCCGTAAAACCTCAACACAAACAAACTCAGCAGGCTTAGTCTTCAAAGCAGTTAACCAGTATTGTGCACATTCTTTTGCCAGAAATTGACAAATGCCCCTCTTGAATCAGCGGAAGGGAGAGAATGACCGTAGAAAATATTTCCTGATCAATCTCCACTAAAGAATGTTGCCAACCCGATGGGGGTCAAACCCACAACCTTTTGATCACTAGTCGAAGGCACATCCAGTTGAGCCACTGAGGCTGGCACCATGCAAATGCATATACCTGTTTGAAGCCAAGGTAAATTTACATGCTGTTTTGATCATGGTATTTCCTTCAAAATCCTCTCAACGGTTACATACATAATGTAACACTGCTGCCCTCAAATAAGCATTTTATCTAAAGTTACTGGCATCAATGTCATTCTTGTTTTGGGGACTAACAACTTCGTGCACAAGGTACTAAATGTGACTACATGTATTTTTATGGAACTATGATTATATATGGGTCTTATCTGCTTGTCACATGTATTTAAAGATATCCAAAAGCTTCCATAATAACACTGGTCTGGCTGAGCCTGAATATGCCCTGGCTTTGCAAACAGTGTAAATCCAGATCAGTTGGCTTCTGAAGAAGCCAACTGATCTAGATCTGCACTGTTTGTCATTTAGGATGTGAATTTGCATCAATAATGCAGACCACGCAATCTGATTGGCAGACAATCAGTAGTGATTGTGGCATCTTAATTTATTCAGCATGAAAAGGGTTAAGCGTAATGCAAAGACTTATCAGATCTCATGGATGACCAATCTGATCCACTCATATTTACTGTAATACTTACAGTTCTTAATCTATTCTGTCTTTGTGATTTTGACCATAAGTATTTTTTCTGAAAAAACAAAACAAAAAAACAACAAAAAAAAACCCCTAAATATCTGAGCCGTAACATGATAAAAGGCATCTTTGGGGTAAATGCAAACTATAAAGATCCAGATCAGCAAGTGGTGATATGTAGTCTCATCAGGAACTTACCTATATTCCATAATGTTCTACAGTACCCTTTCGTGGAGATTGATCATGAAATATTTTCTACGGTCATTCTCTCCCTTCCGCTGACTCAAGAAGGGCAGTTGTCAGTTTCTGGCGAAAGAATGTGCACAATACTGGTTAACCGCTTAGAGCACTAAGCCTGCCCAGTAAACATGTGGATAGGTAAACTGACCGCGCTCGACATGACCCCATTTGGGTTGACTGGGCCGTAAAACCTCAACACAAACAATCTACAGTACCCAATGATTCTACATGAATACGCAGGCTGATATGGGCCTTTGCAGTCTCACATGCACAAAGACGTGTTTTTGCATGGCGCAGTCCATCTAACATGGGCAGTAACTCTTAAAAGATAACCTACCATATTTACTCAAATATTGGGGCAATTTTAACTCCTGACCATACTTGTGTTAAAGTTTGAAAAAAAAAAAAAAAAAAAAAAAAAGAATATTACATGTTGATGTGTCTATTAAAGACTGGATGAATGACATACAATGTATACCCTGATAAGATGCCACATCTGGGTCTGCACTGTTTGCATATGCCATTTTGTCAGCAATTTGGTGTACAAAATTTTAGGACATTTACCGTATTCTAAAAGTGATACAGTAATCACATACACTTGAGTCTTTAACTCTCTCACCCGAGTTTCTTAAGTCAGCTCTTCAATTTTTTAATTTGGGCATGTTCATTGCTGCAAACAGGGGTAATGCAACAGGATCTACTTTATGAGTGAAACAATATTATTATAGTACAGACAGTGTTACGCATACATGTGAATAGATTACCACTCATCATCTTCATAAAAGTCATAGCTCCAGATAAGTAAAACATTGAGATGACTGCTTGCTCATCCCATTGTTCATTCTCAATTCAAAGATTCAAAGTAACTCAATATGTGACATGTTTACTTGATGGGTCAGTGCATACGTGACAGCCCCCAGGTAATCTGGTCAGCTATTTTCTTTACTTGTTACACAGAGCATGTTGAGTTTACTGGATGCTTCATTGTGAAAAAGGTGATCAGAAAGTGGAAAAGGGTACCATATTTCACTGAAAATAACCATTATGGAAGTAACAGTGGCCATTTTTTGTTGGAAATGGCGACCGTTGACCAGAAAAAGGTGACCCGCAGTCAGAGGTTATTAATATAGGAAATCAAATGAGAGGAAATGAAAATGGCCCTTGTTTGGATGTGACTGTAAGGGGAGTTTGGACTGTATATCATTTCTGTCTTGAAGAAAACTGGTATAAGCTAGGGCCGAGTTATTCAAAGCATTGTTAGCTTAACAAGCTTGTTAATGACAAACTCGTTAACTGTTGTAGCAAAGTATTTTCAAATATATTGATATTTTTGCTGCAAAAATGTGAGTAGCATTTGCAATGCTAGTAATATTTTTGCAGCAAAAAATATCAATGTATTTGTCGTCATCTTTCAAGATAAAAAGAAATTTTAATTTTCACGTTAGCTAACAACTTTGTTAAGTTTCGAACAATGGGCCCAGATGTAAAGATATTGATTCCTTCTTTAGGAAAACTTGTATTAGCCAGATGCAATACTGTCAATAAAAGTTGTTGCTAGCTACACTAGTATTTCCAGCTCTTTCACAATCACTAAATTTACCATAAGTATTTGCACACCTTCTCCTTACCACAAATTTGAACGTCTATTTTACAACCAGCTGATGTGTCTACAAACTGCTGGATGAGTGGCAAACAATGTAGACCATGAACAGATGCCACATTCTGAATAGAGTATTATTGCAGGAATGCAACAGTATTCCATGACAAAAAGATTTATCTTACCCTGTTGAATGTGTATAGTAAAGCCTCATTAGGCTCAATGAATAAAACACCAAAGGTATGTTCACCATGGCTAATTCGAACTTTTTTTTTTTTTTTTTTGAGTCCTAGGAAATTCTCTTGATAGCCCCAGAAAACAAATACATGTGTCTTTATTGATATTTTAGGGAAATTTTCTTACATCATCATGAAATGTATGTTGTGTGTACTCATTAGCATTACCTCATAGAGGCAATTCTAATGACTACACTCAACATACCGTTATACAGAAAAAAAAAAACATCCCTAAATTATATCCATTTGCCTCCTGACTGGCATTATGATTAACCCTCAATGGCTTGAACAACCCATGCCTCGGACAAATTTACATGGTTCCAAAGATGTTCGAGTTATTGAAGTTTGATTGTATAAAGCTGTTACAAGGATAGTTGTATGTAACGTAGTAAAGATGATGTTGAGGAAGAGCCACAATCACAGATCATAGCCTACCAATGACACTAAGAGGAAGAGCAAACAAACTACAGTGGATAGCACACTTGTTGCAAACCAACAGAAAGCAAAACGAGCTCCGGTGATTATACTGCCTGACAAGACCCAGCAACATAGGTCTAGATAAGAATAGGTATCAGGTAAATATTTTTCTAATTTCTCCACAAAAAGGTATGTTGTGGGTACTCATTAGAAGTGCCTCGATGAGGCACTTCTAATGAGTACCCACAACACACCTTTTCGTGGAGAAATAAGAAAAATATCAATACTTTTGAATGAAAAAAAACATCTTATCAAGAGCTATGGTGCATACAATACAACAAATGGGACAAAATACTATAAAAGTCCTGCAGTGAACAGCAACTAGGCCCACAAATAACAAACGACACAATAAAACCCCATTTTTGAATTGTGAGTGGTAAAAACTATTGGTGGGTTTCTTTCAATTTTACTAGCAAACACCAGGCTCCATCAAAAAACTACCAAAAGCTTACAGGTGTCCTCATCTCTCTAACCTGCATTTAAATCTTACCTGTGCATCAGTATTGTCAGGATCTAAATGACATACAAATTCTAGATTGTCTACTGCATATTCATGACCTGGAAAGAAGAAGTAAACTGTATATTAACGTAAAAATTCTAATAAATGTCCATCCCCCAATCCGGGCCTGAAAATTGGTGATTTTTATTATTTTTTTTCTGGAAATGCCAGCCTCTAACAAACGCCACCGGTCAATTTTGAAAAAAATATTTCTACTATCTCATGCACTTAGTTTCCGAATCTACCATTGGATAACTGAACAAAGAAGTCCCTTTTTCTCTCTTGGTCCAAATAAATGATATGAACATGGGATTTCTAGTCCTCCACCAGGTTCTACAACTCTCCTAGAGAGGTTGACACGTCTTTTGTAGCATTTGTCTATACTTAACATGTCCGTTGTAACGCTAATATATACTTTCGTTTTCGATATCAATATGGAGGAAAATTTAATTATCTCGAAGTTTTTACAACTGTTATCAAACACTGTAGCCTCTAATAAATGCCCACCTCCCTCTTTATGAAAAGTAATGATTCTAATAAAACACTTGGGTGATAATAAGATTTTTTACGGTATTCATGGCCTTCAAGAGGAATAACATGCAAAACTTTACCTACCTTCTCACTTGGGCTAAGAGTGGCTACTCTTAAAGGAAAGATTATGCTCCCTCTGAAGAAGCAAATTCTTTCCTTTAAGAGAAACCCCCATTTTTGAAAGGTATCAAATATTAGAATGCAACTTCCTGTTTGCAAAAGTTGTCCCCCTTTATAAAATGGTTGCAAACTTCTTCAGTTGTGTCTTTTCATCAGCTCAATGAGGGTAATAATCAAATACAACCAACTGCAGTAATGGTATAAAGAAACCTGCTCCCAAAGGAGCAAATTCTTTTTTCAGGGAAGAGCCCTTTTCAGACTAGGAATATGTGCAGGAAAGCAAACAGGACGTAATAAAAACTGTCTCCCTTGTAAAAATATTGAAGAAAATCTACAAAACCTATACAGCCACTTTAAGGTATTCTCTGTTCAGGAAACTTGATTCAGCATGGCCTAGTGACAAAACCGCAAAAGTCCTGATCTGACAATAACCCGGGCAAATGATTCTCTGGAGGCAAAATAAACTGTACAAGCTAAAGAAGAACTGTAATTAAGAATTTGGTTATCCTAAGTTATATGCCTACCTGGCCATATCAGTGTGTCAGGACTTAATCGTGATACTGCATCTAATGACTTTAACATTTTCAATGGTGGGCATTCAAACATTCGGCCTGAAATTAAAACCACAGAAACTTCTATTAATCTTTAGAAATTTTTGTACAAACTCAGCAGATGACAAATAGGATTGGTGTATATCTTCCTTATTTTTCCCAGAAAACAAGGCTTATAGGTACAGCTCATGGGAATTTTAATTTGCATGATATGTCAAGCTTTGATTTCCAGGGCCCAGTTGTTCAAAACTTTACAAAGTTGTTAGCTAACACGACATTAATATTTCTATCTTGAAATATGGCAAAAACTGATATTTTTTGCTGCAAAAAAAAGTAAAGAGTTTTTGCATTGTAAAAGCTTCTCAAATTTTTGCAGCAAAAATATCAATGTATTTGAAAATACCTTAGCTACAACAGTTAATGAGTTTGTCATTAATGAGCTTGTTAAGCTAACAATGCTTTGAACAACTGGGCCCATGAAAATATTTTAAAATATTATCTGCTGCTAATCAAATACAAATAGTGAAAGGACTTACAGGTATTAAAGTCCCATTCAAAAGTGTAGCAGCTGACTTTTTTTTTTTTTTTTTAATTTTAAACATTTTTTCCCCAAGAAAATAAGGTTTGACATTTCATGTGAATCATCTGGGCAGATGATTCACATGAAATGTCAAGCTTTACTTTCTCATAAAAAAAAAAAAAATAGAATGCTGTCTGTAACTGCTGTGACTTGTCATCTGAAAAAAGAATCTTTGTTACATATGTAGACTAAGAAAGCCTAGGCCAGACTATGTATTCATGGAGTCCAAACGGGGCATTCAATGTCCACCTACAGTCATTGGATACTATTATATATTAATTTAATATGTTTTACTAGGGATATAAACAAAATCAAACAAATTTTAGGACAAAACTGATAAGGAGTTAAGTAACTTGTACACCACAACCTCTTTATAACACTATTGTTGGGGTCCATAGCATAATCTGTGTTAGTTAAACAACTGTGTAATATCCAAACAAAAATGTATAGATTATATTGAAAAATGACCATTTATGGTCATTTTTCAATATAATTATACATTTTTGGGATCCATCTCTGAACCGTGTTATATCCAAAACCGTGTTATAATGAACCGTGTAATAAAGAGGTTAATGTGTATTAAGATGTCTCTATTGTGTCTCAAGAAAAATATCTTACCACAGCCTCCTATGAACAGGTGATCCCCTGAGAACAGACACTCTGGGGCTCCTAGAGGGGCTCCGTCTAGTAAGTAGACAACCTGTCCAGAAGTGTGCCCTGATGCACACTGCACTGTGAAGTGAAGCCCACCAAACTGCAGTTCTTCTTTGTCAGATGTTGTGCTGGAAAAAATAATAAAAAACATGAAATTATAATACCTCAGATAACTCTTGTCAAAAATGGACAGCATTAGCAATCCCAAGCCAGACTGCCATATTATCAATGCACATATCAAGTTTGGTGAAAATCTATTGATATTCACTCACGTTATCATCTGGAAACAAAAATAGAGACCTGTGATGGCAGATAACTCTGTCACAATTGATGAAATTTAACAATTAGCAATCCCAAACCAGATCTCCTCAATATCAATGCACATACCAAGTTAGATGAAAATTCACGACATCTATTCAAGTTATTATCTGGAAACGATAATACTGATGGATGGATGAACGACAGACCGGGCTATGGACAATAACCCACCCAGACAATTACTCATCTGGACAATTACCCACTGGACAATTACCCACATTTTCCTTTTTTTTTTTTTTTTTTTTTCATTTTTGGATGGTGATAAAGTGAACTTGTAGTAAAGTAATAAGTTGTTTTAAATCTTTACTTCTTTTCCAACTTGTTATTTGTTTAATACTTTAGATATATTCGTAATTCGGATGATGCAAAGATATAAACATTCAGATTTACCCATTACCGATGGAGACGACATTTGTAGTCTGTTGCTTGTGATGTGTTTTTGAAGTACTGAAATAAAAATGGTGAACAATTTCACCTTTTGCTGGGAAATTGTCAGCTAAATTACTTTAAGAAGGTAAAAATTTTGCTAAAATGGTTACTTCTTCCATTTGCTAACAATGTTTTCAAATTATGTCTGCTGTCACGTGTTTTGACATTTTCCCCATTTTGTCTTCTCACATATTCCCAGTGAGATGGCGTAGATGAAATTGGAATAAAAACAGTAGAGAAAACGAGAAACAGACAATTCATTTATTGCTATTTATGATTTATTAAACAAAAATCTATCCAAGGGAACTTACTTAAAAACTGCTACATCCATTATGAAAAAAAAAATCATCTTTCATACAAAGTCATTTATGATTTATGAAAAAAAAAAAATATCCTTCTTAAAACTGCAAGGTAATTTTTGAAAAAAAAAAAAAAAAAAAAGAAAGCTTTCATTTCTGATACAAAGTTATTTAAAGCTAAAACTCTTGAATAGATACAAAATGAGTTTTACCAATAAAACAGGAATTAAATGAATGAAACATATTACAAGACAATTTACAGATCACATATAAAACTTTTAAGGACAGTTTAGATAAAAATATATTTGGGTGGGTAATTGTCCACTTGGGTTGGGTAAATGTGTGGGTGGGTAATTGTTAGGTGGGTAATTGTCCGGGTGGGTAATTGTCTGCGTGGGTAATTGTCCTGTACTTGACAGACAGACTTCCAACATGAAACCATAATACTCCACCACTATTGTGTGGCATGGTTTGAAGAGGGCTTAGCAACCAACAAAGATCTGAGTAAAAGGAGTATTCAGAAGATGATATTCTTATTTTTGCACAAAACATTTTATTTGTTAACCCATTGTAGACTGAATGAACTCATCCACACTATATATTGAAAGATTCTAATTATGAATTTAGGTATGGCAGGCTATATGATTAGATATTCCTAGAGAAAAATAGTTGAACTATTTGTAAACAGTGGAGACCCTGATCAGATGCTGCTTTCTGCAGTGCCTGATCTTGGTCTTCACTGTTTGCCAATTGCCCTTTTAGACACACAGACTTCAATGGATTAATGGGTATTCAGCAGAATCACCTCATGAAGCTATTTCTATGAGTAATTACAAGTTATGTTTTGGTTTAACCCATTTATCCCTCACATCCCTTAGAAGGGACATTGACAATCAGTGTAGACCCAGATCATAACCTCTACAAGTTATTTTTTTAAACTTAATACAGTTATAAAGTTACCTATCTGCCAATAGTTTCAAAATGAACCTGTAGAAAATAACTTGTTTAGGTTACCGGTATGTCTGGAGCTATTTATGTCAGGGTGAAATTAGTAAACCATACAAAAATAACTGTAATAAGTTATAAAGTACAATTTTTCCTTGCTTACAGATTTCTAGATGATGCATACAGAGTTTCATTGCTTAGTCATAAAGTTATGTAAGAGATCTGGGCCCAGTTGTTCAAAGCGTCGTTAGTGGTCAAAATGTTAATGCTCTAATAAGTACAATATCTAATTCACAGGTATTTTTGCTACTCATATTTTTTCAGCAAAAATATTAGCGCATATGCCATATTTAATGATCAAAGTTTTAACGATACGTTAACTAACGACATCGATAGTTTTGAACAACTGGGCCCTGATCTATCAGCAAAAATTACCTACTTGTCCATAAAAAATTACAATAACTCAAGAATATGAAGGTGAAAAATGACCATATAACTTGAACAAGTTATACATGCTAAATTGGTAAAATAATTTAACTGCATTAACCCTTAAAATGCCAAGAAAACCTGCATCTGAAAATGTCGTCTGTTTATGTCATCTGCTGAATATTCTTGCAAACGTTTCAAACCTATTTTATGCATACAGGCAAACAGTGTGGACCCTGATCAGACTGCTCCTCTGGTCCACACTGTTTGCAAAAATGACTTTTAAAATCACAAGCAGATGACAAAGCAGACGACAATTGTTGTGATTGGCAGTTTAAGAGTTAAGTTAAAAAAAAAAAATTACTTTGTAGAGGTTATGCTCCTGACTGGTTATTATGTTAATTATTTTAATGGGAATCGGAAGAAAATCATGCTCACTGTGTAACATCTGGTACATTGTCATTAACTCCACCATAAATTCTGATCCCACTGTACCGCTGCTTCAATGCATAATTTCCAGCACTGTGGTCCCTGTTGGCATAAACTTACAGTCAAACTTCAATGGCTCGAACATCTTTGGGACCACAGAAAATTGTTCAAGACATGGGTAGTTCGAACCACTGAGGGTTAATCATGGTGCCAGGTTAAGAAGCAAATGGGGATAATTTAGGGATTTTTTTTTATTTCCTTCACAATAATTGTATGTTTAGTGTATTCATTAGAATTGCCTCAATGAGGCAATTCTAATGAGTACACACAACATACAATTTATGATAAAATAAGAAAATTTTCCTAAATATTTGTTTTCTTGAGCTAGCGGAAGAATTTCGTAGGGACTCAAAAATTAGTTCGAATTAGCCATGGTAAACGAGCCATCGGTGTTCCAGCTATTGAGATTTGACTGTATTTTCTCTAAATAACATTTAACTCTTAGCACTCTGGGTAAATTTTCATCAGACTACATATTTTTCTTTTTTTTTTTCTCAGAAAACAGTTTAGACATTTCATGCAAATTGTCTCCATTGGAGACTACATGAAATGTCAAAACCTGGGTTTTCTGGAAAAAAATATAAAACAGGTTTTGACATTTCATGCAAATTGTCTCCATTATAGTAATAATTTTCTTATTTAAAAAAAAAAGAATAAAAAAAAAATGGGTTTCGACATTTCATGTAAATTGTCTCCATTCTCCAATGGAGACAATTTGCATGAAATGTCAAAACCTGTTTTCTGGAAAAATAAAATATCATCAATTTGTCCTCAGCTGAATTAGCCCAGAGTGTTAAAAGTCAAGATACAACATATATGACCGTATTTACCCTAAATATTGAGGCACCCTAACTCCTTGCTAGTGCTGAAATTTAAATGTCCATTTTACACCCTACTTTTGTGCGTAAAAACTACTGGATGAGTGACAAACAGTATTGACCCTGATCAGACATTGCATTTTGCAATGTCTGATCTAGGTCGACACTGTTTGCTCAGGTCTATCTGTCCCATTACTGGCTTAGGGTAATTATGATACCATATTTACCCTAAGTATTTGGAAACCTTATCGTCTTACCATATTTGTCCTAAAATTTGAAATAGTCCATTCTACTACCTGTTGATGTGTCTAAAATATTACTGTTTGTATGGCAAACAGTGTAGACCCTGATCAGATGCCACATTCTGTGGTGTCTGATCTCGGGCTACACTGTTTGCAAAGGCCTACATGTCCCAATACTTAGAGTAATTATACACAATATCACAGTATATTATATATCTATCACTGATAAAGCTTTCTAACACTTAAGCTTCTTAAGTATTTGGAAACCTTATCATCTTACCATATTTGTCCTAAAATTTGTAATAGTCCATTCTACTACCTGTTGATGTGTCTAAAATATTACTGTTTGTATGGCAAACAGTGTAGACCCTGATCAGATGCCACATTTTGTGGTGTCTGATCTCGGGCTACGCTGTTTGCAAAGGCCTACATGTCCCAATACTTAGAGTAATTATGATATACACAATATCACATTTCATAGTAGATAATCTGCAACATTGTTTTCCTGGAAAAAAAGATCAATAATGTTATGTGTTTCTTCATCATGCAGTACAAGAGATAAGTTTTTAACACAGAAATATAGATCAGTGACCTACTTATATTTCATGACATATAATCTTCAACAGGTGTATCTACTTACCAAATTTGGTAAGCCTAGACCATATAGTAAGGGAAAAGTGCAAAAGATTTGCTTTTGAATAAAATTGGCCATATGTCAAAATATAGGTCTCAACGACTTACTTTCGATACACATACATGTACTCTCTACGTAGCCACACACCAAATTTTATAATTGGTAGGTTTGGATTTAACGACTCAGTCAACACTATTAAGGTCATGTTGAGCTGATCAATTTACCTAACCACACTTTTCATGGGCCGTCTTAGTCCCCTAAGCTGTTATCCAGTACTTGTGCACATTCTTTTGCCATAATCTATCAACTGATCTTCTTGAATCAGCGGAAGGGAGAGAATGACTGTAGAAAATATTTCACAATCAATCGCCACGAAAGAATGTTGAAGGATTTGCGCGATTTGATCCTGTGACCTCCTGATCACCAGTTGGATGCGTTCTGACTGAGCCACTGAGGTCAGCTCCAAATTTCATAAGCCTGGGTCGAGTAGAGGATATACACCACAATCTATAACACTATTGTTGGGTTCCATAGCATAAACCATGTTAGTTAAACAACCATGTTATAACCAAACAAAAATGTATAGATTATATTGAAAAATGACCATTTATGGTCATTTTTCAATGTAATCTATACATTTTTGGGATCAATCTTTGAACCATGTTATATACAAAACCGTGTTATAGCCAACCGTGTTATAAAGAGGTTATAGTGTATGTGCAGATCTTGAATGGACTGAAGGACAGACAGATAAATGGAGTGCAAACCTTCAACCACCTCCAATAAGCTGATAGGAGACAAAAAAACATATGTGCCATATTAATTTTGTTAAATCCCCTTGAGCATTGTTTGGTAGAGAGGGGTCATTTATTAGAAAAAATATATATGGTATGTACTGATGCCCATCTTATTTGGAGTCTATGTACTTACCAATGTTTATGGGTAGTAAGAACAGCAGCTGGTGTGACTTTCATCTCATCTAAAACTCTCTGCAAGGAAGCAACATTATAACATATTACCCTAAATATTGGAACACCTTAATTCCTTGCTGTACTTGAATATACTTAATTTACTGAACCTTCTGTTGCTAAACACAACATGCCCTGTCTTAGCAAACAGTGTAGATCCAGATCAGTTGGCTTCTTCAGAAGCCAACTGATCTGGATCTGCACTGTTTGTCATTCAGTATGTGAATTTCTATTAATAATCTGGATAAAGGAATCTGATTGGCTGACAATTAGAAATGGGTGTGGCAATTGATTTCTAATCAGGGACGGCAGTATTTGCTCAAACTTATCTGTCTATATACTCAGGGTGCATATCATGGGAACAGCTCTAGATAAGATGTTATCCTAACCCATGTCATGCTTAATAAATTAAGGTGCCATGCCCACTTCTAATTTTTAGCCAATCAGATTACTTGATCCAGATTGTTGATATAAATTCACTTACTTAATGGCAAACGGTGCAGATCCAGATCAGTTGGCTTCTTCAGAAGCCTACTGATCTGGATCTACACTGTTTGCAAAGGCAGGGTATATCCAGGTTCAGCAGGACAAGGGCTAATAAATATTTTTCTTATTTCCCCAGAAAAATGTTTGTTGTAGATATTGACAGGAATAGCCTCAGCAAAGCAATTCCTATAACACATATTTTTTTTTTTCCATCGAGGGAAAATAAACTACAGATATAAAAAAAACAACAATAGTAACAAGGGTCAAGGCTACTTGTAAGGCTGGCTAATTAGAGATGAAAAGATTATCGATTATCTGTCATGTCATTGTGATCGATAATCAATTAGTAATCATTGAAGGTTTGGTCATAATTTTACCTGTTTACCCGAGCATGACTCTAACCATATGTTATACTTTACTGAATGTATTTGGTCAGACAGGCCTGAGCAAAGAGTGTAGACCCAGATGAGATGCAGCATCTCATCAAGGGTCTACACTGTTTGCCACTCATTCAGCTATTTTTAGACACTTTAATCGATTATCCGATTAATTGTACCAGCTGTAGATAGTGCACACAATCAAATGGACAATGTGTAATGGACAATGTGCAAAAAGACAAATAAACCTGTAAAATCATCTTGATATAAATAAGTCTTAATGTCAGTCACTACTACTAATCATCATGATCATTTCTGTGACTAATAAAAACTAGATGTTCATATCATAAACTTGGAGAGACAGACTAAAGTACCAAGGCCACATAACATTTTATGAAAATATAACAAAGCATGAAGAAGCAGTTCATATCACAGACAGACTTGTGGACTGACAGACTTAAAAAGGGCAAATATAAAGGTTTTAATTCTATTAAATATTTAAGGGCACTTCAGTAAGGAGGTGACTGCCGAAAACCGCATCAAATTATCTTAAACGGTTTCTGAAATATTGCGCTTTGAAATTTGATATTTAACATCCAAGAGGATTGAATTCAGGCTGCCTCATTAATATTCATGAGCCTTTTTATGACATCATAAGGGAACAGTAAAATTTTAAACTTTTTTAAATTGCCAATATATTTTGCTCTTTAATCTGCATCAATTCAGTTTTCATATTGTTTAATTTATTCAGCTCCTTTAAACTAATATACATAGGAATTTAGCTCTTATTTTCCATTTAAAGTGTTACATTTCAAATTTAAAAATTTCATTTAAATAATTTAAAATCCAGTTACAATGCTTAATAGTTAGCCAAAATTGACTTTTTTGGTATTCATTTATATGATATACACCCAAAATTCACTATTATTAAAAAAAACTTACGAAAATTTTAATATTAGTCAAGTTTTAAACATTTTAAAATTTAGCTTTAAATTTAAATAACAGATTAAATTTTGAGTTAAATTCTCTATTCATGGGCTTATTTGTAGACAGAGACCAATTTCAATAATGGTTAAGGAGAAAAACTGTGTAGCATATACGGAAATGCAGAATATTCCTGTTTAAAATTTCAATTTAAAATTTAAGTTCCACTATGACATCACAGAATATTGCATTGTGGGCCTTAATCAATACACAATCCAAGGGAGGTTACTCTAACAGGAAAAAAGGTAGGTATCATAAATTAATCACCATAACTTTTGATTGGATTGGAATTTTTTGATGGGGTTTTCAACAAAATAATTCTCTTAAAGCATTCTATCAACACCCTGAAAACCAGGAACATTTTAAATTTCTTTATATTTGCCCTTTAAGTGCCATGACAGATAACCCTGAAATCTTTATTGTTTCACTCACTACTACATATCATGTCGATTATTTCTGTGAAGTTTTATAAAAAAAAAATAATAAAAACCTTAGAGTACAGTGTACACATTTAATAAAAGCAAAGACACAGATCAGCTTGTGCAGCCATACTGTCAGACAAAGTTGTTCATACATGTATGATGCCAGAATACAGGCCTCCTGGAGAAAAAAACAAACAAAAAAACATAACCCTTTCAACCCTGAGTTTCTGAAATAGACTCTTCCATCTCTATATTTGGACACATCTATTGCTGCCAAAAGGGTGACAGTTGTAAATCATTAACTGAATGGCAAACAAGCATAGATCCTGATGAGACAGCAAAAGTATCTGTCTTGGTCTACAGGACTGAAAAGGTTAAGAGGATTGGATGTACTTTGAGATTTTGCCACAAGTTTTCAAGGGGAAATAATTTATACAGAGAAGAATATGCTCCCTTAGTATTTAAAGCCTTTCAAAAATTAAGGCTACACTTAATGGCAAAGAATTTGCTCCCACATTAGTCCCCTCGCCTAGTGTACAGGGAAAATATGGATTCCCATTAAAAGTGTATGCGTTCCCTTTAATCAGACTGCAACTTTGCTCTTGGACAGAGCTCCAGATAAGAGGGTGTCCACATAATATTTTTCTTATTTCTCCATGAAAACATACATTGTGGGTACTCATTAGAAGTGTCTCAATGAGGTGCTTCTAATGAGTACCACAACATATGTGAGAAATAAGAAAAATATCATTACTTTTCTGTTGAAAAAAGCTCCTTATTTGGAGCTATGTCTTGGTATATGCACTGATGACCTTTTTGCAAGATAAAGCCATGACAGAGAATAACTAGACATGTGTTCAAAGTACAAAAATGCCCCCTAACCCAGACCCACCCTTTGGCATGACCAAGGAACAACTCTAGCACAGTTGAAGGTTTAGGTCTAGTTAAGTGGCATACCAAATTTCATCTTCCTATCATAAAAGGTACTCAAGTTATGACTTCCAAGAGAAAGGTGTACATGTCAAGTAAACTTGATAGTAAACTTAAACATTTTTATACATTATACCCGTAGTCCCACCCTAGGGCATAACATAAGGTAGTTTTAAGTACTCTAGCACAGTTGAAGGTTGTCTAAGTAGCAAACCAAATTTCAGCTTCCTAGCATAAAAGGTACCCAATTTATGACCTTTAAGATGAATCCAGACATAAATGTCAATGTAAACTTGAATATATGTTTAGACTGTTTACATATTTGACATACCCACACACAGACGTAACATCACAGCGAAACGCTATATGCCCCACTGCTGATTTGGGCAGGAGGGGGGGATAAAAAAATTACCTGGACAGCCTCAGGGTCTCCAGGGTCTATGACAACACACGTATTGGATTCTGTGTCCAATATGATATAACTGTAGTTATCCAAGGCCACTGGGACTGGAGTAATCTGTAATTCTAAGAGAACACATGTATTAGATTCTGCGTCCAGTATTTTATAACTGTGTTTATCCTAGGCTACTGGGACTGGAGTGATCTATAATTCTAAGAAAACACATGTATTAGATTCTGTGTCCAGTATGATATAACTGTGTTTATCCATTTTCCAAGGCCACTAGGACTGGAGTGATCTGAAATTCAAAGAAAACACATGTTTTAGATTCTGTGTCCAGCATGATATAACTGTGTTTATCCATTATCCAAGGCCACTGGGACTGGAGTGATCTGTAATTCAAAGGAAAACACAGGTATTAGATTCTGTGTCCAGTATGATCTGTAATTCTAAGAAAACATATGTATTAGATATTGTGTTTTAGTATGATATAACCGTAGTTATCTGGGGTCACTGGGACTGGAGTGATCTGTAACTCTAAGAAAATGTGTATTAGATTCTGTGTCCAGTATGATATAACTGTACATATCTAAGACCACCGGGACTGGAGTGATCTGCAATACTAAGAAAACACAGGTACATGTACTAGATTCTCTCTCTAGTATGATATGACTAGTCATCAAAAGTCACTAGAACTGAAGTGATCTGTCTAAGAAAAAGGCATACATTAGATTTTGTATCTAATACAATGTAACTAGTTATCCAAGGCCACTGGAACTGGGATAATCTGTAGTTCTAAGAATTTGTTTGTTAGTTTGTTTTATTCTTGTTTTTCATCACTTTCAACAATCTTTCAGTCATATTGGGACAATGTCTGGATGTGGCAGGGAGCTTAATGCTTATTTTTAGAATGCTTCCTCGCTGAAATATCACACCCGGACACATGACGATATTCCACACAGTTGCATTATACTGACACCGGACTGACCAGTTCTGATTCCTAGCTCTACTTTCTTAATGCTGAGCATCAAGCAAAAATGCAGCTAGTATATGTTCCATTTTTAAAGTCTTTTGTATGACTTGGCTGGGTATCAAACCCACAACCTCCTGGTCACAAAGTGGATGCTCAATTGAACCACTAAGTATCTGATGAAAATTCTTGGAAAATTTTCTTCAATTCTCCATAAAAATATATGTTGTGGGTACTCATTAGATATGCCTCAGCAAGGCACTTCTAAGGAGTACCCACAACATATGTTTTTATGGAGAATTGACGAAAATTATCCCAGATAGCTGAGTTGCTTCTAATGAGTACCCACAACATGTTTTATGGAGAATCAGAAAAATTATCCCAGAATTATCACCAAATACCCCTCCTGAGTCGCTTCTAATGAGTACCCACAACATATGTTTTTAAGGAGAAATAAGAAAAAATATCCCAGAATTATCATCAAATATTCCTCTTTAACAACTTCTCTGAAGTATGATCAGGAGTTAAGTATCCCAATATTTACTGCAAATAATAATGGTATTATGTTTCCAACACTTACTGCCGTAATTTGCTGGCTGGATAATTGTATGACCCTCGCCATTGTATTTCTCTCTTGCCTTGGCAATATCACGACTATGGTAGTAGGAGCCAATTCTGGTTCTAGTGTAGAAAAAATACCTGAAAAAAGTACAAGAGAAAAACAGTTTTTGTTTTGTTATTTTTTTTTCAGTAACCAATAGATGATAGCTACACAGAAACACAGAAGTTTGCACTCTAAATTTTTAGATCTTTGATTTATATTAAATCAGACTACCGGTACTCAAACTGTGAAACACAACTTCAAAAATTCTTTGACTTACTTGCAGATTGCACCCTATTTGAATATTTTTTTTTAGAAATGAGGTTTTACAGTGTCAATAATATTCAAGTCATGTTGAGCCATCTCACAGAGAGAAGGAGAAAAAAAAATGAAACAGATGAGAAAAAGACGCTGAACCTTTATCTTGCTTCAAGTGTTTGTTTGTGTCGAGGTTTTACGGCCCAGTCAACCCAGTGGAGTCATGTCTAGCGCGGTCAGTTTACCTAACTACACATTTACTGGGCAGGCTTAGTCCTCTATGCTGTTAACCAGTATTGTGCACATTCTTTCGCCAGAAATCTTGCTTCAAGTGAGACAAGAATCTTCCTGCCAAATAGCCAATGATGACAGGGCTAACCTTCAGGAAATGGGACAGTGGAAAGCACTGCTTGAAGCTTACCAAGTCAAGAACCTCTATGATAGAGGAACATTAGAGGCTAGTATACATAAACATCAGACCCATGTGGGGTGGGAGTGTAGGTGCACCTGGGCTTCTGCCATACCGTTCTCACCACCTAGCTGGCTAACGTGACTTTTGCCATGTTTCCTTTTCTGTTTCGTTTACTTTATTTTCACCACTAAATTACTGTCAGAAGTCCCAAATTAAAGTAATTTACTGCCCCTGAACTATGTACAGGTGACTGAAAATGCATCTTGAGCAATACTAGTGTGCATGATTTTTTGCTGAACTGTTAAGACATTTTTATCAATATTTGAGTGTGAGTGAGAGGTTGGGGCACACTGACAGAAGAGTGTCCAGTGGGGTGGCACTTCATACCCTTAGAGTGGGGCACAAAGAGAGTTCCTGGCTGAGATGCTGAACAGACAAGGAGCGTGGAGTTAAGGCACTTAGCATACATGACACAAAGAGGGTGGGGGAGGGGCACAATGAGTGGTGGGGCACAATGAGTGGTTGGGGATCCTGGGTGAGAGGGGCATTTCAGCCCACGACACAATAATAGTGGGTGTGGACACAATGAGAGGGACCCTGCAGTTGACACTTAAAAAAAAAATTAAAAATTACAATATAATGGTGCAATGGGGCATCTGTGATCTCAGTGGCAGAAAGAAGTTGTCCTAAAACTTAGGAATGAAAACAATCTGTTGAAACTTGTGAATCTTTAGGGTACATTTAATTGCTATAGTTTTGGACAAAGATAAGGCATCTGAATGGTGTGAAACTTAGGGTAGGCATTTTGTATTTATCTGTAAATATATAGGAAGCCTAAAATGCAATGCAGAGAATGTGGATGTTGCTGCCTGTGGCTGGATATAAGAGCAACAAAAATTCCTATCAGTCACAGACAGCCAGACATTCTGCTTCTGCCAGTTAATAGCCTCCTTCAACTTTCTGAAGATTATGCTATGTTCTAACGCATTCGTGAAGGAACAAACATCTGAAGAATAGATGAGTAGGATAGAAAATTAAAAAGTCTCTATATACAATTTAAAAAAACATCTTTCTGGAGATAGTCAGTGGACAATTGAGTTCAGGATTGCAACTGGCCCATGCCACTGAACTACTATGCCCTTATAGGGTCTTTAAATTGTGTGAAGCCATATCATTCATCAGTGATTTTTTTACCTGTGAGTCTTGCTTCATACACTCATATTTTTTCTCTGGGACTCACAAATATAATATTAGCAAGTCCCTGGACTCACAAAATACAGCAGAAAACTGCTGTAAAACGTGTTACTTTCGATTTTATCATGGGACTCAATGTATTTCAATGATGTGAGTCCTTTGGATTCAATAGAGCCAAACTGTAAATAAATCACTGATTCATTCTGTACTTATACATGTATTCTACGACACATTTCTTCGTCGTTATATTCCGAAATAAGGACCGTCCGAAACAATGCACTTTCTTCCCACATTTCAATTGTATCCTGCTGTGGGCTATCTTTGTAGAAATATCATATAATGACTAAAACAAATCAAAACATATGTATACTGGTGTCAGTTAAGTGTCCTACCCAATACTGAATAAGCATCCGCCTGCTTTTGCCATGGTTTTGTAAATGTTTTGTCGTCTTGTTTACATGTTCTACAACCTGTGATCAAGTAAAATCTTGCTCTAAGATTATATTCTTCATAGAGTAAATTTTTACTTTATCACCGATGGTAAAATATAGGTAAGTTCCTCCCCTGTAGGAGCACCACAATGAAAGTGTCGTTGCAAAGGTAACCGTATATCCAGAATTCATTCTTGAATATCAATATTTTGCCATATGACAAAATAAATATGGATATCAGTATATCCAATAATGGAAATATGGTCAAATATTGAATTATGGATAGATAAAATTCAGCAAGATTATTCCCAAAATATATTATTGGATATCCTTATATCAATTTGTTCTGCTTCTGCCAATGCGCTCACCTCATAGTTATTGCATTTTTAGTTTGGATATCCATATATCCAGAGGATATTTACTCTTTTGCTGTGAATACCATATTTTCATCGAGTTTGAGTCAACTTTTCTGAATTTAAACCCCAGCTTTTGACCCCAAGAAATGTAAATAAGCTACATCTATGTTTTTGTAACATAAAAAGTTTGCTGTGGCATTGTACAAGTCAAGTGTTTTAACAGAGTGAGTCTTTTAAATGTCTGCCATGGAAAGGGGTACTTTTTCTTATTATACAGTAGAAAGGGTTCATATTTTTATAGAACACAGTGGAAAGGATTACTTTTTTTAAGATAACACAGTGAAAAGGGTATCAATATTTAATATTTTGAGCACACTGTTTAGGGTCTGTTTTGCAATGCTTTGTTCAAGCATTGGTACCAAGCTGACCAGATATCTTTAAATCATTTTTTTTAGATATCCAAAAATCAGATTATAGATATCCAACAATCATGACTTATGAATTTAAATTGTGTGCTTAAAGAGCATGTCAAGGACAATTACCATGCAAAGTTTGACACTTGCAGCTATCACCGCTTCACACAACACACGTTCATGCTAGACTTGACATAAAATCATGACAAAGTCACTAGAGTGGGAAATCTAGGTCAAGGGCACTGGGTCACAGTGTGTGCTTTAAGAGTATGTCGAGGAGAATTACTTATGCAAGGTATGACACTCGCAACTGTCACCGCTTCAGAGAAATGCACTTTAATGCAAAACTTTATGTAAAATACTGATGACAAAACCACTGACGTGCGAAATCTAGGCCAAGGGCACTAAGTCATAGTGCATGCTTGAAGAGTACGTCGAGGACAATTACTATGCAAGGTTTGAAACTCGCAGCTATCACTGCTGCAGAGAATGGCACTTAAATGCTAAATTCGATGTCAAATCATGACAAAGTCACTGGAGCATGGTATCTAGGTCAAGGGTATTGCTCATGGTACATGCTTGAAGAGTATGTTGAGGACAATTATTGTGCAAGGTCTGACACACAGTTATCACCGCTTCAGAGAAATCCACTTAAATGCTAGACTCGAAGTAAACTCATGACAAAGCTATTGGAGAGAGAAATCTAGGTCCAGGGCACTGGGTCATGGTACATGCTTGTAGATGACATCAATTATTATGCAAGGCTTGACTATCCCAGCTATCACTGCTACAGAGAAACACTTCAATGCAAGACTTGATGTAAAATCATGACAAAATCACGCAAGTGCGAAATCTAGGTCAAGGGCACCGGGTCATAGTGCGTGTTTGAAGAATATGTCAAGAACAATAACTATGCACGGTACTACAATTGCTTCAGAGAAATGCTCTATAATGCCACTCAACGTAAAATAATGACAAAGCCACTGAAGTATGAAATGTTGGTTAAGGGGGCTGGGTCATAGTGCATGCTTGAAGAGTAAATTGAGGACAATTACTATGCAAGGTTTGACACTCGCAGCTAACACCACTTCAGAGAAACACACTTTAATGCTAGACTCCACGTAAATGCTAGACTCAATGTAAAATCACAACGAAGTCACTCTAGCGCGAAATCTAGGTCAAAGGCACTAGGTCATAGTGCATGCTTGGAGAGTGTATCCAGGACAATTACTATGCAAGGTTTGATGCTCGCAGCCATCATTGTTTCAGAGAACTCCACTACAATGCTAGACTTGACGTAAATTGTTCACAGATGGACGGACAGATTGGCGAACAGACAGACAGAAATTTGAACTCCTATGTCACACCCTGCTACAAGCAGGTGCAAAAAAATAGAATTACATTGTATAGATGTCCAAAAATCCCAGCAAATATTGAATATCCAAATATCAATTTTTCAATATCCCTAAATCAAATTTTGAATACACATAATACAATTTTCGGATATCAAACTGTGAGGTGTATTTTAGAGATATCCATATTTTTTGTTCTATATTTAATCATTTTAATTTTCAGTTTAATCCAGTACTGTGCGCCTTTATATTAACAAGGTCTAGAAGTGCCGTGAATAAAAAGTTAATCACTACATGTATTTCAATTTGAGCTGTATAGGAATATACAGCACTCTTTTTGCTGCCACCACAAACTTATATATTTTTGGCTTTTTGTTGACAAGGACAATGAAATGGCTGTTAATCCCATTGATCAAAAGGCCTACCATTAGTAGTGGTGCAAACTATTGCAAACATTAAACATTGATAATTCAAACTACTTCGTGTTAAACTAAAGAAAGGCAATATTGGTTTAGTTTACACTATTTCCTTAAACTTTGACCTTTTTTTTTTTTTATCTCAAACCAAAAACTTTTGTCCCTTTGAGATCGAGATTACGAGTCGGCTGTACATTGTTGTGAATGGAAAACTTTTTAAAAAATCTTTTTTCCCTGCAGGGTCTTTGATGATGATACATCCTTTTCAAGACTATTCCAAAAAATAGAAAGGTTATAATGAAAGGTTATTCACAATGAAGTGCCAGAGTTACGAGCTTTAATATGCCTCCAGCAGAATATATTAGAACCTGGTATCTCATGACTAAAGTCAGCACTAACCACTCGGATCCCATACACTTCCTTGTGTTTATGAAAATCTTGACAGTTGGTATTTCTTTCTGAGATAAATGTAGAGACAGTTTTAGAAAACGTCAGTCCAAAATACTTTGGAGACCATTTACATTAAGTGGACTCTTCTACCACAGCGCTTGGGAAAGCCTAACATGAGTGGACTCTTCTACCACAATTCTTTGGAACAGTCTATTTCCAAAAGCAGGGTGTCTGGTTAGATTTTTATTATTACTATTTTTACAGTTTTATAGAACTCCCTATATTTCATGCAAACAGTTTAGGACCTGATTAGACACCGTATTCAGCGGCTTCCGATCTGGGTCAGCACTGTTTGCCAAATGCCCTTTTGTGGGTTTTGTAACTAAACGAGTCAAAGAAGCACATGAATTCGTATAACATTAAGCCTTGGTTGTTTCCATCACAAAATGGACTGAAAAAAGACAAAATCTTTGGCAAAAATGTTTTTGTACTTTTATTTATCATGTATATTCTCTCTATACATATCATTCTGCAAATAAATAACCTTTCAACATTTAACAGCATATCCTGAAAGAATTCAGCAACCACATCAACTCTTTCCCGACTAGTGGCGACTTTTGTCATCTGCTGATAACCTTTGCAAACAGTTTGGACCCAGATCAGGCCTGACAAAATGTTAGACCTGATCTGGATTCAAACTGTTTGACACACTGATGATATTCCTGAAAGATTTTTTTAAAAAAGTTAATTAAAAAAAAAAAAAAAAAAAAAAAATCCAGACGACAAAAAAGCCCGCAAAGAGTTAGAATAAAATTTCTCGCTCTATTCTTATGAACCAATCTGATTGTCATTAGGCTCATTTTTTCAAAGCATTAAGAGGAATGGATCAACTAAAGAGGGAGGCAGCCCCGTCAAAAATGTTTTCTCTCTTCTGAAAAGGAGCCTCCTAAATGGAAAGAAATTGCGCCCAAGGGAGCAATTGTTTTTCTTTTAGAGTAGAGTCCTTTTACAGAAGGGGCTTGCTGAGCTGAAAAGCTAAAAGGAAGTCAAAAAGTTGACTTACTTAACAAAATTAGAAAATTTACCAAGTATATGAAGTCTCCCTATTAAGTCCAAGTTTTAGTTTAAATTTTTTACACAAATTTTTTTATATTCCCTTACAACTATTTATTCATCTCTTAATACTAAATTGATCAATTTCTGATCACTACCATGAGAGTTAATGAAAAAAGACTGGAGTAGTTGCAAAAGCCAATGTGAGAGCTGTAAAAATGTGAACAGCTGCAAAAGCTAATGTGAACAGTTGCTAAACATTCTACATTGTTTGGACAAAAATATCAATTCATTTTAATTTTCTTTAATTTCATATTTAATATCACATTACTTTACCATTCTTTTGTACTAACAATGCTTTGAACAACATGGCCTGGCTGTCTGAAAAACAGCACAATTCTAAATATCCAAAACTTCAATATTAAGCTAATGGACACAAATAAGGGAGATCATTAATCTAATAGTATTTATCTCCTTTCTCGAAATGGGGCTACTCTTAAAGAATTTGGAGGAGCAAATTCTTTCCTTAAAGAGCAGCCCCAACTTTTAAGAATAAAGTGCATATACTGGTAAATTAGATTCTCTGCTTGAGTTGTTGCCCTTTGAGAAGGGAGGTAACAAAGTTCAACTTTAAACAGCATAGTAAGGCAAACTTCAAACAGTCTCTCTTTGAAGTACAAGTATATCCACTTATCTTAATACATTATTTTTGGCAACTTGTTAGTTTTATGGTGTCTCAATTTATCATTATCTGGAGCTATGCATGATTAAGCAGATGTTTTGTTGCTGCTCATACATGTACATATATACGAGGCACAATGTCAGAAAGTATACCTTCAGACATATGCACCCAGCAAAGATTCAGATAAGCCTGCACATTCAGGAAGTCTGATCAGAATTTTCATTGGGTGCATTTTCAATAGCCAAGTATGCAAAGTTTCTTCTTGTAGACAAAGAATTTGATTGTGTTGGGGTTTAACGACACGTCAATCCTTGTGGGTCATTTTGTGTGGTCTCCCAGAGAAAGGGAGAAGAGAGATGAAAGAAAGGGATGGGAGAAAGAGGAAAATGAATGAAAGTGAAGAAACAAAAGAAATGAAAACATTCCCCCTCTACCCTTACCTGCTGCAAGGACAGCAGGCCTTGCCCAACTGTAAGCAAATAGCAGATGGACGCCCCAGTGACGCAAGATACACAACACCTTTGCCTTGCCCAACCACCCCCTTTAGACAAAGAAGATTCTGATCACACTGTGCAGATGCGCAGGCTGATTTTAGTCTTCACTGGGTGCACGTTTCAGAAAGTATGTTTTCTGACATTGCACCTCATATCTTGAATTACAAACTGTATTATCCAAGAATTTAACACGATCTAACGTTACTTGCAAAACTACACAGCTTTTCACCTCCAATTAATACAGACTAGAAATATATTATGATAACCTTTACCCTTTTTCGCAGAAAATAAAGCATGACATATAAGACTTGGCATTTCATACGAGCCATTTACTACTGACCTTTTGACATCACTTTTGACATGAAAGGCGTTTTTTGCTTGGGGTTTTATTTTAAATGGAAATATTTTGTTCTGATCAACCGTATCTTATCAGATATTATTTGACTTTTCTGTTTCAGTGTTTTGTTCTCTAATATTTATCCTAAAATTAAATTTATGGCCATAAATTGGTCTAACCTATGCAATTTCTATAGGAAAGTATTTCTCTCCCCCCCCCCCCCCCCCCCGAAATATTTTCCATTTTTCTTTGCTGAATTTGAATAACTGATGTTTCGTAACAATATTGTGAAAATTTCAGAAAAACCTGCACACTCGAAAATTGTTGAAAATCTTAAGTTATCGACTCTACAGATGTCTGCACAATTTGCATTTATTTTTAGTGTAGGAAAGTGAAAATATATGATTTTTCAAAAAATGACTAGACGAAAACTTTTTGTGCATTGCTAGTTACGATAAATGGTGAATAAATCTTGACAAAAGTTTGCAAATTCACTTTTTCTGTGTTTAGCACCAAGCAAAAAACAGCTTTCTGAAAGCCGTCGAAAGCACACTAAGTTGCTGATTCACAAGAACAGGCCAGCCTTAATCTCTTGAAAAAATATATAAAGTATTCAGTATTTTGTCTGCAGCTTATGTGACTGGCATTTTAAGCCTGAAGAGAAAATTCAAATATGAAATATAATTGATTTTCTAAAAAAAATAAATGAATAAAAAACAGGCAAATACAACTTTCCTTGTATGCTGTAGCCTGCAGCAAGCTAATATAAAGATATGGTCTACACTTGAAGCATAATGCATGAATAAGAGCTGTCACAGGACTACATGGCTCGCCTGAATCATGCTTTGCCTCTAAATATATTTTTTTTCCAAGTCAGTGACCAGGACCTGAAAGTTAGTCATGTGGGTTGGGATGCTACAGCATAAATCTTCGGACCAGTATCTAATATCAGAGCAGGTATGAACTACTTCCATCCCAAGATTCAGGAACACCTTTTAAAAACTTTAAATCAATGCTGACACTGGCAAAAATGCCATGGGGACTACTAAAGCTCTACATTTTAATACAGGCAAGATAAACCAGCTCTTATGCCATATACATGCATTTAACCCTTGCTCTGCTGAATAAATTAAGATGCCACACCCATTTCTAATTTTCAGCCAATAAGATTATTTGATCTAGATTGTTGATAAAAATTCATACTAAATGGCAAACAGTGCAGATCCAGATCAGTTGGCCGATCTGGATCTTCAGTTTGTATAGGCAGGACATATCGGAGTTCTGCAGGACTAGGGTTAAGACCCAGACCAACTGTCTGCATATGGCAAAAGGGCCCTTTCTCATGGGTTAGACATTTCAACACTGCAATACCAAATGAATCATGTTTGGGGTTTACTTGAAGTGGGTCCAGAGGTATCTGACCATCTGTGCAGTTTCATCAAGGCCTTTATTGCCAACTGTTGTAGTCTACACTGTACCCTGACCAGTCTACATAGTGCAAGCTGATCTGGACCGCTGTTATGAATAAACATTTTTGCATGGCAAGGCTCAAAGAAATCTTGGTTACAAAATTGTCAAAGAAACTCTGGCAAAATTGTTTTGCCTCCATTCTGCAATGTAGTCTACTCTGAAAGGAAATAAATTGCTTCCCTTGAGTAAGATGTATTTTTCTTTCATTTCTCCACAAAAACATGTTAACCCTTGTCCTGCTGAATAAATTAAGATGCCACACTCACTTCCAATTTACAGCCGATCAGATTACTTAATCTGGAATGTTGCTTTAAATTCACATACTTAATGCCAAACAGTGCAGATCCAGACCAGTTGGCTTCTTCAGAAGCCGACTGATCTGGATCTACACTGTTGGCAAGGCAAGATATATTCAGGTTCAGCAGGACAAGGGTTAAGGCAAATATCCCACTGTCAGAGTAATATGTTTTTGTGGAGTTATAAAAAACAACTTATTTGGCTACCCCTCTTTAATCAATGTTTGCATTTGGTGTGGTGTTTTCTTCATACCGTTTATACTCTAAATATTCATGGCAAACTGAGCAGACCCTGACTAATCAGATCCTACATTCTGCAACAGCTGGTCTGGGTCTACACTGTTTGCTCAGGCCTGTCTGTCTGAATATTTCAGAGTAAATAAGTAATCAAAGTAATTCCTACAGCTCCAGATAAGGTGCTTTTTTTTTTTAAACAAAAAAAAACATTTTTTCTTATTTCTCCATTAAAACATGCTTTGGTACTCTGACACAAGAAGTGCCTCACTGGGACACTTCTAATAAGTACCCACAACACATGTTTTGTTGGAGAAATGAGAAAAATATTCAGCTGAAACCCAGAGTCTGGAGCAATGAATTTCTAAGAACAACAACAGCTTATGTACATGTCATGTATAATTTTACTGTCTGAAACATGTACAATGTATTAATATATGAGACATGAAAACCTGGCATATCATAAACTGTACATTTATATAACAACCTGTTATAAACTCTGTAAACACAAACAGCCCACATTAAATACATGTACAAAGTACAACATAGCCCATTCACTACAAAGTAATAATGAGCACAAAGTGCCTAATAATAACCTATAATATTTACCCTAAATATTCAAAAAGCCAGGCCTGAGCAAATGCTGAAGACCCATATCAAACTGCTCATATACATGTTTGATCAGGGTCTACACTATTTGTTATTTTATCACATTTTAGACATACCCACAGGCAGTCAAAGAGAAATAGTAAAATGGGAGTTAAGGAGTCTGAATATGTAGGGTAAGTATGGTCTTCAGATGTCTATTTTTTTTTAGTCTCAAAAACTTTTTCGGGTCAAATAAACAAGAAAATTTTTTTTTTTTTTTTAAGATCACATTTTTTTTTATTTATTTATTTATTTATTTTTTTTTATGGTTGATAAAATATCATTCATTTGTAAAGCTGTACTACATTAGGCATTTTTTTTTTCAACCAAAAAATATTCATATTTTTCTTGTTTCTCTGTACAAACACTAGTTGTGCATACATATCAGAAATACACCACTGAAGCGCTTCTAAGGAGGGCCCACAATATGTTTCCATGGAGAAACTACAACAAATACAATATTTAGGGCCTTTTTGTTTCATTTCTTTACATTTATTAACCTTTTCCACTCCCTGGGCTAATTCAGCAGACAACAAATTCAGTATTTTTCTTTTTCTTTTTTTTTTTTTGCCCAGAAATCAGTTTTGACAGGTTACACAAATTGTGTTGAGATAATTGCATGAAATGTAAAATCCTATTTGCTTGAAAAAAGTAAGAAAAACATTTCAGTATATTTATATAATGGTTCTGTATACTGGTAAAGCAAACAGTATAAGCCCTAATCATCCATTGCAGCCATGTTGGTATTTGAAGTTATCAAAAGTAACAGGATGCCTGGATATATAAGTAAGATCCAGACAATTCTCCGGTGGCTGACACAAAGTAAAAAAAAACAACATTTCTATGTGAAAAATGTTTTGCAAGTGTTTTTTGTTTTTATCTATAAATGAGCCCCTTGGTATAGAAATTTACCTTGACATAAATGACCTGCACAGACCCAGATCAGCCAGCACATTCAGTCTGATCAGAGTTTACGCTGTTTGCCGATAGCATATTTAACATTAATTTCTCTCTTATGTATTTTTGGTTTTAAAACCTGAAGTACAGATACATTAAAATGGTGAATTTGAATACCATATATATGCTAATATTGGGTCTATAACTCCTTATTAGTCCCACAATGAATAAGTCCATTTTAATACCTATTAATGTGTTTGATAAACTGTTGGGCGAGTGGTAAACATTGTAGACCCTGATCAGATGCCACATTCTGTGGCATCTGATTTGTGTCTATATGGTTTTCTCAGGCCTGTCTGCCCCAATACTTCAGGTAAATACTATACAAAAACACTTTAAACTTATAAATCAGATCATAATCTCCATTACAGAAACAGAACAGCCATCCATGGAAGTTTTACACTGAAAAAAAAAAAAAAATGACAGCAAAACATGAAATTAATTGAACATTCAAAATAGGCACTTTAACAGTGTATAATTGTACTCAAAATAGTGCAATGATTGTTAGATGAGACAACTGAATGCAAAATGAAATAAAGTGACAAAGACACAAATGTAATGTAGTAACAAAAACAAATATATAACTCGTCCAAAGCAGATACTCGGTATTTCACTAATATATATTCAAACAGAGGACTTGTTTAGCAGTCAGGATCATAACTTCTACAAGTTATTTTTGTTCAACTCTAAAGAGTCAACAATTTTGTTACAGTTTGTGGATTTAACTTGTTACAGTTTTGTAGACTTGCTGCAATTTTCATGCGCAAGTGGTTAATTTTGCATGAAAGATCGGCTATGTAACTTTATGATCAAGCAATAAAACTTTGTACGTATTGTCTAGAAATGAGTGCACAGGGCTTTTGAAGTTAATGAAAAAAAAACTTTTTAACTGAAAGCAGTTATGAGAAAGAACCTAAATAAGTTAATACCTTCTAACAGCCAAAGGAAAGTTAACTCTTACACTTTGGAAGGGAGGTAGCCTTATAGTTGAATTTTAAGTTAACCAAGTTATAAATATAAATCTTCTCAAAATTTTAACCTTTTGAAGTAATGCTTCTGACTGTTTAGGAGGAGTATTTGGTGACAATTCTGGGATCAGTTTTATTATTTCTCAAAACATATGTTGTAGGTGGCACTTGTAATGAGTACCCATAACATACGCTTTTTGGCTGAATCGAGAAAATTGACAAAGAATTATCACCAGATACTCCCTCACAAGTCCTCAGATTCAAAGGACCTTTCATATGCACTTGTTTAAATACAGAAACTCAATTTTTTATACCTGATCAGACACATCAGCCCAACATTTATTCCAGACAGAAAACAATGGTGTATTTTCATATTTCTCAACCAAACTGTATGGTGTGGAAACTTGACAGAATGAGATGCAACATGCTTGCATAGGAAATAAAACACCCTTGAGTACATTTCTCATCTAGAGCACTGAAGTTTCATATTTTTATAAGATGCTATAAACAAGCAGTCAATGATCAACAAAACATGAAAACATGACAACTATTTCTGTTCACTGTTTATAATACAATGTTTTCTGTGAACACAGAATGCCCTGCAGCCCACACAAGCTGGTCAGTATCTGAGTACCCAGGAAACGCACAATGCCGTTACAACGTTGCTGCAATGTCACGACATTGCAGTGACGTTAACGACATTGTTGTGATTCATAGCTACAGATAATTGGGGTATCCCCGTATTATTTTTCTTATTTCTCCACAAAAACGTATGTTGTGGGTACTCATTAGAAGTGCCTTGTTGAGGCTCTCCTAATGAGTACCCACAACATATGTTTTCTTGGAGAAGTAAGAAAGATATCAACATTTTTCGGATGAAAAAAGCGCCTTATCTGTTGCTATGGTGTTTACTGGGTAGTTTGGCTGTTCTATTGTATATCAGTATAGCCTCCCACACAAAGGGCCTTAGAGCATATGCGAAAGGCAAAGCTCTAGACAATGACTCATTAGGACCTCTACTATTTGACAATATACTATACATTATCTAAATATAGTTTCCCAGATCAAATGGTTCTGATAGTCAACATCATAGGCTCTGATCATACCATAAAGATGCAAGTCTGAACTGCGCCTTTGCTGTACACATATGCTAAAATAACAGATTTCTGCAAGGCACAGCTCATCTTCTCTGTATGGTGTACACACATTACTATTTTCTTATATTCATTAACAACTAAGCCTAGGTTATACAAGAACACATATTCTGAGGTAGTATCACAATATCATTTATGGGGAGATATTACACTTTTAACAAGGCTGTGGAATTACCATGCCCGACTTGTCCAGCTTGTCCCATTTCCCTGAGGACAAGTAAGCAGTTTCAATTTACTTGTCCTGGGACAAGGACTTTGTAGCTCTACATGGACTTCATAGCTCAGGCTATGTACAGTATCCAGATTATGTTGTTGGTACTCATTAGAAGTGCCTCACTGAGGCACTTCTAATGAGTACCCACAACATACGTTTTCTTTGAGAAATAAGAAAAAAATGCCTATTTTCGCGCAGAAATTTTGGTTGGACAAGTGGTTTTTGACCATTTACTTGTCCGTGGACAAGTAATAAAATTTGATATTTCCATAGCCTTGCTTTCAAGGGTGACAACTGTCTAAATTGTTTTTGCTCCTTCTGAAAAGTGATCCACTCTAAAAAGAAAGAATTTGCTCTCCTTGCAAGCTGGTAAATTCTTGCTTTTTAGAACTGATCACTTTCAGAAGGGACTTGGGGTGCAGGAAAGCAAACTGGAAGTGGTCTCCCATGTATATTAAGACACCACGCCCACTTCTAACTTTCAGCCAATCGGATTGCTTGATCCGGAATGCTGCTATAAATTCACATACTTTATGTCAAACAGTGCAGATCCAGATCAGTTGGCTTCTGAAGAAGCCAACTGAAGAAGCCAACTGATCTGGATCTACACTGTTTGCAAAGGCAGGGTATATCCGGGTTCAGCAGACCAAGGATTAAGAATGGCTATAGATAAGATGCCTTTACAACCCTGCAAAACTTGAAAATGTGGATATAGATTTGAATTCCTTTGCCCAAGGGGATGCCAAAAACTATCCACTTTTTCATGGAGAAACAATAAAAATACTAAATTCCAGATTGTATTTGGGTCACATTAAAAGATAACTTAGTTTTGCTCCAAAACACAGTAATGTGCACTCATTACTAATTAAGACCTACAGCACTGATAAGCTCACTTTAATATATATATTTTTCTTTTCTTTTAAAATACACACTTGAATCTTACCTACTTATTCAGTACAAACATGCCAGATAAACAAAGTATCTATATTAACATTTTTCTTGTTTCTCCATGAAAACATTTGTGGATACTCATTAGAAGTGCCTCCACAAAGTCCTCTAATCAGTACCCAAAATATGTCTTCGTGGAATAATACGAAAAATATCATCAGAACTTTTATATGATTTTGGTTGAAAAACAGCTTATCTAGAGCTATGCAGACAAGGCAAATCGGTCATAAGAATGATAGGGCAAACTGACCTAGAAGATCTGGATAAATTGAGCTATTACACAATCACTAAATATTTTAAGGTCAAATGGCTAAAGTGACCAGTTCAAGCATTTGCTGTCATGCCCATCAAAGCAGTCTACTGTCGAACACACTGTGCTGGCAAGCAACCTGTTCAGATGTATACCAATCACTAAAAGCCACTTGACTACCTTACAGAACGGTTAGATTCAATTAAATCTTTAGGTACCAAGCTTCAGACGATTCAGAGAAATAGTTCTGACAGCAATGAAAGTAGTTCAAACCATCGTTGCCTGCAGTTAGGATGATTACAGAAATGAAGCAGTGGAACTAACAGCCTGCTGTTAGGATGAAAGCAGCAAATGAAGCAGCGAAACAGCCAAACTACCCAATGCAAATTTTCTTCTTTCAAAAAGATCAATCACACATGCATTAATGAAATTCATGTTATTTATACCCCTCTAATGATCTAAACCTCTCCTATAAACAAAAACCAAAGAAAAAAAATCTGGCCCTTAGAAACAGCACTTTCTTCAATTTTGCAAGTCTAATCATGGTCACTAACAGTTGTTGTTGCACATATCAATTAGCATTTTCCAATGTCTTAATTCTATTGATTAATTAATCCAAGAAATGCATGTTAACACAAGAAATGCTGTAACAAAGTACATGTTCAAGCACCATCCTGCGGGCTACTAAGGAAAATGTATGTCATTGTAACATCCCAAAACAAGTATTCTACAGAAAACGATATTATTCTCCAATAACGATAAAAGTAGCTCAGATATCAAAACAACCAATTTAGTCTTCATAGGACCTGTTAAGGTTGAGTATTTGATGATGATTCTGTGATAAAGGTTCCTGAATTTCTTCACAAAAACATATTGTGGGTACTCATTAGAAGGGCCTTGTCGTAATGACAAAGTCACAGTACAAGTTTTTCATGTGGTAATCAATATCACAAGAAATCTACATCCTGTATGTTACATTTGGTATATAGCATCAATGAGTTTTGACAACTGGACTGTTGTTAGCTGGACATTATCTCTTGACAGGCTGACCTTGCTTTTTCAGTTTAGTGAGTGAAACTCTGGGTTAATTGAGAATGACTTGGGAGGTATGCACTGGAAAACTAGCTTGCTTAAAATAAAGAGTATATAGATGAAAATTTTAGTACAGAATCACACATTTTGTGTGGCAGTACCAGTCTGTGTCAGATTGTTTTATGTACTCCCTCTGCAACTAACATATAAAGAGATTACCGGTATTTTATGTTCTCCCTCTGCAACTAACATACAAAGAGATTGTTTTATGTTCTCCCTCTGCAACTAACATACAAAGAGATTGTTTTATGTTCTCCCTCTGCAACTAACATATAAAGAGATTGTTTTATGTTCGCCCTCTGCAACTAACATATAAAGATATTATTTTATGTTCTCCCTCTGCAACTAACATACAAAGAGATTGTTTTATTTTCTCCCTCTGCAACTAACATACAAAGAGATTGTTTTATGTTCTCCCTCTGCAACTAACATATAAAGAGATTGTTTTATGTTCGCCCTCTGCAACTAACATATAAACAGATTTTTTTATGTTCTCCCTCTGCAACTAACACATAAAGAGATTTTTTAATGTTCTCCCTCTGCAACTAGCATACAAAGAGATTGTTTTATGTTTTATGTTCTCCCTCTGCAACTAAAATATACCAAACATAGCTCAAGATAAGATTGGTATCCACGTAATAGGTTTCTTATTTCTCCACAAAAATAAAAGTTGTGGTAATCATGAGTGCTTCTAATGAGTACCCATGTTCTTTCATGGAGAAATAAAATATCAGGAGCCAGTTGTTCAAAGCACCATTAGCATAACAAGCTCATTAGTGATGTTCTAGTAAGTTCAATATTTGATTCACAGATATTTTTGCTGAAAAAATGTGAGAAGCTTTTGCAGACACAAAAACTTTTTTTAGCAAAGATAGTAGCTTTTTTGCCATTAACGATCAAAGTTTTACGATATGTTAACTAACGACATTATTAGTTTTGAACAACCGGGCCCAGAACTTTTCAGGTGAAAAAGTACCTTATCTGGAACCATGTCCCTAGAACAAGCACAAGCTACATACAACTGAATTTACTCCTCATTTTCCCTTAGATGCTCAACCTTCTGGCAACAGATCTCAACTTCAAATAAGCAGCTGTACAGATTCATGTGGCTGTATGATTACAAATGAAAGTCACATTAACATGATGACTGACAAACAACCTCGACTGATAAAGTAAAGGAACAATGGTTGAAATACTGAAGGTACTGGAGTATAATATCACAGTTCAGTTACCAAGTAACCAAGGATATCACGAAGAATGTTGTGACACCTCCACCGCAAGTTAAGCACCTGTGTGTTGTGTAGAAGCAATGTTCATGGCAAACACTGGTATGGAAGACAGCACTCAATCTTTCTTGGCTTTATCACTGTCATACTGAAAAATAATAATTTAAGTTTTGACTTAACCCTGATCCTGCTGAACGTATACATGCCCGCCTTTGCAAACAATGTAGATCCAGATCAGCTGGCTTCTAAAAAGCAGACAGATCTGGATCTGCACATTTTGTCATTTTTATGGTAATTTGTAGCAACAATCTGGATCAAATCATTTGTTTGGCTGAAAATTAGTAGTAGGCGTGGCATCTTAATTTATTCAACATGAGAAGGGCTATTTACCGCAGCTCCTGCAGAGGAGTTATTAAGGATGAGTATTCCACGATAACTCAGGGATAGTCTTCTCCCCTTCGCCATAAGAATAAATTGTGGTATTCATTAGAAGCACCTCGACTAGTCACTTTTAATAAGCACCCAAGGCACTTTAAATGAGCTCTCAACAAAAATTATCACAAAACTACAAAAAGATTTTCCGAAAAAAAAAAAAACAACAACAAACAAACACCAAAAAACAAATGTCCCCTCAACCCTGCCAGGGTTGTCATATTTGTAGGCCACACGTTGTCTCATCCTGTTCTACATTTCTACCAAGTATCATCAAAATATTGTGAAGGATATTCGAGTTACAGAGCGGACACAAAATGAAATTCAAGCACAAGAAGGGGAGATAACTCCAAAAGTAATAATGTCGGAGTTGTCATTCTTGTATGCAACATGTCGTCTCATCCTGTTCTACATTTCTCAGGGCTTCCGTTAAGCGGATGTACGACGTATATTACGCCCTGAGATTGCCACCGGACGTCCAAACTGAACTTCAAAGACGTACCGCGGACTTCCGAAATTTCTTTTGTCCGTCCGAAATCGATACCCGAGACGTCCAAAAATTGTCAAAAGGCCCGCCCACTTTTAACCAGTTGTATGATGTTTGCCCGGCCTACTTACCGGAAATTCGCTACCTGTGTTGTTTGTTTGTGTTGAGGTTTTACGGCCCAGTCAACCCAATGGGGTCATGTCGAGCGGGGTCAGTTTACCTAACCACACGTTTACTGGGCAGGCTTAGTCCTCTAAGCGGTTAACCAGTATTGTGCACATTCTTTCGCCAGAAAACCTGTGTTGACTGAGCTTTAAGGACGTCCCACTTTCCGCTTGCGGGAGTTTTATTGACAGCCGTGTCAAGCGTCGCGGCACCCTTTTGATGGCTGCGTGATCACTGCGTGTATTTGTCACGCGTGCTGAGTTGATTAATTGATGTTTTTATAATTAAATTTTCTACTGCGACCCCAAAAATATTCGTTGAAATTATATGAAGTCATTATTATTTTTTTAATATTCACGTCTTAAAATCTTAAATTATATATTATTTAGCTAAGACCGTGTGTCGTCTGCAACACTTCCGGGAATTGCCGAGTGAAATTCTATAAATAGATAAATAACAATTATGCACAGAACGCAAATTAAAATCTATTCGAATTTAGAAGCTTACGTTTGTCATGACAACAAAAGCAATTTTTCAGATGAAAAGAAAACATATTTTTCGTCAAAAGTTTCGGAAAACCCGTTTCTAAATGCGTAGCCTTGTTCCGGTTGCGCTGTTTACCAGCGCGGAAAAGACGCAAAGTAAGTCTAAATATAGGCGATTTGCGATGTTTTTGCTTGCTTTTCTCCGCGAACGAACGTTTTGCTGTTGGTATTTCATCGAGAGCTGCCTTTAATTTGTTTGTTGTTGCACGAGTTGGCGCCGTTTTCCCGCAATTCTTGTGAAGTAAGCAACTCGTTCCCTCGTGTTAATCAGCTTCAATCCGAACAAATATTTCATTTAATACATTTCTGCAAAATAATTTCAGCATAGTTTATTTTTAAGAAAACATGTTTTGGGTGTTTTCTCTCATGTATTTTCTTTTCTTTTTTTCTTTCTCTGGGCTTTGAAACGAATGCGAAGTTGTACCAATGTTGATGCTTTCTCTAAGGTCCGACATACAAGTACAGGCTTTCCAAAAAGATGCGATCGAATTTTAATAAGCGATAAGGACATTTTTAAAACACATCTAAGAGAAGCATATATCATGATGATTCTGTGTGACACTGAAATAAGAACCTATGTTCTACTAAAGAAAGGGCAGACCGCCGCAGCACGGAAAAAAAGTGGGACTTCCTAGATTTTCCTGTGGGACTTCCAAATTTGAGGGGTAGGAAGTCTGGGACTTCCGGAGTCTGGAAGTTAATGGAAGCCCTGATTTCTACCAAATTAAAATAAGATTAGAAAAGGTCTTTCAGAAAAAACAACAAATGCACCCCCCCCCCCCACCCCCGCCCCCAACAACTCCGCCAGAGTTGTCATTCTTACAAGTACGCAACAAGGTCATATCCTCCTGTTAAACATTTGTACCAAGCATCATCAAAATATTCCATAGGATATCCGTGTTAGAGAGCACAGAAGAAATCAAATTCAAACACAAGAAGGGGAGATAACTCCAAAAGTAAAAACAGCCGAAGTTGTCATTCTTGTACGTGACATGTCTTCTGGTCTTGTTCTTCATTACTACCAAGTCTCATCAAAATATTCCAAAGAGTGTCCGACTTACATAATGGACACTAAATCAATGCATAATCAGTGTCAAATATAACAAAGGGAGAAAACAGCAAAAGTAAGGGAGGCGGAGTTGTCATCCTTGTAAGAAACATATCGTTTCGTCCTATTCTACAAGGCACCATCAAAATATTCTGAAGGGTATTCCAGTTACACAGCAGACAAGAACTCTATTTCAAACAAAACAAAGGGAGACAACTCCAAAAGTAAGAAAGCCAGAGTTGTCATTTTTGTACGGGACACATTGTTTGATCCTGATCTACATTTCTACCATGTATCATCAAAGTATTCCAAAGGGTATGCAAGTTACAGAGCGGATAAGAAGTTTTATGCCAACGCCAACGTGATCTGACCAAAAACAATATGTGCCCCGCGCTCTCTCGTCCTGATCTTCATTTCTCCCAAGCATCATCAAAGTATTCCAAAGGGTATTGGTGTTACAGAGTGGACACTAAATTAAAGAGATTCTTATCACCATATACAAGACCTCTGGCTGAAATAAGACGCCAACTAGATCTGTCCAAAAAAAAAACACAATATGTTCCCACCCTTTGTAAGAGGGGTGGGGTGGGTGGTGGTGAGCGTAATTATCGCCATATACAAGACCTCTGGCTCTAGATAAGGTAATAATTCTTCAATATTTTTTTTTTTCATGATTGCACCCTGAACTATGACATGCAGGTGATGCCATTGTGCTGTCTAGACAAGTCCTAAAAGCACTGCCCATAAGGTATGATTTTGTACCAAATAAAATACAAAAGGCATAAATAACCAGAATTATAAACTTAGTCCGAATACCCTCTTTACATGCACATGTTTACATATAAAATCAGGCTGGCTACTGAGCAAGGCATAATATTTATTAAAAGTCATCATCCTGAACTGAAAATGCCGGTACGGATGGACGAGTGTACAACAGCTGGTTGTTGTGTTGGGGTTTAACGACACGTCAACCCTTGAGGGTCATTTTGTGTCGTCTCCCAGAGAAAGGGAGAAAAGAGATAGAAGAGAGAGTAGAGGAGATGAAAGAGAGGGACAGGGAAGAAAGAGGAACAGGAATGAAAGTGAAGAAACAGAAGAAATAAAAACATTCCCCCTCTACCCTTACCCACTACAAGGATAGCAGGCCTTGCCCAACTGTAAGCCAATATCAGTTGGACGCCCCAGTGATGTAAGATACACAGCACCTTCGCACCACCCAACCACCCCTGGATGGATGACCAAGATGAAACCATAATACAATACTTTTTGATACACATAACCTAAATTTTAAGTGGACTGCGAGTCTGGTCTAAATACGACAAAACTTTACTTACTGAAGCTAGTTGTCTCCCTATATTTCCTATTGTTACTCCACCAGTAAAGAACACACATGAAAGCCATGATCTTACAAACATAAAATCAGCCCTTGAATACCTAAAGGATAAAAAAAAGAAAAAATAATTTAATACTATAAAAAGATCAGGGATGATGCGAGTACTGAGGAAAGGTACTCAAGTAAGTACCGAGTATCCTTTTCATAAATGTACTTCAGTACTAAGTACTTTACAAAAGTACTCGTGAGTACTTCTGAATACTATAAAGCATTCAACAAAAATTTCAGCCAAAACTCAAATGAAACCCTTGTCCTGCTGAACCAAAATATATACCCTGTCTTTGCAAACAGTGTAGATCCAGATCAGGTGGCTTCTGAAGATGTCAACGGATCTGGATCTGCACCGTTTGTCATTCAGTATGTGACTTTGTATCACCAACCTGGATCAAAAGTTTATTGAGCCAGGTTGTTGATCAATTCACACTTAATGACAAACAGTGTAGATGCAAATCAGAAGCCAACTGATCTGGACCTACATCGTTTGCAAAGGCAGGGCATATCCAAGATCAGCAGGACCAGGATTAAATTCCTATCTTTAAGATGCAAAGTAAACTTTAATAGCACATGATACATGTCCTTAGCATTTACAAAAACAGACTTATCTGATCCTGAAACAAGGACTTGGCATCTTATTTCATTTTCAGCCAAAAGTCAAGCATATTTTCAAACCTAAGTCATATTATCGGACTATCTGTTGATTTTGGCTCTAACATGCAATGTTTTTGTCTATTTTGTCTTTATAACAGATATTTGCCTTGGCAAAGTAATGAATTATAATTTCTGCAAAAATGACAATTCAGATTGTAACCAAAATATCCCATGAAGCACTTCAATTTCTGTTTTAAGGCTGATATCTGAGCAACTTCTTATTGTTTTCTGAAAATACAAAGTTCAAATTAAATGTAGGTGCTTCTAATTTGATAATAACTAGTTATCAGTCCAAAATTTTAGAAATTATTCTCTACTGTGATAAAATACAGCAGTAATGTCATGATAATTTAAAGGTTCTTCAGAAGCTTACTGCGACTGCATATACTATGTACAGAGTATTCTTGAACATCAGAATACCTTTTGTCTGGAAAAAAATCAGTTTGGAAAAAAAAAGGCAGTTCCAATCACTTTGGTTATATCAGAATTCCGCGGAAGGCGACGTCGCACCTGCTGGGGCAAGTCAAAGGACATGGTTATTAAATAAATTTATTTCATTCTTAGCAGTGCTTAGTTGGAAAAGTGACAAAAATAAAAGACAAGGATTGTATGATGATAGGAATTTCATTGGAAGCATATGCATTTTCTCATATGATGCACGAGAAATTGGGCTCAAAAAGTACCCCCAGTCTGTACACTTTCTTACAATCAGAGGTTCAGAAAATAACAAAGTTAAAGTGGAAAAAGTGACAAAAATAAATTTAAAAATCATATCCAAACTGTGTGCACTTCTGCTGACATGGGAGAAAACATGTGCAAAGTTTCAAAAAGACTGGTTTAAAATTGTATGAAAAGTTGCAGTCACAAGGTACTCACTGTCTATACATCTGAGGTCAGAAAATGAAAAAGTTCATAAAGTACAAATACTTTGCAGGGCCTGACAAATCCATTGCCCAGCTGCCTGGGACAAGTCCAAATTTTGGCTGGGCAAGTGATTTTTTATTTCACTTGCGCAGAAAAATGTTTAGAATATATAGGGAATATTGTAATTCCGAGCCATTTTCAAGATGCTGTGGAATGCCGGGCAAGTGGCTGAAACTTGGATTTGTCAGGCCCCCCAAAAAAATATGGCAAGGATATATGAAAAGCACATGCACATCTTCAGACTATGGAGAAAATAAGTGCAAAGTTGCAAAAAGGTTAGTATAAAATTGTATGAGGAGTTGTGTTCACGAGGTACCCACTGTCTATATATCGAGGGTGAAAAATGACTTAGTTCACAATGTGGAAAAAAGTAAAAAAAAAATAATTTAACAATTACATCCAAACCACATCCTCATACCATAAAGAAAACGCAGGCAAAGTTTCATAATAATCGGTGCAAAACTGTAAGAGGAGTTGCGCTCACAAGAGGTACCAATTGTTTATATATAATGGGTGAAAAATGACTTAAGTTCACAATGTGGAAAAAGTAACAAAAAATAACCTAACAATTATATCCAAACCCCATGCACATCTTCATACCATGAAGAAAACAAAAGCAAAGTTGAAAACGATCGGTACAAAACTGTAGGAGGAGTTTCGCTCACAAGAGGTACCCACCGTCTATATACTTAGGGTGAAAAAATACTGAGGTTGAAAAATGACTAAGTTCACAATGTGGAAAAAGTGACAAAACATGTTCTAACAATTATACCCAAACCACATGCACATCCTCATACCATGAAAAAAACACATGCAAAGTTTCAAACAATCAGTTTAAAACTGTAAGAGGAGTTGCGCTCACAAGAGGCACCCAGTCTATATATTGAGGTGAAAAAATGACTAAGTTCACAATGTGGAAAAAGTGACAAAAAATAATCTAACAATTATATCCAAACCCCATGCACATCTTCATACCATGAAGAAAACAAAAGCAAAGTTGAAAACGATCGGTACAAAACTGTAGGAGGAGTTTCGCTCACAAGAGGTACCCACCGTCTATATACCGAGGGTGAAAAAATACTGAGGGTGAAAAATGACTAAGTTCACAATGTGGAAAAAGTGACAAAACATGTTCTAACATTTATACCCAAACCACATGCACATCCTCATACCATGAAGAAAACACATGCAAAGTTTCAAAACAATCAGTTTAAAACTGTAAGAGGAGTTGCGCTCACAAGAGGCACCCAGTCTATATATTGAGGCGAAAAAATGACTAAGTTCACAATGTGGAAAAAGTGACAAAAAATAATCTAACAATTATATCCAAACCCCATGCATATCTTCATACCATGAAGAAAACATATGCAAAGTTTCAAAATGATCAGTACAAACTGTAGGAGTTGTGCTCACCAGACACCCAGGGTAAATGTTGACAGAAAGACGAACGGAAACTTCCTAAAGCAGGTGCGACAAAAAGTAACAGGTATAAATTTAATACTGGTCCTGCTGAACCTTGATATGTCCTGCCTTTGCAAACAGTGTAGATCCAGATCTCTTAGCTTCTGAAGAGGCCAACTGATCTGGACAGATCTGCATAGTTTGTCGTTCAATATGTGAATTTGTATCAACAACCTGGATCATGCAGTCTGACTGGCTGACAGTTAGAAGTAGGTGTGGCATCTTAATTTATGCTGCACAGCTCTCAACAAGGGTTAAACAAGGTTTAACTTTACATAATATAAAATATAGGTCATACACTGACCATGTTGTAAGAACATACCTGCTGCTTGACACCTGCTACTTTTCTTACTCTAGATATTCAGTGCTCTAGATCACAAGATATAAATCATTGCTTCATGAAGGCAGGGCTGTGGAAATACCATGACCAATTTGTCCTATTTTCTCAAGGACAAGAAATTTTTATTAACTTGTCCTGGGACAAGGACTTCATAGCTCTAGCTAAGAAGAGTATCCAGATTAAGAGATATACATTGTCTTATTTCTAGAAGAATTTATATGCTGTGGGTCATCATAAGAAGCTGAGTATTAAGAAAAATGGCAATTTGCCGCAAAGAAAATCTTTGTTGGACAAGTGGATTTTGAAAATTTACTTGTCTGTGGATGAGTAATAAATTTATTAATTCCTCTTACCTGATGAAGGAAGAACAAAATCTGACAAAGTTAATCTTTTTTTTTTTTTTTTTTTTTGATTTGGGTTTTACGGCCCTTTCAAGAATATTTCACTTATATCGAGCCGATCGTTCATCGAAGGTGGGCGAAAACCGGAGAACCCGGAGAAAAACCACCTGACCATCCGTAAGCAGAACTTGGCTTTCCCAGACAAAGTTAATCTGACTGGAAATATGAGCTACATTTATCATAAAAAATTAATAAATGCAAATGTACAATCTGAAGTGTTTACTTACTTATAAATACCCTGGTAGACTAGTAACTGTGTGAGGAATGTTGCTAAAACAGCAATGGTAACTCCTAGACCAAAACCACATTTTGATCGATCAAACAACCACCAAAGACCTATAGACATTGCAGCTAGGGTAACTGACATATGTAGATTGTTGGCAAAATCAAGTTTCTGTGAAACGGTTAAGGAAAGACACAAAAAGAATCTAACCGATCTGACATGTCCTTTTTTTTGCAACATTAATTCAGAGATACGATAAAAAAATCTTTTCATTTTTGATCCCGTTCAAAAATGAGAATAACTGAAATTTTACAGACTGTCAGGTGTCACATTTTATGATTGTATTAATACCATGTATATATCAATTTATTAAATATTTCTTGGATAAAAAATGTCTATTTTCGAGGAATAGGAAGACAGAGCCTTTAAATGCAAGTATAAACTTCATTCATCTTTTGATTCACTTGTTTCAAAAACAAGAAACACAAACAGGAAAAACAGTGACTCAGAGAATCTATCAAAATATGCATGTAAGCTGCAAAGAAGTCACTACTCTTGTTAGAACCTTCTCTACAAGCAATCAGAGCTCCAGCTAGCCTATGTAGAGGGGCGGGCCACCCCTCTTGCCCTCTCCTGCCACCCCTCTGCCCTTCCAAAGCTATCATCATTTTTATTTCACCTCTACATTTTGGTGAAAATTTCATGAAAATTGGACCAAAATTAAAGAAGTTATCAATGTTTAAAGGTCAGTTTTATGTATGTTCTAAATTGAGGCATTTATTGTGGAATGGGATTATATTTTGTAATACAACATGTATGTCTTGATAATAAGCACATCACATGGCACATGGCGCCCTCATTCTTGTATGACCCTGCAAAAAGTACATGTACCTTATCCGACACCCCTCTGCCCTCAAATTCTAGTTGGAGCACCAAGCTGCAATGAGATACTTATTATATATTCCACATGTGTATTAACTTATTTGCCAACTCAAAGGACTTTTCATGTGTAAAACCACACAAATTTTCCATTTCTCTTTGGCAAAATGGGGCACAAAGGAAAGTGGGGGCATTGCTGGAGCTGTACTTGGTTTGACATGCCATTTGTTTGATCATGTACATGTCAGTCAATCAATTTTGTATACCTTAACTATGACACAAAACCACCCGGTTACACATTTAAAATTGAGAGTCCCAGGTGTCGGACTAACTAACTTGCATCTATAGATGGCTACACAAATTTCAAGCTGCTATCCACCCCACTGGATGTTTTGCTGGAACAGCCCTAATGTATAAAAGGATACAGCGCTGGCATGATTAATTCCCACAAATACAGCCACACATCTCATCACACTTGACCATTCTCCCTGGTACTTGAAAGGTTCATCTAAATGCTTGTCCAGAAATGGATACAATAAACCAATTATTGCTGGAACAGAACAAAGACACATCTAAAACACGTCACTCATTCATTTGGGCAGGACTGTGGAAATACCATGCAGCCTTGTCCAAATTATCTCTTTTCACTGAGGACAAGTAAAAACTTTCAATGTTCTTGTCCTGGGAGAAGAACTTCAAAGCTCTAGTTAAGATAAGTCTCCAGATTATGAGATAAATACTTTTCTTAATTCTTGAAGAAAACATGTTGTGGGTACTCATTAGAAGTGCCTAACTGAGGCACTATTAAAGAGTTTTCACCCCAGGTGCTTCTAATGCGTACCCAAAACAAGTTTTCTTTGTCAATTTTCAGGTAAGTAAACCTTGGTTGGACAACTGGATTTTGACCATCTACATGTCCATGGACGTCATAAAATTTGGTAATATGTAGGCAGAAAATTTTCAGCTATGCTTCATTCTTTTGTAACAACTTTCATGTCATAAGATTGGAGTTCGTCCAAGATTGGAGTCATTGGACTTTACTTCGCCGAAAATGGCTTATCATAAATGATAACTTCCTTGAAGAGGGGGAGTGTTACGTCCTGTCACTTCTACCTTTGATAATTTGCCTTGGCAGATTTCACACAGCTTGAAGGTATATACAGTGTAATATTCAATCTCTGACAACTGTGTCAGAGTCAACTTCAGCTCAGTGCTTAGAGCACTGGATTTTAATCCAGGCAGACTGAGCAAATCCGTAGATAGGCGGGAAATTTTTTCAGCCATGCTTCATTACTCTGTTGCGACTTTCATGTGTGAATTTTCTGCTTGGCTGACAACACATGAACGCCAAGCATCATTTTCTCTGAAAAAAAAAAAAAAAAATACTTCGAAGTGTCATCTGCTGTAGTTGTGATTAGGGCTGTCATGTTTACAGAATCTGTAAACATTTACAAGGTTATGCATGAAACAATTCTGTGTACCGGAGTCATTTTCAAATTTGAGCCACCAGATGCGAGGTGACTGAACACACTAGATTGGTATGCCTACTGACAACCTGAAACTAAATGAATATGTGAGATAAGTACAGGGAAGACATTGATCAGGCTGTATGAACAGTTTGAAGATTGGTTGTTAACACATATGTACCAAGCACTTTCTTATTGTACAAATGTTAACCCTTAAAGTGCCAAGTGAATTTACAGCAGATGACATCAATTTTTTTTTCTTATTTTTCAAAGAAAATAAGTCTCAACATTTAATGTGAATCATGTTTGGCATGACAGAGGATTCATAGGAAGGGTCAACTTCTTTCCGTTGAAAAATACAAATAACTTGCAACTTTAAGGGTAAGTGACATTTTTTTTTTACCTGCTGTCATACCACATACTGGCAGCACCCACCAGGATGATTCATAGTGGTCAAACTTGCCAGGTTCTTGACCAGGTTCGAGAATCTCTCGGTGGACTTGCAGCAAGTTCAGCAGCAAGGAGAAGAAAACGCCAAAGACAAACAATATTGCCCCTCTGACAAGGAGTTGCATGGCTGTCATTATAACTCTTCACAGGAATGCTGCAACAAACAAAACTAATGTGTTAGCATATACATGTATATAGAATAGAGCTTTAAGCCACCTAGCTCTATGTAACTGGACTTATTTAGGAGTATTTCGTGATAATTCTGAGAAAATTTTCTCCAATTCTTTCTTCAGAATTATTACCAAGTCTTACTGTAATTTTTTTTTCTCTTACAGTTTTAGTTTCATTTATAACAACAATGAAGCCCAGGACTCCTTAGTCATATTTGTTTTGTTTTTTTATTATTTCAATTAACTGGAGAATTCAGCAAAATTACGACTGGGGACTTCTTTTTTAGGACAAAAATAACTTTGTACTCCTATTTTCTGGATCCTGGAGAAGTCTGTCCCTCAATTATGAGGAATGAGCAGCTGAAGTGTCCAACTTTCAAGAGAAATACTTGCATACACAATTATTGCAAAAATTCTGCGAGTAACCAAACAAACAATGTTCGACCGATCGCATGATTATCACAGCACCAGGTAAGGCATTTTTTTCTCTTATTTCTGCATGAAAACCAATGTTGGGTTATTCACCAGAAGTGTCTTGTCGAGACACTTCTTCACCAGAAGTGTCTTGTAGAGACACTTCTAACAAGTACCACAACATACTGATAGGCTTTCACGGAGTCAAAACAAAACAGTATTAACTTTAAACTGAACCTCAAATTAAAAAAAAAAGAAATAAACAAATCAGGGAACATGTGCAGCTTTGTACTCCAAATCCAATCAGACAAATTGACCAGTGGGTCATGTATACACCAACTGGCACTATCACTCATGGGTTTCATCAAGGGGCGGGGATCGGGGATTTTCCTCTTCTACTGAGACAATTTTCCCCTGCTACTTTTGACAAATTTGCAGGTTTTATAAAAATAACCTTAAGGATTGGGACAGACAGACTTTGCAAACGGTATAGACCCAGATCAGAAGCCGCAGAATTAAACAAGAGGCCCACGGGCCACGGTTCGCTCACCTGAGTGACATAGCCACTGCAGACATGCAGTTGTTATGCAACATTTTTCCAATCCTATCATCGCAGCTGATGAAAATATCATCATTTGAGCAGTTCTTAGTTTTGAAGAAGAATATATGGGCCTGACAGTCAATGGAGCATGATCATTTGAATAAACTATCAATGACATTTCAACAGAAGGATCAATGTGAAATTTGGTGGAAAATGGCTAAGTGGTTTCTAAAGAATCATGATTTTATGCATGTAAACAGCACAGTGGCAGGGGACCATACCCATTTTAGCAATCTTTCATTCTCCTGCCCACAGAGGCTTTGCATGAAATTTGAGCAACGCTGGCCCGGAGGCTTCAGAGGAAAAGCCATTTGAAATTATCAACATTTTTTCCATACAAATGTATGGGGCCCATACAAATGCATACAGAAGCAAAATTGACCTTGCCGTAAAAAGGTCAAATGTCAATGTATGACCATTATTTTAGCAACTTTGGTAGACCCCCTGTCCCCGATGATTTATGCAAAGATTCAGCCCCAAAGCAACCTTGGTTCTAGAGAAGAAGATTTTGAAAGGTTTTTACCATATATGGGCATGGCGCCCATCTTGGTCAATGAACCGTGACCATTTAAGCAATCTTTTGTTCCCCCTAACTAAGGAGGCTCCATACGAAATTTGAGCAAAATTGGCCCAGAGGCTCCAGAGGAGAAGCTGTTTGAAATTCTAACATTTTTCCCATACAAATGCATAAGGAAGCAAAATTGACCTCACCGTAAAAAGGTCAAATGTCAATGTAAGACCATTATTTTAGCAATTTTGGTAGCCCTCTCGTTCCCGATGATATATGCAAAGATTCAGCCATAAGGCATGCTCGGTTTGGAGAAGAAGATTTTTTCCCATACAAATGCATAGGGAAGCAAACTTGACCTTGCCGTAAAAAGGTCAAACGTCAACGTACTACAATTCTTTAGCAATTTTGGTAGACCTCCCATCCCCGATGATTCCTGCAAAGATTCAGCCCCAAGGCATTCTTGGTTCTGGAGAAGATGGTTTAAGGTTTTTACCATATATGGGTGTGGCAGCCATCTTGGTCAACGGACCACGACCATTTCAGCAATTTTTCGTTCCCCCACCCTAAGGAGGCCCCATATGAAATTTGAGCAAAATTGGCTCAGCAGCTTCACAGAAGTTGTTTGAAAATGTTAACGGACAGACGGATGGACGATGGACGAAAAGTGATCACAATAGCTCATCCTGAGCAGAGATCTGGTGAGCTAAAAATTAGGACAAGCATGGTAAGGAGTTAACTAGAAATGAGATCAATACCGAGTATCAACATATGGCTAACCAACAAAAAATAAAAAGCCCATTTGACAAAACGACATTGGTTCTCGGAGTCAAAGTGTCGGAATACTTAGGGTAAATACTAAGGCTCGCTATTACCCCTAATCAGAGCTGAAAAGATAATTGATTATCAGTCCCACCATTGCAATCGATAATCGATTAGTAATCATTGAAGATTTGGTCATAATTTTTCCTATCTGCAGTCTTCGCGAAATCTTTCCAACAGATGCAGGACAGCTGTCAGACAAACTGAAATTTTTCTCAGGACAAAATAAAATTCTGCAGGACAGGAGGCTTGTCTATTATCAAATTACTATCTCGTTTTGCCAGAAATCACAGGACATTTGTCAGACAAACTGAAATTTTCTGCAGGACAGAAAGAAAATTTGCCATTTTTGTCAGACAGTCCTGCAGTTTTCGCAAAGACTGTATCTGTCTGAGCATGACTCTTACCATGTTACACTTTACTTAATCACATGAACGTCAAGTTATTCAGTGAAATAACCCATGTCATAAAAATCATATACATGTAACCACACATGTAATAACACCTGCAAGGCTTCCCATTGGGTAGCCTAATTACCCTCATTAATATTTGTATTGCTCTGCTTGTTGATAGCAACAAAGATGGGTGTCCGCGTTCGCCGATTGTACAACTTTAACTTCTGAAACAGATCCTGTCTTCAATTTGAGACGAACGATAAAGTTCAGATTGATGGAAACGGAAAACACACACAATCCCAGTCTGAATAATACGGCTACCAGAAATATTCATGGTGGTTTAAATTCGATCTTTTCTGGCAACATTTTTGGAGGCACTTTCAATGTTGTTTAACTGTCAATGAAAAATTTTCACCTCCTCCAAAAAGGCATTGCAGGATAACATGACTCTGACAGCCAATGTGTCAAATTAAAATCCAAGCTACTATTATAACGTTTTATATCCTTGAAAATCTGTCATTTACTTGAGTGTGTCAAGCATCGTATAAACTGTATTGATCAAGGTCAATGACCTTTAAATACGACAGCTGACTGTGGGGATTTCCCTACTGATTCTCAGTGACGTATTGACTCGCTGAATGACGTTGTTCAATGGAATATTTAGTTTTGAATTGATTTATTTAAATGAAGCATTTATTAGCTCAAATAAAAATCATCATTATTTCCTATAGTTTAACGAAGTAATAAATTGCATATTTATAATTTATCTTGCTGCTAGTTATTTTTGGCACTTATCAAATAATACGCGAATTATTTTTGTTGCGTAGTACTATTGAATCACTGGTAGTGAGTTGTTTCGCTTAGCTATGGAAAGCCATTATCTTAATATATTTTGTGCATTTTTTGTCATCGGAAGGACAATGTGGTAAACAGAATCTTACATTCATGGTCCTTTAATATGAAATTTATGAAACTCGTTGGATAATTTTCGTATTTTGCTCGCCAAGGCTTGCAAAATATCTAAATTACCCAAACTCGTTTCATAAATTTCATATTAAATGACCACTCATTTAATTTCCTCTATGTATGTATTTTGTCAGACAGGTGAGAGCAAACAGAGTGGACCCAGATAAGACGATTTTGTGGCATCTCATCAGGGTCTACACTGTTTGCCACTCGTCCAGCCATTTTTAGACACAGCATGGGTTAGCAAATTGTACTTGTTCAAATTTCAGATAAAGTATGGTATTTAAATTGTTGAGGTGTCTGAATACTAAGGGTAAATACGGTGAAGTAACAAAACACAGAAATCAAATGATTGATTATTAGCAAATCTGTTATGATAATCATTTTTGCGGAATTTATTGATCAGTTAATCGATTATCCAATTAATTGTGCCAGCTTTAGTAAATACGGTATATATAGAACATACAGTACCACCCACTTACTTTGCTTTGAAGCATCGGGTGTCAGAAAAGTTTGTGAACCCTCTGGGCCCAGTCGTTCAAAGCTAACGACGTCGTTAGTTAACAATTCGTTAAAATTTAAATCAAGTGATAGGCAAATATGCTGAAATTTTTTGCTGAAAAAATGTGAGTTTTAGCTTTTGCAGTGCAAAAGCTACTCACATTTTTTTCAGCAAAAAATATCAGAATATTGTGTATTGAATCCGCTAAAACAGTTAATGAAATGACCCTTAACGAGCTGGTTAAGCTAACGACGCTTTGAACAACCGGGCCCTGATCACTAACAATATCAGTGTTTCCATATTGACCATTACCTTCCATTTAAGGTAACAGTTATATAGATGTATACTGTAATAAAATATGTGAACTACAAGTAGCAGTTAGCAGAACAAACTAAATCCATCACCAGGTCTTGATAATGTTATCATATATATTAAAGACTTTGATGCAGATGTCCACTAACCCTATGGAAGAACAAATGAATTTACATACATATGAAAGGATAAGCACAATTTAGCCTTTGGCATATGTGTATGCCGGGGGCCTAACAAGAGACCGAATATGGTATACCAGGGATTAAATGATACAAAATACAAAAGGCCTAAAATACCGTTACATTTCTGATTTCCCGATCTACTGGTCAAATATCTGCCCAGTATTGACGACTGTAATTTCCTTGCACATGACAAAAAAAAAATCTGGGACCAACCCGCACAATCAAGGTTTTCATATATCTGTTTGAAACATAAATCTGCCCATACCGATTCTTTTTATATTTTCGGTTTTCATTGTATGTTTATTAATTTCCAATATGGCTGTGCCCTTATAATCCAAAGAGCACACTGGTGCAATTTTATATCTTGCAGCCAAATCTCTGCCTAAAATACAATAAAAGATGTTTAAGACAGCGCCCTCCTTATCATTGGTATTCAAAAACGGTCGAGAGATCTAAGTCAAAATATTTTAAGATTTCATTAAATATTTTTACTGTAAAATTCACCAACTGTAATTTGACTTGAAAAAAGAGAGAGAGAGAAAAAAAAAAAGTGGCCGACCTAATTTGGTTTGAAATTGGAAACAGAACATTTTTTGTTTGGGCCTTAACTGTCTTCATCAAGACTCAAAATTAGAATATCTGCCATCTTATTTCTCAAAGAAAATACGTGCTGTGCATTTTGGTAAGGCACTTCTAAAGTGCATCCACAAAGTATGTTTTTTTGTAGAGAAGTATGAAATATCGATACTTTTTTTCACTGAGATAAGCTTTGTTACTTGAGCTACATGTATAGTAAAACCTGTGTAAGAGAGCCACCTTTGAGACCGACTTTAAACAGCTGCTGATGTGGAAAAAGTTGTCTGTCTTATAAAGGTACATGTCATGTAATTTTGCTAGCAAAATTACATGACATGTACCTTTATAAGACAGCCTGAACCACCTTTCCACATCAACCACTAAAGTCAATTTCAAAGGTGGCTGTCTTACACAGGTTTTACTGTACATGTATTGTACTTGGATATCAACTCCTTTCCATACTCGTTTTAAAATTTGAACAAGTACAATTTACTACCCGATGTTGTGTCTAAAAATTGCTGGATGAGTGGCAAACAGTGCAGACCCTGAGATGCCTGGCTCTGTGGGGTCTCATCTGGTTCTACAAAGTTTGCCCAGGCATGTCTGCCCGAATGCATATGGTATGTTGTGTGAAAACCGTGAAGGCATTCGGAAAACACTGGTTTACAATTTAACTTGGAAACATCAGAAGATTTCTCCCAAGCTTTAACATGAAACATCCCTGATGCAACTAAGAGATGCCCCAAAGACCCTGATCTCACTCTCAACTTCTATACTGATCTAACGTGTCCAAGGTTGATGATGAATGCATGTGCATGTAAATTTATATACGATCATCCTCCCTGTAAGAATGCCAGCATGAGAAACTGAGCCTTATGCAAAATGAGGAAAATGAAAGCCCAAAATGGCCTGCGCATCATAGTCCTCATCAGTGTCACCTTTTTTCATCAAAATACAGGTACATGTACATTATTCTGCAGCACCCAGTAATTATGTAAGACAAAGACTGATCAATTTTTGCAAACTACAGGCTGATCCGTGCATTCATGAGTAATGTTATAGCTCCTGTCTCAAGTGGCTCAAACTTATGTGATAGCCAAATTATCATAGTCTAGACAAGGTCATCTGCAATCAAACTGATACACTGATTAAAGTTTATAAACAGTAGAGTTATGTCATAATGTGCAGAGGTGTAAAAATTCCCTCAAACTTGCTGGCCCTTATGGGGGTCACACGAATCACGGAAATACTGGAATACTACCGAAATATCTAAGTTTTTCACTTACATGCTAAATATGAAGAAAAAGTAAAGAAAGTTCTGAAAGTCTCACTTGCCCTGTCTTAAAATTTACTCGCAAATGTGAGCGGGCGAGGGGAAATTTACATTACTGATCCCAGTTTAACATCTGACCTTAGATTACCTTATCTGGAGTTATGAACAAGTCAACCAAAATAAGATAGGTCAAGTAAAAAAAATCTGAGAGCATCAATTATCTTAATTTCTGTACATAAACTTGTTTGTTTGCTTATGAAATTTCTAAGAGGTAATTTTTTTGGAGTGTTTGCAAGATAAAAATATGGAAGACTAATCACCTTGGGGATCAATTTTATAGAGTTTTGAAAGGAATAATTTCATGGCAGTTCTCACTGACTGATTGAGCTGGGGCTTGACACGTCAATCCTTGTGGGTCATTCTGTGTCATCTCCCAGAGAAAGGGAGAAAAGAGATAGAGAGGAGATGAAAGAGAGGGAAATGGAAGAAAGAGGAACAGGAATGAAAGTGAAGAAACAGAAGAAATAAAAGCATTCCCCCTCTACCCTTACCTGCAAGGATAACAGGCCTTGCCCAACTGTTAGCCAATCTCAGTAAGACGCCTCGGTGATGTACATGTACATGTAAGGTACACGACGTCTTCGCCACACCCGACCACCCCCTCATTGCAGTTCTCTTCCATGTTAAATTTAATGTTTTGCATGTTACAGTGAAGTTCCATTAAATGAATTTGCTTTAAGTTATAACAACAGGATTCCTGATCATTCCATGCACCCGTCCCTCAACCCATTGAGGAATAACTGGGACAATGACTTCATCCAGCAAAACTCCATCAGAAGCTCTGCCATGCTGGTCAGACAGATGGTTAAGTCCTTTTCTATCCAGCCAAGTACCTCGGGGTATACAGCAGGGATCCCAGATGGATTCTACATATTAATAAATGATGATTTAGTCTTTTTATGTCCCTTTAACATTATATCTATTCTAAGCGCTAGACTTAAGAATCTGTCTTCACTAGTTACTGACTTCAACATGTGAAGCTGCACATCTAATGCCTACATAAAACGTTAGGGATCTCTTAAGTCAGAGCTAGTTCACCAATTCTTAGGTTTAGGTTAGCGTTGGGTTATGGTTACTGAGAGATCATATTTATAAACTGAATCTTTACAGACAAAATTAGGGTAAGATTAATTGCGGAGAGATCCTAAAGATGTATCTTTTAAAAAATAGAAGGCTGATAACAGAAGGGTCTGTGCAGGGAAGTCATGAGCTAAATTCTGTCTTCTAGCAGGATTCGAATCTGGGATCTTGTGATCCAAAGTCCACCACTCGGACACTTCACATATTATATCTCACTACCATTGCAAATAGAACTCTTAAGGATTTGTCAAACGAAACATCAAAACAAAAAATAAAGGAATGCTTACAACATGCTTGGTGGTCCAATAGACCACAAGTTGAATATGCTTTTTCTGTATGGAGCACATACACTGGTAGTTAAGTTAAAATGGCCCAACCAATGGCAATAAGATGGGTGTCACACAAATACTCCACATAGATGTGTTACAGGGATTATGAGTTATCTTAGATGTGGTCCCTCAACCCCCGAGAAAATATGGTAGGAGCATGACACTATGTTTTATAAGGTACATTGTAGTTCATGGTCTGGTGGCCATAACAGTTCAGTCATGTTTTGAATGTACCATGAAATACTTGCCACTTGCACCTTCTTCTTTCCAGACAAATGCACACACTTCACTACAAATTCGTGTTTTCCTTAGAGTGATAATTCTGACTCAGGATAACATGGGAGAAAATTATCTCATTCAGCCAAAACTGGTGAGAAATGAATTTTCAGCAAGGTCAGTTAGCAAAATCTTCACCAAAATTACATTTCGCTATGAGATTTTTCTCCCATTTAGCAGATTTCAACGAGATTTTGGGGAAAAAAAATGAGCAAATCTCTCAAAATCTCATTTGAAAATTATCCCGGTCTTATATCAATTATTCTTTGGAACAGATTACCAGCTGATCTCATCCAGGTTCCTGCTCTCGACTCCTTTAAATATGGATTCCAGAATGATCAGTCACTCCCTTTTCAACATCATCTATATGCTATTTTTATCCCCACGCTTTTTGGAAAAAGTGTCGGGGATATTGTTATCGCCTCCGTCCGTCTGTATGTCTGTCCGTTATGTTATCTCCTCCCAAACCACCGGACAGAATCCAACCAAATTTGGTGAGTGGCTTGCTTACACAAGTGGGGCATGCAAGAGCATGTTTATTTTTGGCCCTGCCCCCAGGGGCCCTGGGGAGGGGTCAAAAGGTCAAATATTAACAATTTCCAATTTCAAAGTCAATTTTAAGGATTTTTATGCGAAAATGTGCACATATACTCAGTAGTGATAGATGTAAAATATATTGAACAGGATTTACTTTGTGACCCCAGGAACACCCTTTGGGGTGGGATTTGGGGGTGGGGCAGGGTCAAAAATTAAGTTTCTCACAACATGGTCATGTGGCATATCAAATTGAAGGGAATGATGAATAGAATAACATACAAGTAGAATTTTGTCTGGTTGCTTAAAACTATGCTGTGTGGTACAAAGGCAATTTCTGCCAGAAGAGTGGGGATTTGCGATGGCATGCCATCGACTGCCCGATCTAGTCTTACTTACACTAACCATAGGGACACAGGTCATGGACATTTAATTTTTTTTTTTTTATTAGAACACAAATGGTATTTGGGAATACCGAAATCCAATATCTACCGGAATCTACCCAAATCTAATATTAATTACCAAAATCCAACTATATATCAAGTTTACCATGATTTGTGTAAGTTTAGACATTTACACTGTTAAATAATATATATGTATAAACAGATAATATGTCCAAGTTTGGAAAAATATTTTGGAATAATATAGATTTCATTTACGTTTTTACGATTTTCATAGGAGTATTTTCCCTTCGTTGTTTAGCTCTGTGATGGGTACATAGAAATACAGAACACAGCAAAACATTTTTCATATTATTCCCAGAAAAAAAGATTTGACTTTCCCTGCAAATTATAAAAATTTTAAAAACTTTCCCACACACACTACATTCAAATGGATTTGTCCAAACTTATTCTTTACCACTTTCTGGGCAACATGTAATTCAGCATTGATGATATTTTCTTATTTTTCCAGAAAACAGTTATGGAGACAATTTTCATGAGATGCCCATAACCCGTGCCCCTGTGACACTAACCCCTTTCATCTTTTCCTTCGTCTTAAAAAACCTATTCACTATTCAGCACGTTTTTGTTTGTTTGTGTTGAGGTTTTATGGCCTAGTCAACCAATGGGGTCAACGTTTCAAAAATCAGTAATGATCACCCGAGCATGCGTATGGAGCATATGTGAATAAGCACAAGGTGTAGAAGTACCGATGAGCTAAAGCAGACAAAGCACTTGGTGTCCATAAGCAGCGTGATAATGCTTAACGGATTTACGACGACGACATTTGTTTACCTAACCAACCTTTATCTGGGGTTAAGCGGTGAACCAGTATTGTGCACATTCTTTCACCAGAAACTGACAACTGTCCTTCTAGAATCAGCGGAAGGGAGAGAATGACTGTAGAAAATATTTCAAGCTCCACGAAAGAATGTTGCCAAAGTCAAAGGGAGTCGAACCCGTGACCTGGTCTCCAGTCGGACGCGCGTCTAACTGAGCCACCGAAGGCACTTTTTTTGTCTTTTTATTCTTCTACTAAAAGCACTTAAGTGTCCACAAGCAGCGTGATAATGCTTAACAGATTGACGAAGACTAATGTAGTACGCATACAAATTCTATTCTCGAATGAAGGTTTAGAATTATAAAGACAGATAGATAGACACTGAGTCACTGGGCCTTATCCATGTCCCCACCTTTCATCTAAGAGTTGCATTTTCAGTTGTACATAATGCCACAGCCGGCAGTAAACGTTAACCGGCAGAGCAGGGACAGCGCAAAAGTAAAATTCCCAGACCTTCATCACGCTATTCGAGGCACTACACTTGTATACAGTTGGGACCATAGGTTACAGCTGACAAAAGTACGATATGTTACGGTACTCTAAAAGAAACTTTTTTACAATAAAGAAATGGAAATGAACAGGACAACATGATTCACGTAAGTTCGTAATGTCTACAAATGACACAAATATGGAAGTATAATACAACGTACCTTCTAATGAGAATTTGCAGTAGTATCTGTACACATATAAACTAAAATGTAGACTTTATATCGCATCAACGACGCAAAATGCAGCAAAGTTTTATGATCTTGTCTTACAAATGATGCTGTGTTGTTCGATTCAGCTGATAGAGTGATGTGTCACGTGACCAAAACACCAGTCGTCCCACAGAATTCAGCCAATCAAATGATCGCAAACGAATATGCTGTGTAAAATGAACTAATCGCATACGAGGTCAAGATTGATGACCCTATTAAAATATTTCATTGATCGTGTAGTCACGTGACATGTAAATTAGGTTAAACTAAGATCAATTAAACTCGTGAACATATGCACCTTTGAGAAAGTTAATTTCGTCTCATAAATTAAACTTTTGGCCAAAATATTTTCCTAATCCATTAATGACGCTCATATCGTAGGACAAAAAGAAAATTAGGGAAAACATAAAAAAATAAATATTAGAAACAGAAAAAAACAAATAACTTGTTAATCAACTATTTGAATCGTGAACATTTGCACTTTACGAATATTAACATTATTTTTCTATTTGACTGGAATCCGTCATGCAGAATATATGTCAGTCTTTTCCTCACACGAAAAGATGATTGCAGGATGCGGATGCGGGCTAATCTTGTAGATTTTGCCCCCTTCCCACCACACCACTCCACCTACTACAAGAACTACTTACGAATTTTCGGCTCATATAGGAGCATACACAGATGCATCAAAATGTACTAACAAATGAATAATCAAGGAAAGAGTTCCAAATTACAGACAATAACTATTAAGAAAGAAAGACAGAAACAATGGAACAAAACAACAACAACAACAAAAAACAACAAAACAACTACATATTATGATCTATATATAATGATATAGTAAAGGTTATCTATCATTAATCTGTATACCCTAGTCTCCCAAATGGGTACGCTGGCGCATGCCTCTCATTAAGGGTGACCATCAAAACCACCGGAACAAAGTGATCCAGAGCATACCGTCCTACTGCTTGTACCCTCAAGAACTATTCCTCACAACTGAAGCCTCAAAATGATGTGGCTTCAAAAAGGAGGACCTCCCAGGAGGGTGGGTGGGGTGGGGGTACCTGTTCCATTGTTCCCCTGAAAAATCGGCATTTTTCCCTTGTTCTCCAAAATCAAAATCCTGCTTTTCTATGTTCCCTGTTCCCACAACTTGCCTTTGTTCCCCTGTTCCCTTCAGTTTTAGACTTTTGTTCCCTTATTCCCCTGAAATAAATGGCCTTATTCCCCTGTTCCCCCAAACCCCTGGGAGGGCCTCAAAAACACTTTCTTTCGCTCGTATAACCGTTCAAGCATTGTGTAATATTTGGTCATAACAGGGATGTGAATCTATTATTACCGATTTCAGGTCATAAAATAATTAATGTCTAATTCCCCATCGTGGTATACCAGTAAAAAAAATTGCACCTTCACAGAGATATATAAAACAGTAGCCAAATTTCAAACCAGTGAGATAATATTATCTGAAATCTGTAATATAGCTATTCCCTGGTGGCGGAGGGGAAGGGGCATTCACTTTATAAGCATGGGTAGGGATGTGCTGACGAAATCGGTCTTATTTTCAGAGTCTCTGGAACGGGGGTGTGTTTCATTGAAAAAAATATGGAAAGGGATTCAAATATACCTTTCTGGAAAGGGGTTCAGGTCTGTCTGGAAAGGGGTGGTAAACTACGGTCAGTCTGATCACACCAGGATACCCCAGAATACCCCCAAGACGCTTTTATTTATTGTTTAATTTTATTTAATTAAAAAAAAAATGCCCTACAATACATAAAAAATAAAATAAACAAAATTTAGAAGTTATTTTCGTCTTATATTTATAATAGTTACATAGTACACATAATATATGCGTGTAGTTATTATTGAAGGTAGTCCTACCGGTACTTTACATCCCAGGACACATTTATCACCGCTCATCGTTATTTATTGTCATAAAATCGTAGAAGGCTTAAGAAGGTTAGTATCTGTTCGATAAAAATAAGCATAGAGATAGATTGGTTAACTACATACAGAGCTTTTTGTTTATTCATTTCAACCACATTATTGTTTCCAGTGTTAAAACAAATCAGAGCTCGTTACCCCAGGACACATTTATCTGTATCGTTTATTGTCACAAAATCGAGGTGCCAGCTGAAAACTGAGGATAAAATTTTATGACAGGGCGGTGCATAAGATGTGAATTTGAATCTAACTGGGTAATAACGAGCCATTCAAAACAATTTCCATTGTTCAACATTGAACATGGTATTTATACTAAGACATTAAGGCAAAAATAGAAGGGAAGTCAATGATCAGGAACCGATACAATTAGCCCACATCTCCCATCAGAGACATCAAAGGCAAAGAAACACAAACACGAAATAACTAAACTCTAATGGAAACATCAATAGCGGAAAGCCAAACGGACAATTGCTTTCCCACAAAGTGGCCAAATGGTTATCCAAAACAAAAATGTGTAAGCGACACACACATTCAAAGACAAGCTATAACAAAAATAAACCATGACAGAAGAACCGCCTTGGAACGGTCAGTGAAAAGTATTTCACTGGGGGGCTTAAATCGATTTTACGTGGCCAAACATTCCTCGCCCTTACTTCTTACACATAATTTGTTCAGTCCGCATGAAGGCTTCCTAACTCATCAGTGCTACATCTCCGAGAACACAAAAAATCAACTAATTAAAAATTAAAACCTTATCATGTCAACTGCCTATTTTGACTAATTTGTATGACAACCGCTATCGATCTTAGAGGCTTAGAATGCATTTTCAATATATATATATATATATATATATATATATATATATATATATATATATATATATATATATATATATATATATATATATATATATATATATATATATATATATATATATGTCCGGGGCGGCAATAAAAAAAGCGTCTTGGGATATCCTGGGGGTTCTTAGGGTGATCAGACCGACCCAGTAAACTCCTTAGTCTGCCTTAGTCTGGAGTTGTACTTCCGATGATATATAGGCTAGTATATCCCCATGCATGAACAAAGAAAAAGTTACAATTTTTTTTAAAAAAGAGAAAGGAATGAACTGAAAGATGACACTGTTAATAAGAAAAAAAAAGCCATGCAAACGGACTTAGAAAGCAGTTAAAGGACTCTTATGAGGCGGATTCGGGAAATATTTAAACGACTTTCTTTAATGAAAATTGTGTTTGAAAATACCTTAGTTAACTTGATATTGTGTGATTCCTGATGTCCTTAATATTGATAATATGCAAGTAAATCCTTGTTAGGTTAACTGACTGAGCAAATGAGCATATATTGTTTGTCTACAATGGGGTATATGTTTATCTTACTTTTATCTGGAAAGGGATCTCAATCGTGTCTAGAACGGGGTAGGGGTCCCGGGCTCCTGGCAGCACATCCCTACCCTTTTTGATAGTTAGTGCCTCCTCCCCCCACCCTCCCGAGGGAGCTATTCACCACTGCTGATGATATACTAGCAGGGGTCATTCCTTCAATAATCAATGATCACCTTGAAGTATCATAGCTTATTTAGCAGTTGTCCTCATGTAATAGGTCCCTAAATTATACCCCTAATCCAGTGGAGGACAAGCCCGGGAGGGGATACTGGACAACTCGAAATCCCGGGAGGACATGGTCCTAGGTCCCTTGATCCTCCAGTGAAAGTCCCTTATTTATGCATTCCGGTCCTGTTCTAGTGCTATCCTGTTCTCTTAATACTTCACGTAGGATACAAGTGATGCCAGAGCTAGGTGTGTTCATGAGGAGTAAATCCTACGACCCGATTGGAGCTAAAATGCACGATGCAAACAAAAGTGCTGTGAGATTGTTGAAAATATCTATCTATCTATCTATCTATCTATCTATCTATCTATCTATCTATCTATCTATCTATCTATCTATCTATCTATCTATCATTTAAAGAAGTACACTTATCTTGTGAAGGTAGTACTGATATCAGATTACGCAAAATAGGTTATTTCATGGACATGAAAATCTAAATGAAATTCAGGATAATAATAGCAGTAAACTATTTTTATTTTCGCATTGCCAAGTAAGGAGCACGGTGTTATTTAGTTGCTTCGTAAATATCCATATGAGTGTTATATTTCTTGAAAACCACAAGTAATATTCTTTTGTTATTCAATGGCTTAATCTGTGCTGTTATTATTAGTAGTAGAGTCAGATTTTTAACGTAGCCCGGCAACTGAGTCACATAGGGGCTGCGCCAGAAAAATCTGGGTTATTTTTACTGGACGACTGGGTTGGCTTGAAACGGGCCTAGTTAAAATTCTTAACTAGGTCACCTCACCCAGACTCCGTGCGTGTAAATAGTCGTCCAGTCTGTAAGTTTCAGAATGTTAAACAGTTATTATATTCTAAGAAGTATATTATTCAAAGAATTTGGTATAGATAGAATAAAGTTGTGCACAAATAATGAATTAGAAGTTTTAAATTTATTACTTAATTCAGTAAACAGGGCCCAAGAATCAAACTAAGTAAATATTTATATAATGCCATAGGATTAAGAGGATCATAAACAATATAATCAAAAACAGTCAGTTATCATGCATTATCCCTGAAAAGAGTCATTAACTTTTTAATGTCATCATTTTATTAAAACATTTATATTTTAACATGTATGCATTTGTAGTCTGACCTATAATATCATATATGTTGTATTTGATTCTGACATGTTTGTTTGTTTTGCAATATGACAACACTGATGTTGTATATTCTGTTTTAACAGAACAGTATAGTACAATAGTTTATCGTTCACGATTTTTAAGTATATCTGTTTTGTTCACAGTTCAATTGATTTATTAGCAATACAGATAAGCATAATAACAAAGGCTGACCAAATATTATTTGATCATGTGACTGGACAAAATGGCTGCCAGTGGGAGTCTTTTTGCTCGACGACCAAGAACAGGATCGACGAAATTGGGAACTCAGCTGGACGCAGATGGGAATGAGATAGAGGTTTATTTCATTTTTAATATTTCTTTCTGTCTAGCATTACTGATTCGGTCGTAATCGACCATTATCCACAGGAAGATTATGGTGGTGAATGAATATACTGTATGTCATTATATTACTGTCCTTTCAACATCTTTTGGAAAGTCGTTTTTTGCCTGGCGCTGTACACAGAAGAAGTAAATTTGCAAACTTTTGTCATGATTTAATGCAAAACCATTTGTCTTAACTACCTATGCACAAAAAGTTTTCTTCTAGTCATTGGTTTTTAAAAAATCAAGTATTTTCACTTTTCCCCATGTTAAAAATGAATGCAAATTATGCAGAAATCTGTAGGGTAGGTAACTTGGAGGCAGATTTTCAACAAGTTCCGCTTGTTCAATTTTTCTGAAATTTTCACAATATTGTTGTGAAACCTCAATAATTCAATATCAGGACCTACTGATCACCGCAGGACACCACAGGACACCGCAAGACACCTTTATTTACTATAAAATACCCACCAGATGAAATAAAAATACCTTTCAATGCATAAAAATAATAAAATATTACTTATATTCCAGTCTCTTATATTGGCCAAAGATACCTTATGTCTTTGGAGTACACATATTTATTATCGGAGGTCGCTCTACCTGTATCGGACACCGCAGGACATACAGTACAGCTCAGGTGGTTTTTCAAAATCCCCCCCGAGCCGGTGGGGAGTGGATTCGGGTGGAAAGGATTAAATTTTAGTATCCCACTGTGGTTTCACCCGGGCCGGTGGATCCGCTGCGTTCCCGTGGTAAAAATCGCCTGATAAAATTACTTTCGGACAGGTAAAATTCGACGCGATTAAGACAGGCAATCGAAACAGCCGCGGGGGCCACGCGGTGTTTCCGCGATGAAGTGAGAAAGCTGTTTCCAAAGGGGCGTGGCTAAAGCCAGTCGTACTTTTTCGGCATGCACGGTTGAATAGGACCAAACTGCCGACCTGATCAAATCAGTCTTTTCAACTCATTGTGTGACAGCAATTAACGAATTTTGATTGTAAGCATTCCCATTCGCCATGAGCGTACAGAATTGTTGGTATCTACGTACACAAAACGTACCGCAAATTCGGTGCATAAATTGCAATATTCGTACGTCCTGCTTGAGTCAGTTTTCGCTCATCAGCATCCTTTTGAATATTAATAAAGCATCGAAACACTGCGATTGCCGGCAATAACGAATGCGTATGGCCAATGCATAGAAAAGGATGAGTTTTCCAAATTGCCACTTTCCGATCCCCAAAAATTAGGTTTATTCCCTTGTTCTCTTGAAATATTAATCAATGCTGCCCTGTTCTTTGTAATATATTTGGGTGTTCCCTTGGTCCATAGAAAACCCCGGTAGCCCCATTCACATTTCGAGCAGGTAACATGGGCCGCAGCAAGGTTCCATATGAAAAAGTACCGGATTCTGTGGCTTAGTTTGGTCCGGCCAACAAGTGGGCACGGCATGGTCATTTTTACTTAATGTGCCGTAAAAAACAAAACAAACACTCAAAAATCACAAAGAGAATCAAACAGCTGCCCCGAATCCACGAAATACGTATTTATGTTTGGTATTCCTGTAACTGCCTTTTCCCATGCAACAACCGCACGCGCTCAATATAAATGACGTACTGTGGTAAAAGACCGCCAAATTCTCACTCGCGTGCAGCAGCCGCACGTGTCAATATAAATTAACTTAAAGGGGCGCTTCTGCTATCAAAGAGACATTGAATCAATGAGACAGCCCAAGCAAAAATGGTGTCTGTCATACAAAAAACACACGTAACGAACAAGGGGCCACAGAAGTTAATGACAATTCAAATGAGTGAGCGAGTTTTTTAACGTCCCACTAATAGCTAGTTCATACGGAGGTGTGGACCTTGGTTCAAAGTCCCATATGAACGAAGCCTGGGATCGAACTCATGACCCCTGGGTGACAAGGCCGCAGCTTTACCACTACACCACCGAGGCACCCTTTCCCAATATTTCAATCTGTTAAATATCTAATAAAAGGGCTGCAGACATTTCACCATGCACCACCACTGCACTTACATCAAACAAGTACCATAACTTTGTTAATAAATTAATTAAGTTTCAAGAAAATATCGCAAACAGTTTTCAAGTTACAGAGCGGACACAGAAATCACTAAAATAGTTTCGGTGTTCAAAGGGCCATAACTCCAAATGTAGGCTCTATCGTCAAAGTATATGAAAGAAAAGAAGGGCAGTTGTCAGTTTCTGCTGTAATAGCTTATGAATAAGCCCGCCCGGAAAAGTGTGTGGGCTCGATGAATAGTATTGACTGGGCAGTTTAACTCCAGTTCAAACAAAAATTACGTTGGTACAAAGTTCTCATGTCTGAAGTATGATTTACAATGTACGAACTTTGAACCGGATAAAACCTACAATACTACAATGTACGTGTGACCAGCAAATACTCAGGTTAGTCTGTGCATCGACCCACTAGATAAAGCAAGCTTCTTGCACACTGTACGATCAGTGAAGGGTCTGAACAGAATGTGCTGTTGCACTCGCACTGTTTATTCCGCTTTGGACAGCCCGGCTATCGATGGTAAATACGATCAGCGAATGCTCTTATCAGAATGTGCAGGCGCGTACTGACCCGAGTCTTCGCTCGTCGCACAAGACGTTTTGTTACACCCAGTAATCATAGGGGGTACTTACGATTAGCGAAGGCTCTGATCAGACTACTTAGATCTGCTGATGTGCAGTCTCAGAGTGTGCAGGCTGATTCGTCTCTTCGTACAAGTTTTACTGTAGGTTTTGCCATGCACAGACTCATGCGCGAGTTGTTTGTGCAAACCTTAACTATAAGCACATTGGGTACAATTTTCAGCAGACGATATTTTGAAATATTTTTCTCATTCTTCCAAGAGAACATTATTTGTACTTCATGCAAATTGTCTCCACTGTATGAAACATCAAATCCTGTTTTCTTGGTAATGAAAAGAAAAAAAAAAAACAAAAGAAAAAAAAAAACAAAAACGAATTCAATCTGTCGTCTGCTGAATTAGCCCAGAAGACGCTTTCCCGCCGATGCGCTGCGTCTCTTTTACTCGTTAAATAAATTACGGTCTTGGTTTTGCATATCGCATATTGAAGCCACAATAACAGAACATTTTACATGGAAACGAAAGTTCTGAAGATTATTGTATAAGCCAATAAATATAATGTTATTAATGTATTATACTGTAAGAGAATAACGTAAGAAAGTATTCATTTGTACCCTGATAAATGCTGGGTAAGGTACTGACACTGCAGGTTTTACTGATTTAATGGAGCTAACTGTAACTGACTTAAAAGGGAGTTAACTGCAATTGCTTTACGCGTCTGATCTGTGCGAAATGGAATGTTTGTTTGTTTGTTTGTTTGTGTTGCGGTTTTACGGCCCAGTCAACCCAATGGGGTCATGTCGAGCGCGGTCAGTTTACCTAACTACACGTTTACTGGGCAAGCTTAGTCCTCTAAGCGGTTAACCAGTATTGCGCACATTCTTTCGCCAGAAACTGACAATTGCCCTTCTTGAATCAGCGAAAGGGAGAGAATGACCGTAGACAATATTTCATGATCAATCTCTACGAAAGAATGTTGCCGACCTCGGCGGGGGTTGAACCCGCGACCTCCTGGTATCCAGTCGGACGGCGAAATGGAATTAGGAAAAGCATTTTTTATTAATCGCGCCGATACAGAGGGGGGCATGCTTATACAATAAGTGGTTAACTAGTACACTGAACTCCCTTCCGCCAGAAACTTGTAACTGCCAATCGTAGCAAATACATGTTTCATGATAAATCGCTCAATCTGTGAGGATCGAATGCACGATCCTGACCATCGGAGATTAATGCGTCCGCCTACGTGGCATTACTCGTATTTTTTTTTTTTTTTTTTTTCGGGACGATGCTCGTTGGTCTCCAAATAAAAGCCTCTAAGATAGCAGAAATATGTTATTTTTTATTTCTTGTTTTATTCGTTAATTCTTTTTTTTTTTTTTTTTTTTTTTTTTTTTTGTGTTTTTAATCTCTAGGTAGAAATATTTCTGTATTTATTCAGCGGCAAATCAGCCGAATGATGCGTACGCAAAATAAAGGTTCCGATTTCCTCCCCGTGCAAACTCGGAAAAATTCAGAGCTGTCAATCATTCTGACGTCACTAATCTTTCATTGCGAGCTCGCCATGATAAACTTTTGCCCACCGCGGAGTTCTACAGGTAAGTGGGTGGTTTTGCGGAGGGAACTCGGCGGTAAAGCGGTAGACGAAAAATCCGAGTGGGGTATCGCAAACACTACCTGTAGAATCCGCGGTGGGCTAAAAAATCAACCCACCGGTTCGGGGGGGGGGTGGGGGGTGGGGGGGGGGGGGAGGGTTTGAAAAACCACCTGAGCTGTACTGTATCTATTCACTATAAAATACCCCCTAGATGAAATAAAAATGCCGTACAATGCATAGAAATAATAAAATAAACAAATATTACTTGTATTCCAGTCTCTTATATTGGCCAAAGATACCTTATGTCTTTGAAGTACACATCGAAGGTTGTTCTCTACATGTAATGGACACCGCAGGACATATTTAGCACAGATACCTATTAGTAATATCCATACATGCGTAAAAAGGTATAATATGAAAACACAAAAGCGGCTCATTATGGAACTTATTTATTCTGGATTTAATTTAAAGTTCCTTATTACAAGTTTCAACATGCTCATTTGTTAAACTTGCTGAATTATGGTAAAAAGTCTGACCGCTCTTGTGTTCGTCCGTGCGTCTGTCCATCCATCCATCATTTTTTTCTAATTTGATATCAAAGGGTTACAAGTATAATTATCTTAAAACTATTTAATGTCTATCAGTTGTCTGTAATTACTTTCCAAATGCCCCGAACCCGACATGAATAAGCAATCATTTGACCTCCAGCGAAAGAAGATCAGCACCCTATTGGCGAAGAATTTTAAAGATAAATTCGTAAAATTTGCCGACATAAAGTCAAAAAGTATCTGATATATAGAAAATAAAGGTGTCCTGTGGTGTCCTGCAGAATTCTGCAGTCCTGTGGTGTCCTGCGGTGATAAGAGTGACCCTTCAATTTCTGCAAAGAAACATGAAAATTACTTTCTTAATCAAAAATTCCAAAAAATCACTTTACTATAGAAATTGCATAGGGCAGACCAATTTTTGGCCATAAATTTAATTTTAGGGTACATATTTGAGAACAAAACACAGAAACAGAAAAGACAAATGGTTTCTGATAAGATATGGTCATTCAGAACAAAATATTTCCATTTAAAATAAAACGCCAAGCAAAAAACATCTTTCCGAGTGATGTCAAAAGGACAGTAGACATGTCACCAGTAAAAATTCTGATTCTGAAGGTGCAGACCTCACTGGCATCAGACCTCACTGGCATCAGACTCCGCTAGACTCGTACTGGATGATTTTATCAGCTTTGTATATAGCCATGGTTGTTGTTTATATTTAGTCTCTGTCACTGACTTTTTTGCGAACCGTCATTAGATGTGTCTTCTTGATTATGATTGCGTACTGTGCAGTCTGCTGGAAATGACTTCATTTTTAGTCATCACTTTCTTGTTGAATGTACCTGCACCACAGATGTGCAGTACAACAATATGCCTTTTGAGGTGTCTGTAGTACTTTATTGGAAGAAGAAGGAGAAATTTGTCTCAGTACTGGGATCTTAACCTACACAGGGGATGCCTTTCACTGCACAGGCCACAGGGGCCCTCCAGGTAAGAGCCTGATATATAAACATACCTACCAGTGATGCTGTGGTGATGGTTGTGTTTCCCCTAGCCCTATTTAGCCTGATGCAGCACCATGCCTGAATTTGTCAGAGCCATGCCCTTTTCACATGCACCATGCCCTTTTTGTCCCAACAATAATGTCTAATTGACCCTATATGCTCTCATTTAACCACTTTGGGTAAACCAAACAGTTACCTGTTGATCTGTATGTATGTATCTAGATTTTTAACGCTACCAAGCAACTGAGTAACATAGAGGCAGCGCCACCTGTTGATCCACTAAGAGTCTGTACTTAAGTACTCACGGTAGTGTTTTTACAGTGCAGCTGAGGACAACAACCTGTCTTTGATGACACAACTCAACAACTATAACGGTTTGTGACAATAATCTGTAAGACTGGCTAATCAGAACTGAAAAGATAATCGATAATCAGCTAGTAATGACGGAAGATTTGGTAGTAATTTTACCTGTCTGAGCATGACGCTTACCATATGTTATACTTTATTGCATGTATTTGGTCAGGGTCTACACTGTTTGCCACTCATCTAACTATTTTAGATACAACAGTGGGTAGTACAATGTAATTTGTTCAAATTTTAGATATACATGTAGTATGGTAAGGAATTGAGGTGTCTGAATACTAAGGGTAATTACGGTAAAGTTACAGACACAGAAATCAAATGATCGATTATTAGCAAATCTGTAATTATTATCATTTTTGTGGGATTTATCAATCAGTTAATCGATTATCCAGCTAATTGTGCCAGCCTTAATAATCTGCCTCTTTTGATTTGCAGAAATAAGCAGTAGTAGGCAGGCCCAGTTGCATAAATCAAGTTTCTTTGATTGGCTAGTTATGAAGTGTCATTCAGATTCTTAAAACCTGATGACTGGTTTACAGTTGATAATTCCACAACCTTGATTTATAGAACCTTTTTCAGACACTTACCCATTGGAGTCTGGAGACCCCTAAAATGGTAATTGGCAAGCAGTGCAGACTCAGATCAGATGCTGCAGAACACAGTTTGATCAGGGTCTTCACTGTTTGCAAATAGTTCAACCATTTTTCTCTAGGAATATCTAAATCGCATAGCCTGACATACTTAAAATCAAAATTAGAATCTTTCAATATACATGTAAGTGTTTGTAAGATCATTTGGTCCACAATGTGTTAAACAGAGTTTCTATTGAATTCTTTTGGAAATTTTCTATCATTCATTAACCAGTTTTTAGTAATCTTTAGATTTAAAATCTTCAAGTATCAATTGAAAATGTAATTGATTTTTTTGGGTAGTTTGTTTTCTTTCAATTGTAAAGATGTTTCTGAAAGATGCATCAATACTTTTATGCCAATACAACTTTGCAGTATATACATTCAGCCACTTTGTGCACTGAAGAAGTATAAAATTCCAAAACTAGTTTGCAGTAAAATTTCTAGAGTTGTGCTGATTTTTTCTCCCAGTATTTTTTACAGCATTTAAATTGATTGAAGCATGTCATTTGAATTAAATTTTGATTTCAGCTTTACTGTTGCTGCAGAAATAAATTTGCACAGAAAAGAGGGATACAGCCTAGTATATACAAATGGTAGTCTTAACTCTTGTCATGCTGAATACATTCAGATGCAATGCCCACTTCCAATTTTCAGCCAATCAGATGACTTGATCCAGGTTGTTGATATAAATTCACATACTGAATGACAAACAGTGAAGATCCAGATCAGTTGGCTTCTTCAGAAGCCAACTGATCTGTATCTACAGTGTTTGCAAAGGCAGGGCATAACTGGGTTGAGCAGGACAAGGGTTAACTTATATGTATCATCATAGACTGGAACCTCTTTTCAAGCTGGTTCATAATAAGATGGTTTTGAATATAAGACAGTTTAAAGTTTTGTATCCAAACGAAAGATGTATATATTCAAACAAAAAGTATATACATGTATTACATAGAAAAATGGTTATTTTTTTCTACATAATCCATATATTTTTGTTTAGATACTACATGGTTGTTTAGCTAACACTGTTTTGGCTTTGGATATCCACAGAAGTGTTATAAAGAGGTTCTAATGTGGTGTGCTAATGTATCTATTAAATTGTCTCAGAACTGTCAGTCTTTTACCTTGTATTACCAGTTTGATGTTCGTGAAGATGAAGAACAAAATGTTAAACTATCACAGACCATTGAGCTGCTATTGGCTGCTGGTTATTTCCGGGCTAGAATTAAGGGCTTGTCTCCATTTGACAAGGTAAGTTTTTTCTCACCCCAAAACTTATAGGGAGCAGAAAGTCATTTCAGGATAAATTCTTCTTGATAATTATTTGATCCAGGTTGAATTTATTTTAAGGTTACAGAATACTGGAATCTTATCTTTTAACCATTATTAACTCTTTCCCTGCTTGTGCTGACTTTTATCATCTGCTGATAACATTTGCAAAGAGTTTAGACCCAGATCAGGCCCAGACAAAATGTTGGGCCTGATCTGGATCCCAACGGTTTGGCACTGATGGTATTCCTGAAAGATTTTTTTGAAAAAAGTTAATTAAAAAAAAAATCCACAGACGACAAAAAAAAAAAAAAAAAAAAAAAAAAAAAAAAATGCAAAATTTCCCAGCATGCAAAGATTAAAGTGCTTGTCATACCAGCAGCAGGTGTCATTCTGAAATAGACTAGAGTAGACATTTTGCGTGAATCAAGTTCTGCCTAGCTGATGAGTCAGGAAATGTCAAGCCTTATTTTCAGGAAAAAAATAGGAAGTGTCTGGTGACAACCAGCTGTCAGCAGACTTTTTGTGACAACCGGTTGTCACCAACCCAAAAAGTCTGCTGACAATCAGCTGTATTTTTAGCTCACCTGAGCTCTGCTCAGGATGAGCTATTGTGATCACTTTTCGTCCGTCGTGCGTCTGTCCGTCCGTGCGTCCGTCCATTAACATTTTCAAACGACTTCTCCTCTGAAGCCGCTGAGCCAATTTTGTTCAAATTTCATATGGAGCCTCCTTAGGGTGGGGGAACGAAAAATTGCTAAAATGGTAGCGGTCCGTTGACCAAGATGGCCGCCACGCCCATATATGGTAAAAACCTTTAAAAATCTTCTCCTCCAGAACCGAGAATGCCTTGGGGCTGAACCTTTGCAGGAATCATCGGGGACGGGAGGTCTACCAAAATTGCTAAAAAAATTATCATACGTTGACGTTTGACCTTTTTACGGCAAGGTCAAGTTTGCTTCCCTATGCATTTGTATGGGAAAAACCTTTAAAAATCTTCTTCTCCAAAACCGAGCATGCCTTATGGCTGAATCTCTGCATATATCTTTGGGAACAGGAGGGCTACCAAAATTGCTAAAATAATGGTCATACATTGACATTTGACCTTTTTACGGTAAGGTCAATTTTGCTTCCTTATGCATTTGTATTAAAAAAATGTTCAGAATTTCAAACAACTTCTTCTCTGGAGCCTCTGGGTCAATTTTGCTCAAATTTCATATGGAGCCTCCTTAGGTAGGGGGAACAAAAGATTGCTAAAATGGTCATGGTTCGTTGACCAAGATGGCCACCATGCCCATATATGGTAAAAACCTTTAAAACTCTTCTTCTCTAGAACCGAGGATGCTTTGGGGCTGAATGTTTGCATAAATCATCGGGGATAGGGGGTCTACCAAAATTGCTAAAATAATGGTCATACATTGACATTTGACCTTTTTACGGCAAGGTCAAGTTTGCTTCCTTATGCATTTGTATGGGAAAAAACATTTAAAAATCTTATTCTCCAAAACCGAGGATGGCTTGTGGCTGAATCTTTGCATATATCATCTGGAACGGGCAGTCTACCAAAGTTGCTAAAATATTTGTCATACATTGACATTTAACCTTTTTACGGCGAGGTCAAATTTGCTTCTGTATGCATTTGTATGGGCCCCATACATTTGTATGGAAAAAATGTTGATAATTTCAAATGGCTTTTCCTCTGACGCCTCCGGGCCTGTGTTGCTCAAATTTCATGCGGAGCCTCATTGGGCAGGAGAATGAAAGATTGCTAAAATTGGTATGGTCCATTGATCAAAATGGCTGCCATGCCCATATATGGTAAACACCTTTAAAAATCTTCTTCTCCATAACCAAATAAGCTCTGGGTCCTAATCTTTGCACAAATTATGGGGGACAGGAGATCTACCAAAATTGCTAAAATGATGATTCTATGTTGACATTTGACCTTTTTACCTCCAAGGTCAAATTTGCTTCACCATTTGTATGGGCCATATACATTTATATTGAAAGTATCAAAGTGACTTGTAGATCAACAGTAGTTAAAATTGTTCTGATTGGAAATCTAAGATGGCCATCATCTGATTTATATTTATAATATTTCCCTGCCACTGTGCTGTTTACATGTATAAAATCATGATTCTTCAGAAACCACTTAGCCAATTTCCACCAAATTTCACATTGATCCTTCTGTTGAAATGTGATTGATAGTTTATTCAAATGATCATGCTCCATTGACTGTCAGGCCCATATATTCTTCTTCAAAACTAAGAACTGCTCAAATGATGATATTTTCATTAGTTGCGATGATAGGATTGGAAAATGTTTCATAACATCTGCATGTCTGCAGTGGCTATGTCACTCAGGTGAGCGAATCGTGGCCCGTGGGCCTCTTGTTTCCAATAATCCTGTGTAATAATACACTTATCTGTTCCATAAAAGGTATGCTAGTATTGAATAAGTTAATAGAAAATATATGAACATTACAATGCCAGCTATAAGCATTTAATAGTTATTCAGTATTTTTTTTGAATAACCTATCAATGGGAACTTATTATTCTATTCTATTCATTATTATTCCAGTTTAAGGACAATTTTTCCACAACTTTATTGGAAAATATAGCTGGTTGTCCGCAGACTATTAGGTCTAGTGACAGCCGGTTGTCACTAGACCTAAAAGTCTGCTGACAGCCGGTTGTCACCAGACCTTGCCAAAATAATACTGTATTTACACCTTAACTCCTTGAACTAAACTTTGAAAAAGTATATTTACTACTTGCTGATGTATCTAAAATAGTGCTGGATAAGTGGCAAACAGTGTAGACCCTGATCAGATGCTGCATTCTGTGGCATCTGATCTGGGTCTACACTGTTTGCTCAGGTATGTCAGTCCCAATAGTTAGGGTTATTCTGGTAATAATAATGAAAAGACGTAAAATATTGTCTGCTACAGTTTAGAATGGCGGTATCTGAAATTCTGAATGAAATGCAAAACTGTATTTTTCAGAGAAATAATGATTATGTACTAAAATTCAAGCAGAAAAAAATAGTAGAGCTATTCAATGAGAATTGATATACTTGCAAGGGAGACAATTTTTTTCAAAATTGTGGATGTTCCCTTTTCGAAAAGAGTCTTCTCTAAAAGAAAAGAATTTACTCCGTTCCTTAGGAGCAAATATTTTCCTCTCAGAGCAGACGTTACGAAAACAGGCCTATTCAAATATACATGTATTGAGAATTTTACTACCAAAAAATGAAAACTTTCAGATGAAAAATTCTGGTAGTTTTCATATTTCTGCTCAAAACATAGATTGTGGATGCAAAACATAGATTGTGGGTGCTCAGTGAGGCAGTTCTAATGAGTACCCACATTCTATGTTTTTGAGCAGAAATAAGAAAACTATTACCCCTGTAAACCCCAGTTTAACTGTATAGAAGTGGAGTTGAAGGGGGTCAAAACTATATACTTGCAGGTGTGTTTTCTTGTCACCACTTTTCAGAAGGGGCTTGTGCAGGGAAGCCAACAGGAAGTCACAAAATGTATTTTCTTTGTAAAAAATGGCAGTGGAATAATTCAGAATTGTCTACCCTACCAATTTCTACATAATTTGCGGACACTTTTTTCCATGTAATAAGAAATCAAAACACTTATATCATACATGTATTTGTTTAAACTAGTGAATAGAATAAAACTGCTTGTAGTTACAACAAAAAGTTTTACATTTAATCATGCCAAAATATTACAAATTTATGTCGTATGAGTAATGCAGAAGTTGCAAAAAATAACACTTTCTGAAAAACAACACATGTTTTTGTGGTGAAATAAGAAAAAAAACATCAATACATTTTGGTTGAAAAAAGTGGCCTAGAGCTGTGGTCATGAGAAAGAAATTCATATGGATTCCTTTTTCAACTTTCAGGTTGTTGGTGGAATGACGTGGTGTATCACCACATGTAACATCGACATTGATGTAGATCTGCTCTTTCAAGAAAATTCTACTATTGGGCAGAAAATGTAGGTTTTGTATTGTTTCACACCTTTGCTGTTTAACTTGCTTGTATGAAAGTACAGGTAGAGCTATAGTTAACCCATTTTATACTGAATAGACTCCTCCACACTATATACATGTATTGGAAGAGTCCAATTATAGTTTTAGGTATGTCAGTCTATGAAATTTAGATATACCTAGAGAAAAATGACTAAACTATTTGCAAACAGTGGAGACCCTGATCAGACGCCACATTCTGCGGTGTTTGATGACTTTGATCTGGGTCTGCACTGTTTGCCAATTACCATTTTACTGGTATCCCGACTACAATGGGTTAAAGTTCTTAAAAGGCTATATCTCCTGAACCTCTGGAGGGAAGTAATTCATATTTGCCCTGATGTTAGATACTGATCTGAAGTTCTATGCTGTACCATCTTTACCCATATTTGTGACCTTTACATTAAAGTTTTTGGTTAAAGTTTTTAGAGGCAAAGCGTGATTCAGACGAGCTGCGCTGTCCTCCACTAATTTATTACCTACTTGACCTTGAGTGTTTACTTGTAACCAATACATAGTGCTTAATTAACTTACTAGATAAGACAGAAATGTCAAATAGCGCTTGTACGAATTCCAATAATGCACTATTTATAGACGTTACTAATTTTAGCGTCCTGCAGCATCGCTGTGATGTCATCGATTTCGGACAAACACTCTTGTCCGAAATGTGTAAAATGCGTTATCTGACAGGCAAAACCAGTATATTGTTGCAAATTTCACGAGTTTTTCTAATGTTCAGAAGTTAAAATTCCATCATGGTGACTACAAAACATTGCTGTTACGGCGACTGTAAGAGTGGTTCTCGGACACTGGAGAAAAACAGCGAAATTCTCTTTTTCGGCCTAAACCATACAAGGAACCGGAGAAAGCCCAGTTAAAACTGGAAGCAACATGCATGCTCTGACTGATGTTAACAATATTTAAATTTCATATCAGCCTTTTCAAAAAAACCTGTGAAACAGCCAGATCTTGAACTCGGGGGTGGGGGAGAGGGGGTGTAGGGAGGGGGGTAGGGGGGAACTTAGGGGTGATTGTGGTATGAGTGTGCGAGTCAGTATTTCAAAACCTACCCCATTCATATACCTGGCCTTTGAAAACACGGACCCATTGATATACTAGATCATCTGAAATGTTGACCTATTCATATACTGTCCTTTGAATTTTTTGTACCCATTTATTGCTGGTTGTCAGACAAATATCATAGTCAATTCATTGAATACCAAGAGAACAAGCAGCCTCGAAACATCTCTGAGCGAAAAATATGTGAATATACCAGGATGTCAGAAAAATGGGGCCTTTCACATAGGAATCCTGAAAAATCGGGTCATGCATATACTTTTTGTTGAAAAAAAAAGGGGGCCAATCATATAACTGGCAGCGCTTAAAGGGCCATTCGGCATGCACATCCGTACTATGACATATATATAGGAAATTACCATCCCCCCCACCCCCCCTCCCGCCCCACACCCACATCCTCCTCGAGATCGTGAAAGTCCTTCTAAACCTAAAACACTACATCACTTCAATGTTGAGTTGACAAAAATGATGATAAGATGGTCAAGTTTTACATTGGTTAGACATACTTGCAGTTCATGTGTTTATGGAAGTTTTTGGGGGATTGATGTAAAATACAGCAAACAAAAAAAAAAAAAAAAAAAAAGAAAAAAAAAATCAAGCCTGGACTAAAACTTAACGCTTAGCATGCCATTATGAAAACACGCCTATTCAAATATAAAGAAAATCTCACCTCCAAAAACATAAAATTTTCAATGAAAAACTCTGATATTTTTTCATATTTCTGCTCAAAACATAGATTGCGGGTACTTGTAAGAATTGCCTCGGAGAGGCGGTTCTAACGAGTACCCACAATCTATGTTTTTAGCAGAAATAAGAAACATAATATATACCCCTGTAAACCCCAGTTTTACTATATAAAAGTGGGGTTTAAGGGGGTCAAAATGATATAGGCGTGTTTTCGTGATGGAGGCTGAGTTAAATTTCAGCTGACGACATTTTTAATTTTTTTGTCTTATTTTTTCCGAGAAAATAGAATTTGACAGTTCATGCAAATTGTCTCCTCTTAGAATTTGCATGAAATGTCATCCTGATTTGACATTTCATGCAAGTCTAAGGAGACAATTTGCATGAAGTGCCAAATCCTGTTTTCTCAGAAAAAAAAAAATAAGAAAAATATATTAGAGTTTTATAAAAGGAAAAAATTAAACTCGCTGCCATTGTGTGTATTGATTGTGTGTCCGAAAAATCGTCACGTGACCGCGTGGGCTATTTTAAGATATTGGTTTTTCCTTTTCATGACGTAGGCAGCCTGGCAATTTGTACAAACGCTATTAACCCTAACAGAGTCAGTTTTGGCAGCAGCAATCTAAAATATGCTGGATATGCACACATGCACAAGTGTACATGTGCAATAAAGTTTCTGCTGATCAAATCAGATATCTGTGCAAACAATATAGATCCAGATGAGATGGCTATGACAAGCCATCTCATCTGAATGTACACTGTTTGCCAGTCTATTTTTGATTTTTGACTGATATTCTTCTTTGCAACAGTAGAATATCATAGCTCCAGATAAGAGGGGGTATCCACATAAATATTTTCTTATTTCTCCACAAAAACATTTGTTGTGATTACTCATTAGCAGCACCATGGTGAGGCACTTCTAATGGGTACCACAACATATAAAAGATTTATGGACAAATAAGAAAAATGTCAGTACTTTTCAGTTGAAAAAAGTGCCTTATCTGTAGTTATGGTGGATATGTCCAGATTCAAATGTGGAAGTATATTTGTGAGAAGACCTAATAAATTTGGATCTCAATATTATTATTCTGTTGTAATTTTTAGAATATTTACTGTTTTGTAAAAATTCTAGGGTAAGTATGTACCTGAATAATCAGGGTTATTATGCAGGGCCACATTTAGGGAATGAGTTTGGGGGTAGGGTAAGGGGGAGGGGGGTTGTGTTCAGTCGAACCTACCCCCTTTGACTCAAAATTTTATTTTCATGGGAAAGTTTGGATAAATTTGATAAATCATGGGTACCAATTTTAGCCTAAATGACACCCCTTACTCTTTATCTTAAACTTCTCTTCAACAAGTCACTGGCTTCGGTGGCTCAGTTGGATGCGAGTCCAACTGGTGATCCGGAAGTTGCGCCAGGTCTGCAACATTCTTTCGTGGAGATTTGATCTTGAAATACATGTATTTTCTTCGGTCATTCTCTCCCTTCCGCTTATTCAAGAAGGGCAGTTTTCAGTTTCTGCCAAAAGAATGCACCATTCTGGTTAACTGCTTAGAGGACTAATCCTGCCCAGTAAAAGTGTGGTTAGGTAAACTGACGGGGCTCGGCATGACCCCATTGGGTTGCCTGGGCTGTAAAACCTCAACACAAACAAACCCCTCCCCCCCCCCTCCCGCCCCACACACACATCCTCCTCGAGATCGTGAAAGTCCTTCTAAACCTAAAACACTACATCACTTCAATGTTGAGTTGACAAAAATGATGATAAGATGGTCAAGTTTTACATTGGTTAGACATACTTGCAGTTCATGTGTTTATGGAAGTTTTTGGGGGATTGATGTAAAATACAGCAAACAAAAAAAAAAAAAAAAAAAAGAAAAAAAAAATCAAGCCTGGACTAAAACTTAACGCTTAGCATGCCATTATGAAAACACGCCTATTCAAATATAAAGAAAATCTCACCTCCAAAAACATAAAATTTTCAATGAAAAACTCTGATATTTTTTCATATTTCTGCTCAAAACATAGATTGCGGGTATTTGTAAGAATCGCCTCGGAGAGGCGGTTCTAACGAGTACCCACAATCTATGTTTTTAGCAGAAATAAGAAACATAATATATACCCCTGTAAACCCCAGTTTTACTATATAAAAGTGGGGTTTAAGGGGGTCAAAATGATATTGGCGTGTTTTCGTGATGGAGGCTGAGTTAAATTTCAGCTGACGACATTTTTAATTTTTTTGTCTTATTTTTTCCGAGAAAATAGAATTTGACAGTTCATGCAAATTGTCTCCTCTTAGAATTTGCATGAAATGTCATCCTGATTTGACATTTCATGCAAGTCTAAGGAGACAATTTGCATGAAGTGCCAAATCCTGTTTTCTCAGAAAAAAAAAATAAGAAAAATATATTAGAGTTTTATAAAAGGAAAAAATTAAACTTGCTGCCATTGTGTGTATTGATTGTGTGTCCGAAAAATCGTCACGTGACCGCGTGGGCTATTTTAAGATATTGGTTTTTCCTTTTCATGACGTAGGCAGCCTGGCAATTTGTACAAACGCTATTAACCCTAACAGAGTCAGTTTTGGCAGCAGCAATCTAAAATATGCTGGATATGCACACATGCACAAGTGTACATGTGCAATAAAGTTTCTGCTGATCAAATCAGATATCTGTGCAAACAATATAGATCCAGATGAGATGGCTATGACAAGCCATCTCATCTGAATGTACACTGTTTGCCAGTCTATTTTTGATTTTTGACTGATATTCTTCTTTGCAACAGTAGAATATCATAGCTCCAGATAAGAGGGGGTATCCACATAAATATTTTCTTATTTCTCCACAAAAACATTTGTTGTGATTACTCATTAGCAGCACCATGGTGAGGCACTTCTAATGGGTACCACAACATATAAAAGATTTATGGACAAATAAGAAAAATGTCAGTACTTTTCAGTTGAAAAAAGTGCCTTATCTGTAGTTATGGTGGATATGTCCAGATTCAAATGTGGAAGTATATTTGTGAGAAGACCTAATAAATTTGGATCTCAATATTATTATTCTGTTGTAATTTTTAGAATATTTACTGTTTTGTAAAAATTCTAGGGTAAGTATGTACCTGAATAATCAGGGTTATTATGCAGGGCCACATTTAGGGAATGAGTTTGGGGGTGGGGTAAGGGGGAGGGGGGTTGTGTTCAGTCGAACCTACCCCCTTTGACTCAAAATTTTATTTTCATGGGAAAGTTTGGATAAATTTGATAAATCATGGGTACCAATTTTAGCCTAAATGACACCCCTTACTCTTTATCTTAAACTTCTTTTCAACAAGTCACTGGCTTCGGTGGCTCAGTTGGATGCGAGTCCGACTGGTGATCCGGAAGTTGCGCCAGGTCTGCAACATTCTTTCGTGGAGATTTGATCTTGAAATACATGTATTTTCTTCGGTCATTCTCTCCCTTCCGCTTATTCAAGAAGGGCAGTTTTCAGTTTCTGCCAAAAGAATGCACCATTCTGGTTAACTGCTTAGAGGACTAATCCTGCCCAGTAAAAGTGTGGTTAGGTAAACTGACGGGGCTCGGCATGACCCCATTGGGTTGACTGGGCTGTAAAACCTCAACACAAACAAACCCTTCAACAAGTCCATTTTACTACCTGTGGATGTGTTTATAGTAAAATTGCTAGGTGAGTGGCACATTCTGCAGCATCTGATCTAGGTCTACACCATTTGCTCAGGCCTGCCTATCCGAATACATAGAGTAAGTACTGTAATTTGATCAAATTGAACCTTCTCAGAAATCCTTCTGGATCCACCCCTATAATACCGTATTCGACCTAATTACCCGCACTGTGCCCTTAGGTTTTTCAAACTTACAGGACACACTCATTTGTGGTCAAATATGTATCTATCTACTAAGGATACACTGTAAAAAAGATCAGAAAAGGACTTATTTAATGATGACTATGCGATTTTTTCTAACTTTCTTTACAAAGGCATATGTTGTGGGTACTCATTTGAATTGCATCGACTTGTCGATGCAATTCAAATGAGTACCCACAACATATGCCTTTGTAAAGGGGTATGTGGGGTAATTAGGTCGAATACGGTAGTTTCAGTAACCATATTGATATTGGCTGTTGATATTTTACAGAGCTCTTACTGAGAAGATAGTGGCGGTACTCCCCAAAATGAAGTGTCCGCATAGGATAGAGCCTCACCAGATACAAGGTCTGGACTTCATTCATATATATCCTGTTGTTCAGGTAGGTTTTGGTGCAAGCCAGGGCCCAATTTTTCAAAACTAACAATGTCATTTGTTAACATATTGTTAAAACTTTGATCATTAAATATGGCATATATGCTAATATTTTTAATGAAAAAATGTGAGTAGCTTTTGCATTTGCAAAAGCTACTCACATTTTTTCAACAAAAATACCTGTGAATTAGATACTGTACTTACTAGAACAGTTAATATTTTGACCACTAACAAGCTCGTTAAGCTAATGATGCTTTGAACAACTGGGCCTAGAACTTTATACTGTACTCTTTGCTCATAGCTCTGTATGACCTTTTTTCAATGAAAATCAGCAGCATATGTTTTCGTAAAGAAATAAGAAAAAATATTTACCTGATACCCCTCTTATTATGTTTAAAGTGTGTAAGTAGCAATACTGGTAAGCACATGGAATATGAGTGTTAGGTAGTTTTTTTATAATGCTATGGTCTGGGGCCATTGGGTGGCATAGCATTATAAATGAGTCGCGTTATTATGTGACTTTAAATTCTATGGGTTTTCAACCAAAAGTATTGATATTCAATTTAGATTTTTTCATGAAAATACATGATGTGGTAATCATTAGAATTGCCTTGGCGAGGTGCTTCTATTGAGTAACCTACAACATGCTTTCATAGAAGAATTTACTCCTCTGACTCCTCTGTGAGCACTTTTTATCATGATGAAGTTGATATGAAAGTCATCATCATCATCATAATCAGATTTTTGATTAACGTGCAGGTACAGGGGCAACATCCACATCAGTGGGCCCCAAAATTTATTTATCTCCATTATTTTTAAAACAGACCAGTACCAACAACATTTCAGTCATGTACATTATTATAGAACATGTTTTATTTTACAGTCCAACTTCAATGGCTCGAACATCTCAAGGACCAATGAAATTTGTTCTAGACATGGGTAGTTCAAATCACTGAGAGATAATCACAGTCCCAGGGTCAGGAGGCAATAGGGGATAATTTAGGGATTTTTTCTATAAAATAATGGGATATGGAGTGTACTTCTTAGAATCATCTCAATGAGATGATTCTAATGAGTACACATGACTTACATTTTCAAAAAATTTTCCCGTAAAATATCGATAAATGTTTGTTTTCTAGAGCTATTGGAGAAATTTCTTTTAGACTCTAAAATGAGTTCTAATCAACCATGGTGAACGAGTCATCGGTGTTTGAGCCATTGATGTTTTCCTGTAGTATGTAAATTGTTGGAATGTGGTACTGGCAGTTTGTACAATCATATATGTGTACAATCAAATTTGCTTTAAAGGTCATCCACATTAAGCAATCACCTGTCTGTAAAGGTCAGTTTTTCACATCCATAAAAGGAAAATAAATGTAAATTTATCAGTATTAAGCATGCACCTATCTTACTGCTTAAAAAAACTCAGATGACATCTTAAAATATTTTTCTAATTTTTCTCAGAAAATATGATATGTCATTTCATGCAAACTGTCTCCTCAGGAGACAGTTTGCATGAAATGTCAAATCTATTTTCAGGGTCAAACTAAAATAGGTTATGTCATTTCATGTAAACTATCTCCTCAGGAGACAGTTTGCATGAAATGTTAAACCTATTTTCAGGGACAAACCTAAAATAGGTTATGTCATTTCATGCAAACTGTCTCCTCAGGAGACAGTTTGCATGAAATGTCAAACCTATTTTCAGGCGAAAATAAGAAAAATTTCATCAGTTTATCGTTTGCCCATAGCTCAGTAGGTGTTAAACAGACCAGTGCTCAACAACATTTTACTGATGTATTATAGAAGGGTATGTAAAGTGTTAGCTTCTGTGATGGAATGTAATACTCATAGCAACAGATGAGGTGCTCTTTGTTCATCTGAAAAATGCAGGTATCTTTCTTATTCCTCCATAAAAACATATGTTGTGCATACTCATTAGAAGCACCTCAGCAAGGCACTTCTAATGAGTACTCACAACATGTGTTTTCTTGGAGCAATAAATAGAGATTATTATATGGCAATTTTCAGATCATACCCCATATCAACCCAAGACACCCATATCAGCCCTTGGGCTGATATGGGTGTCTCGGGTTGATAAGGGGTATGGTATGAAAATTGCCATATCATATTCTATTTATCATACATTTTTCTTTCTGACAAGTTTGCCTATTTGATATCATATGCAGAGTCAAAAGCAAGACTGCCGAGTGCTCTGAATGTGGTGATATGGATTTTTTCTCAAGCAAAAAAGCCGTATCACCCACCTGACCCATTATCACACCTTTTTCGCTCCACAAGAGTGATACATGTATGTGCTTGAAAGCCATGTTAGTATCGCATATGCAAAAAGAACATATTTTCTAGTAAATGTATGATAAGAAAAACCCTGTTATCAGGAACCATGGCCCAGTACTGGCACTTGGTATAACCAGTAATATATTTCAGTGGTTGGTGAAGAGAGCCATAGAAACTAGAGAAGAATTGGGAGATTATATAAGGAAGTTCTCTGTGTCCCAGTTTAATAAGAATCATAAAACTCCAGAGGTAAGCATGTTTCACTTGGGTAAATTGCTGTGTCCATGTACTTTTAATACCCCACCGCATGATAGTGGCTGGGTATTGTGTTTTACCATGCAAGCATCTTTTCGATCTGGCTGTCAGTGCTCCATTTCTGCTCTCTAATGTGAGTATCTTTTTATGAATTTTCTCGAAACTTCGCATAGTCAATGATATTGGAGAGGATTGGTTTAAGATTGCAAATTAGAAAAATTTGTTTACTCACAACAGAGTTATGACCTTGGTTGACATTGAGATTTCGTTTCTGTTCAGTGTAACTGAATTTTGATCATACACCATGTACTCATTGATATTGACTAGAACTAGGTTGAAATAGAATAGTGGGCAATATTGGAATTTTTCAACAGAGTTATCATCCTTGATTGACATCAAAATTGAGGTGTTGCTTAATATCTTGAGAAAACTTACTGCCCACAGTGGCAGGGTATCATGCAGATAAGAGGGGTATCCGGGTATTTTTCTGATTTCTTCCATGAAAATATAAGTTGTGGGTACTCATTAGAAGTGCCTCTGGTACAAAGGGCTTCTGATGAGTACCCACAGCATATATTTCCATAGAGAAATAAGAATGATGTTATAATTATTAGTTTCTGAAATAATGTTTTGAACAACTAGGCCCTGTTCTTTGCATATATCAACTCATAGTGTCATTTTCTGTGAAATGTTTCAGTTTTGTTTTGCTCAGCATGTTTGTGATTTGATTTCAGGATATAGCATTCCAGACAGTGAAGGACAAAGCCACCTCGACAGTAGGAGATGTTAAGGTATGTTTGAGTTTGTACATTTGTATTTTATGGCTCAGTCAGTACTGTTAAGGTCATGTCAAGCTGGTCATTTAACCATCTCAAACTTTTCCTGGACAGACTTAGTCCCTTCAGCACATACTTTCACCAGTAAGTGACTAATACCCCTCTTGAATCAGTAGAAGTGGGAGAATGACTGTAGAAATTACGTAAGGTTACCATCATCTGCATAAATACTAGGTCTTAGTTTCTCTATGAGAGGTATTTTCCATATTTTTCTTCACTCCATATAATACTCTTATGAAGTGTTTGGAGTAACTGGCAGATTCAGATTCAGATTTTTATGACAAAAATCCTGGCCACAGACAAAGTAGTTTGTCTACGATTTGAACACTAGCCAAAGTATTTGTTAGGGAAACGTTATGAAATATGTTTTATTACATGACTAGATATGTAGCTTAATAATTATGGTAGTACATGTATTTCCTAGTCACAGTGTAGTGTTTGTATGAAAGTCACAGTGTAGTGTTTGTATGAAAGTCACAGTGTAGTGTTTGTATGAAAGTTACAGTGTAGTGTTTGTATGAAAGTCACAGTGTAGTGTTTGTATGAAAGTCACAGTGTAGTGTTTGTATGAAAGTCACAGTGTAGTGTTTGTATGAAAGTTACAGTGTAGTGTTTGTATGAAAGTCACAGTGTAGTGTTTGTATGAAAGTCACAGTGTAGTGTTTGTATGAAAGTCACAGTGTAGTGTTTGTATGAAAGTCACAGTGTAGTGTTTGTATGAAAGTCACAGTGTAGTGTTTGTATGAAAGTCACAGTGTAGTGTTTGTATGAAAGCAAACAATTCCCTCTATTTATTACAGTGCTCCAGCTAGCCCTATACAGAGGGCTGGGCCACCCCTCTTGCCATTTGCTGCTGCCCCTCTGTCCTTTTTAAGTGCTCTCTGCCTTAGTTCAACTCCAGATGTAAAAACCCTACAGTATTTAACCTTTACCACTCTCTGGGCTAATCCAGCAGACAGCAAATTGATGATACTTTTCTTATTTTTCTAATAAACAGGTTTCAACATTTCATGCAAATTGTCTCCATTGGAGACAATTTGCATGGAATATCAAAACCGGTTTTCTGGGAAAAATAAGAAAAATATTTCTGTATGTCGTCTGCTGAAAATTTCACCCAGAGTGCTAAGAATTTAAAGTCAGTTTTTTCACTTTTTATGTGTATTCTAGTTTTAGGCATCTACTGTAGAATTGAATTATATTTTGTAACATGTCTTGATTCTAAACACATCACATGACGTGTTTCCCTCATTCTTGTATGGCCGCACAAAAAGTGTCCTACCCAGCACCCCTGTGCCCTTAAATCCTAGATTGAGCACTGTATTAGATGACCAATGTATATGGTATAATCTATGGGACTCAAACTGTTAAGGAACAGTTTTGATGGCTAGATGTTTTAAGTACTTGAGTTTGCTTTCAGGATGCGTATAAACCAGAGCGGAAGTACAAACGTCATGATGCTGACAAGCTCAATGATGAAGAATCGAGAGTTCAGTCAACATTGCTGGAATATGGAAGGTATTTCCTTACCATACTTACTAATGCATCCAGGGCCCAGTTGTTCAAAACTAACGACGTCGTTAGTTAACGTATCGTTAAAACTTTGATCATTAAATATGGCATATGTATCCTAATATTTTTGCTGAAAAAATGTGAGTAGCTTTTGCATTTGCAAAAGCTACTCACATTTTTTCAGCAAAAATACCTGTGAATTAGATATTGTACTTACTAGAACAGTTAACATTTTGACCACTAATGAGCTCGTTAAGCTAATGATGCTTTGAACAACTGGGCCCTGGTGGCCGAGTAGTTAGCATTCTTGACTCTAGGATCACAAGATACCGTTTTTGAATCTCGCTGGAGAAGGAATTCAGCTCATACCTATACTGCATTTCATTGTAGAGAGCCTTTCATTATCACACTTCCACTGTGTGGATATGACTTAAATAATGTTGAGAGGTATGTAAAACACAAACACCAAATCATTATCATCATTAACTTTACATAATCTAAAATTTGAACAAATCCATTTGACCTGGACCCAGTTGATCAAAGCATAGTTAGCTTAACGAGCTTGTTAGTGGTCAAAATGTTAATTGTTCTAGTAACTACAATATCTAATTCACAGGTATTTTTGCTGAAAAAATGTGAGTAGCTTTTGCAAATGCAAAAGCTACTCACATTTTTTCAGCAAAAATATTAGGATACATATGCCATATTTAATGATCAAAGTTTTAATGATATGTTAACTAACGAAATTTTTTCAGCAGAAATAATTCAAATATTAGCGTATATGCCATATTTCATGATTAAAGTTTTAACGATATGTTAACTAACGACATCGTTAGTTTCAAACAACTGGGCCCTGGTTGTTGAAATGTTTACAGAATGCTTAACAGTGTAGAGCCTGATTAACTTTCAGGTCTACATTGTTTGTTCAGCTCTTTCTGTCTAAATTCATAGGGCCAATATGCTATCACATTTACAATCTACTATAGCAAACTCTTTTCTTTTAGAGTAATCCACATTGAGAAGGGAAGCAAAGACTTTCTGGTCAGAGTGATCTCCCTTGGATTTCTATATATTATGAGTTCTCTGAATAAATATTATGCTATCTCTGAATAAATATTGTTTAAACCAAGTTCAGTACTGGAGTACATATACATGAAGTCTATTAAAATATTTATACATGTATGTTTTCATTTCAGGCGTTATGGTTTCAGCAAGACAGAAAAACAAGAAAAGGTATGAGAGATATTAGGGTTTAAAAAATGGGTTTTAATAGCCCAGAAATTGCTTTATATTTTTCCTAATTGGATGCCTCCCTTAATATTGAAATCTCCAATCTACAATTCTCCTACCTTTTTATGTCAAATAAGAAATTAATTCTGCATAATTTAACACTAAGCACTTGCGGTAAAAATTTCAGCAAACAATATTTTAAAATATTTTTCTTATTTTTCCCAGAAAACATGTATTGACATTTCATGCAAATTGTCTCCACTGGAGACAATTTGCATGAAATGTCAAAGCCTGTTTTCTAGGAAAAATAAGAAAATATCATCAGTTTGTCATCTGCTGTCAGAATTAGCCCAGAGTGTATTAAACACACGACAAGGAATATTTATTTATATGTACGAGTACAGCATATATAATGATTAAGAATTGATTTTCTTCTGTACTTCATTTTTGTGTATTTGTCCCTTTGTTTTGCTATCAGCTTTCATAAAGAAGAGTTCTGTGAGATTGAAATATCTCAGTTAATAATTTATCCCATATTTCTAGGATGATGAAAAAGCAGCTAAGAAGAAGGCTGTGGCTGCAGGTCTAGGTGGTGAGGAAGGGGAGAAAACTCTGGAAGAACTACAAGCTGAGGAAGAGGTATTTTTCAAACATAAACAGGGCAAACTCATTATTTAATCTGCTAAATTTAAGTAGCAGCAGATAAGATTTTAAACATCTGGGCCCATTTGTTCAAAGGTAACGACGTCGTTAGTTAACAATTCGTTAAAATTTACATCTAGTGATACGCAAATGTGCTGAAATTTTTTGCTGGAAAAATGTGAGTGGCTTTTGCAGTGCAAAAGCTACTCACATTTTTTCAGCAAAAAATATCAGAATATTGTATATTGAATCCGCTAAAACAGTTAACGAAATGACCCTTAACAAGCTCCTTAAACTAACAACGCTTTGAACAACTGGGCCCTGATTTTTTTTTCTGAAAATGACTGACATTTCATTCGAACTGTATCCTTTTTATTTGTTTCAGCATGTTTATTGGCGATTTCTTATTCAAATTGTCTCCATAGTGCAAAACAATAGCATTTCAATAACAGTGTACTTAGTGCTTGTAGATCTGATAACATATTGATTGAGAACAACAAATTTTTCACGCTATTATCAACATTAGCACAGAGCATGGAGATTTTGCAATGACATGCCATGAACGGTGCAGACTATTATCTTATTTCTCCAGAAGAATATATGTTTTGTTGTAGGTGATCAGTATTGCCTCTAATATGATTATCTTGAAGTAATTTAACAGAAAAAAAACTGGGCATGATTTTGTAATATTTACCTTGCATATTCAGAACTGTGCTACTGTGTGAGTTAAATTCTGAACTGTGTTACTGTGTGAGTTACATGCTGAACTGTGTGGCTGTGTGAGTTAGATTCTGAACTGTGTTAATGTGTGAGTTAAATTCTGATGTTTGGAAATTGTACCAAAATTAACCTTGAAGTGATTTCTTGGAAGTTATTTACCTTGCATATTCAAAACTGTGTTACTGTGTGAAATATATTCGGAACTGTGTTTCTATGTGAGTTAAATTCTGAACTGTGTTACTGTGTGAGTTTAATTCAGAATTGTGTTACTGTGTGAATTAAATTCTGAACTGTGTTTCTGTGTGTGTGTTAAATTCTGAACTGTGTTACTGTGTGAGTTAAATTCTGAACTGTGTTACTGTGAGAATTAAATTCTGAACTGTGTAAGTTCTTATTCTGAACTATGTTACTGTGTGAGTTAAATCCCGAACTGTGCTACAGTGTGAGTTGAATTCCGAACTGTGTTACTGTGTGAGTTGAATTCTGAACTGTGTTACTGTGTGAATTAAATTCTGAACTGTGTTACTGTGTGAGTTGAATTCTGAACTGTGTTACTGTGTGAGTAATTCTGATCTGTGTTACTGTGTGAGTTGAATTCTGAACTATGTTACAGTGTGAGTTATATCCCAAACTGTGCTCTGTGTGAGTTAAATTCTGAACTGTGTTACTGTGTGAGTAATTCTGATCTGTGTTACTGTGTGAGTTGAATCCTGAACTATGTTACAGTGTGAGTTATATTCCAAACTGTGCTACCATGTAAGTTAAATTCTGAACTGTGTTACTGTGTGAGTTAAATTCTGAACTGTGTTACTGTGTGAGTTGAATTCTGAACTGTGTTACTGTGTGAGTTAAATTCTGAACTGTGTTACAATGTGAGTTAGAAATTGTATCACGATTAACCTGGAAGTGATTCCCTTGTTTAAGCTTTTTACAGTTTGTACATACCTGAAGTTGGATTTTGTACTGAAGCAAGTGATATAAAAGTATTTGTTGCTACAATAGCTTACTCTAACAAAAATGCATTTTTGGTTAGAAAATTGGTCTATTTCTTCTGTTTTGTGTCACTACTAGTGAAGCAAAACAGAAAAATTAGACCAATTTTTTAACCAAAAATGTTTTTTTTTTGTTATTAGTTGTGAAGCAAAATAAGAAAAAAATAGACCAATTTTATATCTAAAAATGTTTTATATTAGAGGTGTGATATATAAACAGCAATAACAAGAAAAAAAAATCCTCTAAAAATTCAGGATTTTTGAAGCTTATTCCAAACCAGAAATTATCAGAATTCTGAAGTTTACTGAAGTATAAGAATTCCAGAGTGTTGATCAGTCTGTACTTTGTGTATATTTCAGAAAAGAATCAAAATGTTGATGAGTGGAATGTCAGCAATGGGAATACAAGAGGTAGGCCACATGACTTAATCACATGATACTTACATGAACTGCTGTTGTTTGTCTTGTCTTGCTTTGATTTGCTTGTCTAGCAATTTTTTTTATTGTTATGAAAAAAAATATAAGTTGGATTTCATGCATGTGATGCATACCATATTTATCCTGCTCTACTTTTGACATTTTTCAGAAAGTCGTTTTTTGCATGTTTTTTTCTGAGAACATTAAAGTAAATTTGCTAAGTTTTGTCATGATTTAATGCTGAACATTTTTGGCATATTTATATATGCATCAAACAGTTTCATTGTACACATTGATGTAAAAAAAAAAAAAAAAAAAAATCAAATATTTAAACTTTCCCATGGTCGCATCTTTATTCTAAAAGCATTAGGGCAGGTAGTTTAAATGAAAGTTTTCAACTGGCTCCTCTTATTAAAAATTTCAGAAATTTTCAGGGTGTTGTTATAAAATATCAGTGAATGAAAAAAGAAAAAAAATCTGATATTTTTTTTTAAAAATTAGTTTACTGTAGAAATTGTATTGGTCTGACAAGATTTTGGCTTAAGACAAATGGTTCCAGATTAGAAATTCTCAACCACTAATAAATTTTTTGCATGAAGAATTAAATACCAAGCAAAAAATCTTTCCAAGTGGGTGGCTACATGCAAAAATATGTTTTCAGAGCATATGCAGACAGAGAAGGCCCATATCAACACGGCAGACAGAATCATTTGATACTATAGAATGTTCACTGGAGAGCAAAATGTCTGGATGAGACTTTGCACATTTGCAGGATGATGTCAATTTGTACATTTTGCACATATTCGAAGGCACTTTTTTGGCTAACATGGCCCAAGTGATATCAATAGCCTTTTAAGATATTTTAGCCATATCACTTGATGGCAAATTCTAGGATAAGTACAATATGGAGGGTATCCAAAAGTTTTGGATTATTACAGTTAAATATGAATGAAACCTTCAAGGAAGCAGTTTTTCATGTGCAAACTACATGTACCGTATTCGACCTTACCACACTGTGCGCTTACATTTTTCAAAATTACTACACAAACTTTTTGTAGTAAAATATCAACCTAAAAAGAAAGATCAGCAGAGGACTTAATGAGGAGCGTATTAAATGATGCTTTTACAATATTTTTTTCTGATTTTCTTTATAAAAACATATGTTGTGGGCACTCATTTGAATTGCCTCGACTTGTCGAGGCAATTCAAATGAGTTCCCACAACATATGTTTTTATAAAGGAGTAGATAAAATTACACTAACTGTAATCTAAAAGCTTCTTAATTGCTTTACTGTGCGTTTATAAGAGCATGTGCGGTAATTAGGTTGAATATGATAACTCTAGATTAGGTGATTATTGTGATATTTTATAGAGAATGGATACACTAGAGATTTTGCCATCTTTTTTCAAAGGGAGACGACTTTTTCAGACAGAACTTTGCTTCCTCAGTATTTAAATCTTTTCAGAAATTGGGCTTCTCTTAATAGGAAATAATTTGCCCCTAGAAAGAGATTTTTTTCTGGGAGGCAGTTCTTTTCTCTTACACTTTAATAGCACTCTGGGTAAAATTTTCAGCAGACTGCATTTTGAAATATTTTTTCTTTTTTTGCCAGAAAACAGGAATAGACAATTCATGCAGATTGCTTCCAATGGAGACAATTTGTATGAAACGTCAGACCTTATCTTCTGGGAAATAAGAAAAATATCACCAATTTGTCATCTGCTGAATTAGCCAGAGAGTGGTAAAGGTTAATAGTAACCACCCAGTTGAAAGGGAGTTAAATATTTCCATTTAAGAGTTATTGTCCTTGAAGCTATGTCCATTCCCCTAAAGATAATTGCACCAAAACATCTTGTTTGAATTCATTAGAACTGCCTTGGGACATGAAGTCAATTCACAAGCCATAGAATCTTGCAAGTATTTTGGTGCAAAAATAGCAACAATGACAACTAAATTCTGAATATTCCACTTATCTGGAGCTCTGCAAACAGTCTCTCATAATTTCAGAGGGGTATCCAGAAAAATCGCAGGGCCCAGTTATTCAAAACTAATGATGTCGTTTACTTATAGTTAAAACTTTGATCATTAAATATAACATATACACTAATATTTTTGCTGAAAAAATGTGAGTAGCTTCACATTTTTTCAGCAAAAATACCTGTGAATTAGATATAGTACTTACTAGAACAGTTAACATTTCGACTACTAATGAGCTCATTAAGCTAACAATGTTTTGAACAACTGGGCTCTGATAAATATTTTGCTTATTTCTCTGTATAAACATATGATGTGGGTACTTTTTAGAAGCTAGGCACCTCACCTATATACACAAAAATATGCAGGTACGCATTAGAATTGCCTCATTAAAGCTATTCTAATGAACCACCACAATGTATAATTCCATGGAGGCATAAAAAAAAGAAAAAATCAACAATTTTCAGTCATAAAGTCATCTCATCTAGAGGTTTTAACACATACATCCATATTTGGGATCATAATGCTATTTTTAGCTTGAGAGTTATATTTTTTTTTGCTTGACTAATATTTTTGTAGTTATTAGTTTGAGCAAATTTGAAGTTTTGTTTGTAGTTTTTGGCATGGTTAAGTGTGTTCTTTTCTGCATGTAGGGTAAACTGACAGCTAGTGCCGTTGGATCCATTGTCGGGATGCAGTCGGCAGAAATACAACAGATAGCATCAGAATATGCTGAAAAGGTAAGTCAATGTGGATTATGCTTTAGCTTGAAATATTTGGTTTTATTTTATGGTGTGATTATTTGTTTGTTTTGTTGGTTTAAACATATTTTATTTCCAGTAAAAACAATAATATACAAACATGACAAGCATACAAAATCTTTGATCAGAAGGAAAGCAGAAACTTGTTCAACTCTTCTCCTAAAATTATTTGTATGTTTTGTTCCAGCTCTATAGAGGTGAGTTATTGGGTCTGAACATTTATGTGTGCCCTATATCAGTCACTCTTGTCTGTCTGTGCATCCATTAAGGGGAAAGGATACACTTTCAAGGGGAGCCAACATTGTCATATTTGTTTTATCTCCCTTCTGAAAAAGGGTCTCCCATGGGGAGCAAATTCTTTCCTTTTAGAGTAGACCCCTTTCAAAAGGAACTTTCTAACCTGGAAAGCACTTTCTAACCTGGAAAGCAAATAGGAAGTCAAAGTAGTTATCTCCCTTGTAAAAAGGGCAGAAAATCTACCATGTGTACACAGGCTGCTAAAATTTGGTGTGTGGGTTCGTCTAATGAATACAGTGTATAACATACATAAGTAGGTCACTGACATATATTTTGACCTGACTTAATTCAAAAAAAAAAAAAAAAGAATAAAAAATATACTCGTATCTTCCCTGTGCAGATCTCTTGTACTGTTGTACATAGGGTCACCAAATTTTATGAATAGGTACATTTAGTGAAGTTGTTCTATTGCATATTGTAAATAGGTCACTGTGACTTCTTACCTACATAACAAAAAAAAAAAAAAAAAAAAAAATTCCTGCACATTATGGCCATAGCTTATTGATCACTAGCTGGATCTTTACTCTACTAATAGGTGTATAAACATTTGTGTTATTGTTAATGCAGATTGATGTTATGTAAATAAGTTCTATTACAGCGATTTTCAATAAATTTCAACACTTTATGCCATACCTTTTATTTGCCTAATTTGCTTTTTTATGCATTTGTTTCACAAAATACTTGATGGAATGGCAAATGGTGTAGATCCTGATCAGACTGCTCCTTTGGGAGCAGTCTGATCTGGTTATGCACTGTTTTCATATGCCATTTTGCACTGTTTTCATATGCCATTTTGTCAGAATAATCAGTGCACAAAATTTTGGGACATTTACTTTATACTTGTATGTACAGTGCAATCTCACTACAACAGTCACCCTTTGGAACAGCTTTTGAAGGGAGGTGGCTGTTGTAGAAAGGTTAAAATCCTCTCTTTGAGAAATCAGACATGGCTGTTATAGATAGGTGGCTGTTTTAGAGGGGTGATTGTAGTAGAGGTGCCACTGTATTATAGTTGACTCTTGTTATCTCAACCTCGCTTATCTCGAATAACCGCTTATCTCGAAGTGAAAATTTGGTCCCTGTTTTAACACAGAAATCTAACAACAGATAACAAAGATCCTTAGGAGCAATTTCTCCTCTTTTCCACAATATTTTCAATATATCTGTAACTTCAGGAGGCAAAGTACTTATTCATTTGTTAAATGTGGTTGTTCAATCAATTGTTTTCCTCAATTCTGCAACTCTGATATATCGAGGTATGGATATCTCGAAGTGTTTAAAAGAGACCCTTGGAATTCGAAATAACGAGTGTCGACTGTATTTCAATATTTTTCAGCAATCTGAGATAGAACAAATAGAGAAGAGCGAGAGAATTGGAGGAGCACAGCAACACAAGCGTGTCACCGCTGCTCTCAATAAACAGATACAGCAGCAGACAACTAAATTGGAAGAGGTGAGTGACAGCAAGGAGATAAATATTTTTCTCTTCCTCCTCAAAACATATGAGCCACATCATGACACTTACAAACTGCAAAGGTTCAGGCAAGCCTGCGCATCTACGAAGTCTTGCCAGAACCAATGCTGTTTGCTTACCGAAGCAAGAGACCAAGGGGAAACTTCAGCAAAAGAACTATACATGTAGCTTTGCTAAGGAGCTAGCCATGCACATTACAAGATTGGTTTGTCGGAAAGTGTGATGTGTCTGGGTGGCTGAGTGGTTGGCTCTCCCGACTTTGGACCACAATGTCCTGGGTAGGAATCCTGCTTGAGGCAGAATTCAGCTCATGACTGTACAGCCCTTCATTGCACGGAACCTTTCATTATCATCTCCATGTGACTTAACCCTAGTCCGGCTGAACCCAGATATGTCCTGCCTTTGCAAACAGTGTAGATTCAGATCAGTTGGCTTCTGAAGATGCCAACTGATCTGAATCTGCACTGTGTGTCATTCAGTATTTGAATTTGTATCAACAACCTGGATCAAGTAATCTGATTGGCTGAAAATTAGAAATGGGCGTGGCATCTTTATTTAGCAGGACAAGGGTTAATTAAATAATGTTGTAAGGGACATAAAACACCAAACCGTCATTGACGGAAAGTGCGCAGAGCCTTTTGTAATAATGATAGTACAGAACTGATGATATAATACCTCAGAACATGTTTGTGGAGAGGCAAGAGAAAATGCTGTACTTTTGTATTCAAAATATGAATTTAGCACAAGTATTTGGGCAGGCAGGCCTGTGCAAACTGTAGACCCAGATCAAATGCTGGAAAATGCAGAATCTGATCAGAGTCTGCATTGTTTATCGCTCGTCCAGCAGTTTATATAAATATCAACATGCAATAAAATGATCTTCAGGATTCTCATTAACTCCAAATATGGGCCTTTTTTTGGTAGCTGGGACTCCTGTTTATCATAGGAATTTAGCAAATTTACATTGTGGAACTCCTATATTTGACAGAAAATAGATTTGGGACTCATATTTTCCAAAGATTTAGGATTAATTTGGTACAAGTCTGTCTGAAGAGCTGGGCCCAGTTGTTCAAAACTTAATGAAGTTATTTGCTAATGTGATGTTTAATTCCTATCTTGAATAATGGCAAATACATTGATATTTTTGGTGAACAATGTGAGAAGCTTTTGCATTGAAAAAGCTACTCACATTTTTGCAGCAAAAATATCAATGTATTTGAAAATACCTTAACTACAGCAGTTAACACTTTGTCATTAACAAGTTTGTTAAACTGACAATGCTTTGAACAACTGGGTCCTGTACATTAATTTGCAAGAAAATGTATTCCTATAAGAAAAAAAAATTATACTGGTATTAAGAATGCATTTTTATGCACTTTTATGCCCTGCAAAGAATTAAAAGAAAAAATACAATGGTGATGTTTTTGTCAAAACTATGGCTGTTTACTATCCAATATCTAACTTAAAATCTTGTGTGTGTGTGTGTGTGTGTGAAATCCTAAGATTACGTTTCAGTCAAATTCAAAACTGCACTGAGCTTATTATTGAGTTGCATCTATTTTTTGTTTTAAAATGATCCTCAGATGGCACAGTTTTGTTTTGAACAGTGTTTTAACATGTGTAGAAATGTGTCAAACAAGTTACACAATGACATGGTGAATAAATTTGTTCTCGATTTATGAATTTTAAAAATAAATTTGTACAAACCATATCAATCTGTTGCACTTTGTTTTACAGAGTGAATAACTATATCATCTTTATATTCCTTTATGTGTATACCAGAACAAAATGACTCTTCAGTCTAACACAGTAGGTACAGATACATGTACCATGTGCTGAAGCTGGATTTTAGGATCATATCTACAGATAAGAGGGGTATCCACATAATATTTTTCTTATTTCTCAACGAAAACATATGTTGTGGGTACTCATTAGAAGTGCCTCGCTGAGGCGCTTCTAATGAGTGCCCACAACATATGTTTTCGTCAAGAAATAAGAAAGATACCAGCATTTTTCGGATGAAAAAAGCGCCTTATCTGTTGCTATGTTAGGTAATATAGAAATGAAAGTTTGAAACTTGTCTGTTTGTTTTTGTTTCAGATAACTTCGAAACATGCTGAACTTCACAAAGCCTACACAGAAACACAAGAGAAACTGAAACAGGTAACCTTCATGTTACATTCTATTGTTAATAAATTATGATGTGCCACAAAAGCAAAGGCATTAATTACTCATACATTCTTAATATTGTCCTCTTACAAAATTAGTCATAGTTCAGCCAGCTCAATGATGCTCCGCACTTTCATTTAATTTTGATTTCCTTTGACCTATGGTAGATTTTCATTACAATTTTTGTAATGAGGTCAGAAGGCACTCCTATTCACCTGGGCCCAGTTGTTCAAAACTAACGATGTCGTTAGTTAACGATTCATTAAAATTTTAATCCAGTGATACGCAAATATGCTGAAACTTTTTTGCTGAAAAAATGTGAGTAGCTTTTGCAGTGCAAAAGCTACTCACATTTTTTCAGCAAAAAATATCAGAATATTGTATATTGAATCCGCTAAAACAGTTAACAAAATGACCCTTAACGAGCTCATTAAGCTAACGACGCTTTGAACAACCGGGCCCAGATTTTTATAATATGAGGATATGTCTCGCATGTGACTCAAAACATCCAGTCACCTTCTTTTGTTGTTGTCTCACTAAGTGCTGTTTAAACAATACCAACATATGTTTGTTATACAAGCAAAATCCTCTTGTAATTGAAAACAGCAGATAATCTAACGTATGTTCTAAAATTTCACAATCACGCATCCTGTCAAATATTCTGCGTAGCTGTAAATCTCTGCTTCACAGAATATGAAGTAAATTTATCTTTGTTTTCTAGTAAACACATGGACATGTTTATATATACTGTCACTGGCTGCCTATTTCTGGCAGAAAAATGACGGAAAGCCAGAGCTAAGGCACCACCAACAGAGCTTTCTTCCTCAGACCTCTCCTGTACTATCTGCAACAGGCAGTTTAGAGCTAAGATTGGTCTCATCAGCCATCTTAGAACACACAAATAATAACACTTCACGCATTTGATTAGGATTGGTCATTGTCAGTAATGATTATGACAGATGAACAATCATTTCTGGCAATGCTTCATCGAACTGTATGCATGAAATATGCTGTCTTATTTATTTTTATTTCATATGTTTGTCATGGCAGTTTCTGTTCAACAAATAGTATGTTATCTTGCAATCAATTATGTATTACAGTTGCTGTTCAAAAACATTAATTTTGATTGCATAGACAGATGATAGCTGTCAAAAATATTTTTTTTACTAGCTAGCAGTCAAGCAACTGTAATCTGTTGGGCTGAAATAGAGTGCCACTGAGCACCACTGAGCTCAGTGATATCTAAATGAGCTAGAACTATTGAAAATATTGATGAACAGCAAACACCCAGATGAGTCTGCACAAACTTGCAGGCTATTTATCCTGACTTTTCAAAAAGACAAGCTTGAAATGATAGTGTAGGCTCACTGATGATAAAGGCCAGGTCAAATCTAACAGTTTCTTCAAGGTGGGCACTCATTGCCATTTCACCAGCACAAGTAGTAACACAGACTTGTTCAAATGTTAGGACAAGTATGGTAAGCAGTTCAGAAATCATGGCCCAGTTGTTCAAAGCATCATTAGCTTAACAAGCTCGTGGTCAAAATTTTAACTGTTCTAGTAAGTACAATAATTAATTCACAGGAAAGCTACTCACATTTTTTCATCAAAAATATTAGCATATATGCCATATAAAATGATCAAAGTTTTAATGATATGTTAACTAACGACATTGTTAGTTTTGAACAACTGGGCCCTGACGATCTAGGGTAAATACAGTATCTTAAGGTTAAGTGTTATACTTTCAAGGAGGTAACTATCAGACTTTATTTGGCCTCCATTCTGAAAAGGGGTCTACTCTACAGGGAACAAATTCTTTCCCTTCAGAGTAGACCCCTTTCAGAAGGGTCTTGGTGTGCAGGAATGCAAAGAGGAAGTCACAAAAGTCTCCCTAGCTGTATCCAGTCCCCTTAAAATAGATTTTGCTGATCTGCAAATGGCATAACTGTTTTCAGGCACAGGAACAGAGCAAGGTAATTGATGAAGAGATGGAGAAACTGACAGAGATAGAAACAACCGAAAACCAAGGGTAGGACATATAGATTTTTACCTTTTCAGTTCATATTTTTTTTATGACCAGATAATGTTTTTTTTTTTTTGTCTTATTTCTCCATGGAAACATAATTGCAGACCATTAGCCTTTTCCAGTATCCATATTTTGTTTTATGCCCCCGCCTGCTGAAGGGGGGAGTGGGGCATATAGCGTTTTGCCGTGATGGTTTGTCCATATGTGCGTATGTCACATTTATAACCAGAGTCATAACTTAGGTACCTTTTATGCTAGGAAGTTGAAATTTGTTATATTACTTACCCAGGCCTAAACCTTTACTGTAAATATGTGCTAGAGTTGCCTCTGGGTCATGCCCTGGGGTGGAACTAGGGGTCAATGTTTAAGTTTACATTGACATTTATGTCTGCCTTTCTCTTGGAGGTCATAACTTCATAACTTTGTTGAAATTAGATGTGCTACTTACCCAGACCTAAACCTTCAAATCTGTGCTAAAGTTGCCCCTAAGTTGTGCCTTGGGGTGGGACTAGGGGTCAAAGTTTTAAGTTTACATTCAAGTTTACATTGACATTTACATCTGCTTTTCTTTTTGAGGTTATAACTTGGGTACTTTTTTTGCTAGGAAGTTGAAATTTAGTATGCTACTTACCCAGACCTAAACCTTCATGTTAGTTGCACCTGGGTCATACCTAGGGGTGAAGCTAGAGGTCCAAAGGGCAGGCTAATTTGTGTACTTGGGGATACAGGTCTATTATGATCAAGTTTTTCAAAACTTTGTATCTCAACAACCACTTATCAAAAAGCATTCATATTTAGACCATAGGTACCCTTTAGAGTCGGCTTTCATTCCATGACATAGACACTGGGATGGGGCTGAAGGTCAAAATCTAGAAGACCTGTAAAAGTGTGTTTTTTATGCCCCACCATTTTCAATGGGGGGCATATAGTATCACCGCTGTCTGTCCGTACGTTTGTACCTCCGTAGGTCCGTATGTCCTGTACATCCCATACAAAAATGATTTCCGTTGGATATCTTTTGAAAAGATTAGTGTATTGGATTCATATTTTATACATAGATATATAATCATAAAATATAGTTCAGGTTCGATTCAGGGTAAAATCCACCAATTATTATAGGAGTTATGGCCCTTTTTCAACTTCGAAAAATGGTTTCCGTTTGATATCTTTTGAAAAGATTAGTGTATTGGATTCATATTTTACACACAGGTATATAATCATAAAATAAAGATCAAGTTAGATTTAGGGTAAAAATCCACCAATTATTATGGGAGTTATGGCCCTTTTTCAACGTTGGAAAATGGTTTCCGTTTGATACCTTTTGAAGAGATTTATGTATTGGATTCATATTTTATATACAGGTATATAATCTTAAAATATAGGTCAAGTTCAATTTAGGGCAAAATACACCAAATATTATGGGAGTTACTTCCCTTTTTCAACTTCGAAAAATGGTTTCCGTTTGATAATTTTTAAAAAGATTAGTGTGTTTGATTCATATTTTATACACAGGTATGTAATCATAAAATATATGTCAAGTTAGATTAATTGTAATATCCATGAAGCTTTATGGGAGTTTTGGCCCTTTTTCAACTTCGAAAATGGTTTCCGTTTGATATCTTTTGAAAAGATTAGTGTATTGGATTCATATTTTATACACAGGTATATACATAAAATACATGTCAAGTTTGATTTAGGGTAAAATCCACAAATTATTATGGGACTTTAATATCCCTTTTTCAATTGCATTTTTTTTACAAATTGCTAGTTCACGGTCAAGGATGGTCCCTGGGCAGGGGCATCTGTGTCTTATTGACACATTTCTAGTTTGTTTTTTCTACTTTTCTGTTATGAAAACAACTTAGATACTTGGTCAGACATCAGTCAACCTTGTGACATTCACTTGTTGGTCATGAATTGAAGGTCAGCATGACATATATTTCACAGTCCAGCTATTTTGCCATATAACCTGAATTTTCATTGTCCAGTGATTTTGTCTTATATCTTGAAAAGTATTTTATGTATAAACACCATACTTTCTGATTATGAGTCAGTACGACCTGAATTTTTACCTCAAAATAAATGTAGGTCTCAAACCTATATTTCATGGTCTAGTGATTTTGCCTTATATCTTGAAGCGTATTTGATGTACAAACAGCGTACTTTTGGATTATGAGTCAGTATGACCTGTAGTTTGACCTCAAAATAAATGTAGGTCATAGTGACCTACATTTCATGGTCCAGTAATTTGCTTTATGTTTGAAGAATATTTGATGTATAAACATCATACTTATATATTATGAGTTAGTATGACCTGAAGTTTGAACTCAAATTAAATGTAGGTCACTGCAACCTACATTTTACAGCCCAGTAATTTTGCCTTATATCTTCAAGAGTATTTGATGTATAAGCATCATACTTTTGGATCATAAGTCAGTATGACCGGAAGTTTGACCTTGAAATAAATGTGGTCACATTGACTTACATGTCACAGTCCAGTAATTTTGCCTTATATCTCGAAGAGTATTTACTGGATAAACATCATGCTTATTGATCATGAGTCAGTAAGACCTGAAGTTTGATACCAAAATAAATATAGGTCACAGGGATCTATATTTCTTGCTCCAGTGATTTTGCCTTATATCTTGAAGTGTATTTGATGTATAAACATCATACTTGTGGATTATGAGTCAGTATGAACTGTAAAAATGTAAGATTTTACATTGACATTTACACCCGTGTTTCTTTTTGAGGTAATAACTTGGGTGCCTCTTATGCTAAGTAAGTTGAAATTTGGTATGCTACTTACCCAGACCTTATCCTTCAACTCTATGCTAGATTTCCCCTATGTCTTGCGCTGGGGTAAGGCTAGGGGTCAGAATGTATACAGGTCAGATTGAGCATTTGGAAAATAGTTGTTGCCATATGGGAAAAGAGTGAAGGGCGGGGGCATTTGTGTACTTTAGACACATGTCTAGTTTCTATAGTTATGACATTATTTCCAATATTTTTGAAACTACAGGTTCATTGGTCATACATACAAACTGTCAACATGGTAATCTGAATGTATATTTTCTACACTAATGTGTTTTTGAAAATCAAGGTTATTTTAAAGTAAACAACAGATTGAAATTTTAAGAACTTAACCCATTGTAGTCGGGAGACCTGTAAAAGGGTAATTGGCAAATAGTGCAGACCCAGATCAGATGCCGCAGAATGCAGCATCTGATCAGGGTCTCCACTGTTTGCAAATAGTTAAGCCATTTTTCTCTAGGAATATGTAAAACTCATAACTGGGCGTACCTAAAATTGAAATTGGACTCTTCCAATATATAGTATGGGAGAGTCTATTCAGTCTTCAATGGGTTAGATGTTTTATTGTAACTATAATGTGACCTTGTGGAGCATCAGCTCGCATTGAGCTCCCTACTTCATCCAGACACTGTCATGAAATGATCTAAAGCATAGCTCCAGATAAGAGAGATATCCAGATAATGTTTTTCTTACTTTTCCATAAAAACATGCATTTTGGGTACTCATTAGAAACATCTCAGTGACTGAGGTGCTTCTAACAAGTACCCTCAAGGTATGTTTTCTGGAGAAAAAAAAGAAAAATAGCAGTTCTTTTCTGTTGAAAAAACAGTGCCTTATCTGGATCTACGCAAGTTATTTCAAGCTATTTTATCAAATTTTTTCACCGTTAGTCATCGCAAATCTAAAATGACCCAAGTAGACAGCTTAGTATTGCACTACCCCTGACATCGGCATCGGCATCTGCGTCCACATATAGGTTACAGTTTTTTAAGAGTTTATATTTTCCAGACCATTCGATAGACTTGGTTCATATTTGGTATGATGATAGATACAGTTCCAAAGTTTTATTCAGCCCATTACCTCAAGGTCAAGTTCATGGACTTAGAAATTTTTAATGTTAAAGTTTTTTTTAAGAACTCATATTTTCCAAATTATTTGATGGATTTTGTTCATATTTGGTATGATGATAGATACAGTTCCAAAGTTTTATTCAGCAATACCGCTACCCATGCCCATGGCCTCAAGGTCAAGGTCATAGACTTAAAACTTTTATATTAAAGTTTTTTAAGAGCACTTTTTTCCCAAACCATATGATGGATTTTGTTCATATTTGGTATGATGATAGATACAGGTCCAAAGTTTTTTTGAGCAATACCCCCTGCCCATGCCCATGGCATCATGGTCAAAGTTAAGGACTTAGAAATTTTATATTAAAGTGTTTTAAGAGCTCATATTTTCCAAACCGTATGATAGATTTGGTTCATATTTGGAATGCTAATAGATACAGATCCAAAGTTTTATTCATCATCACCCCCGCCCACCTCCCCACCACATGCCTATGACCTCAAGGTCAAGGTCACAGACTTAGAAGTTTTATATTTGATCCCTAATAATGTCAAATTCATGACATCAAATGACCAAACTATGGCACAAGAAATCCTATCAAGAGCTAAAATGCCATAACATTTCCTCTTACCATAATGATCCTAAATATTAGGACAGATAGGCCTAAGCAGACTGCAGACCCACCCTGACACTCCAGTATCTCCCCAATTCCAGGTGAGCTATGCTGTCTGCTGACAGCTCGTTATAACTTGCCTATTAAAATTAAAAGTGAGAAAACATGTTCCTAATAATAGAATTTTTAAATTAGTCAACTTTGAAAATTCTTCCAAAGCATCAGGTGCAGGAGGTGAAAGTGACAGAAGATCGATTATTGGAACAACACTAACTATTACACTTTTTTCAGTATTCTCCAGACATTACGCTCACTGGTGGCCATGAATGAAAACTTGAAGAAACAAGAACAGGAATTTAAGGCTCATTGTAAAGAAGAGATGGCTAGACTTAAAGCTAACATTGAAACACTTAAATCAGAAACTGACTCGGAAGTTTCAGAGGATAAAGTAAGTTTATTCCTGTGGTCTGTAGTTTGATATCCCATCAAAGTTATTTAGTCCATTTGGGATGATAATAAACTGAGATGAATTTTGCATTGACTCATGGTTAAATAAAGAGTCCTATCCCAGATTTTAGAGAAAAAGCGTAAGGCAGGGCTGTGAAAATACCATGTCCAACTTGTCCCCTTTCCCTGAGGCCAAGTAAGAAATTTCAGTTTATTTGTCCTGGAATAAGGGCTTCATAGCAGAGTATCCAGATTATGAGATATACTTTTTTCTTATTTCTCGAAGAAACCATATGTTGTGGGTACTCATTAGAAGTACCTCACTGAGGCGTTTCTAATGAGTACCACAACATATGAATTTTTTGAGAAATTAGAAAAATGTCAATTTTTCGGGCAGATAAATCTTGGTTGGACAAGTGGATTTTTACCATTTACTGATAATTCCACAGCCCTGCTTGAAAGCTTATAAAATTAATGGAATATACAGTTTGAATTTAATGATTATGAATTCTGGAATAGATATTATATTTGGTGTGAAAAATATGAACATTTGTTACTAAAATACTAGAGCACTGACGGCTCAAACACCTAAATAACTGGAAACTAATGGTCCATCATTCACTTTTCTATAGAATTCAGCCCTTGATAACTGGGACAGCCCATATGAGGGGTTGTTCAAAAAAAGTTCCTGGCCTCACCCTCTTCTGGTGGATATGTGCATACCAACTTAATATGAATGTTTTCTGAAAAAAAAGTTCCAAAATCTTCTGGTTAAATTATTTCTTATGTTGCCCCGCAAACACAAGAAGGGTAGTTAATGTTTTAAAAGTCAATCTAAATTAAATTGTTTTGCTTCACTTTGACATTTCATTTCTCATACGCAACATGGTGTTTATGTTTTGTTTTTGTTGTAAAAGCAAATTTGATCATTTGCTTATGGTTTGAATACAAAAAAGCTATTTTCGACATGTATCAACACTACTGTAAACCCTTAAATTATGCACCCCTTAAATTTAAAAAAATAGCTCATATTTATACATTTATTAAAAATTCTGTGCATAAATCCACGAACATGTTTTTACTCAGATAAACATTAGCATCTTACAAAACTTTGCCATAAAGATTTTGATATTGTAAATTCCTGGACATTCACAGTTTCAGAGTTTGCACTCTCTGCTGAAATTATTAAAAAATCACCATTCTCAACATTTAAATTTGTGCCAAGAATTTTTGAATGACCTAAGACTACAAATAAGTATATCATTATAAAAACTAGAGATGCCCTTGTAGATATCATGGCAAAAATTTTAATGCAAACATTTGATTATACAAAAGTTGTGGATGGTAAAAAATGTACACTATAGCATATGGGTGTAGGAAGGGTCTGTGTGTGTGGGGTAAATACAATTTTTAGCATTCTAATCCTGCAATTTCTTGAAATATGACCTTTTACTGAATATTCACATGTATAGAGATGAGTACACTGTAATTATTCTATATTCTTCCAGGAGAGAGCTGGGCTAATAGATAAGCAGTATACAGCTGACAAGGAGAAGCTACATAAAATAAGACTTTTGCTGGTAAGATAATCACTTATTTATTTCAGAACTTTCTGTATCATATTTACCAGGGCTTAGTTGTTCAAAGCATTATTAGCTAAACAAGCTTGTTAATGGTCAAAATGTTTTCTGTTCAATTTGAATATTTTGCAAATGCAAAAGCTACTCACATTTTTTCAGCAAAAATATTAGCGTATATGCCATATTAACGATGCGTTAACTAACGACATCGTTAGTTTTGAACAACTGGGCCCAGGAATATTGGGCTATCTAATCTCCTTGTCCTTTTGAACAAGTTGATTTTATTTCCTGTTGATTTGTCTAGTAACTGCTTATCGAGTGGCAAGTATTGTAGACCCTGAACAGTTGACACATTCTGTGGTGTATTATCTAGGTCTACACTGATTGCTCAGGCCTGTCTGTCCAAACGCTTAGGGTAAAAATAGTATTTTTTATTCAAATGGAACGTATTTGTATAAATGTTTCGTATTTGTATAAATGTTTCGTAAAAAAATATAATTTTTTGTCACCTATTCAGATCTAGTGAACAACAAATGAATAATATTTTCAATTTTTGGTCATCGTATTATCTGCAAAGAACATAACTGGAGGAGACATTTTGATGAGAGAATCCTACTTTCTGTGTAAAGTAACAAAAATATTTTGAAATGTTTGACTTATTCAGCACCTCATACACTAATAAGCAGCTTTTGCAAACAGTGTAGATCCAGATGATATGGCTCAAAATGATCCAGTTTATCAGGATTTAGGCTGTTTAACATTTTGTCTTTAAGTTTTAGATGTAAACATCTTAACCAACAAAGTGTCAGTCTGACATAGCAGCAACAGAGGGCATTCTAGAATTACCATTTTTTTGTCCCATCTTTGCCTATATGAGATAGGCTTTTTTCCAATGTGAGAAACTTCTATCTCACATGATCATGTGACTTTAAGGACCAATCCACTTAACATTCTTTCCCCGCTAGTGGGAACTTTTTTCGTCTGCTGATGACCTTTGCAAACAGTTTGGATCCAGATCAGGCCCGACATTTTGTCGGGCCTGATCTGGATCCAAACTGTTTGACACTCTGATGGTATTCTTGAAAGATTTACACTTAACCTCTTTATAACATGGTTCATTATAGCATGGTTTTGGATATAACAGGGTTCAAAGATGGATCAAAAAAATGTATAGATTATATAGAAAAATGACCATAAATGGTCATTTTTCAATATAATCTATACATTTTTGTTTGGATATAATACGGTTGTTTAACTAACATGGTTTGTGCTATGGACCCCATCAATAGTGTTATAAAGAGGTTGTGATGTATTTGAAAAACTTAAACTTAAAAAAAAAATAAATCCACAGACGACAAAAAGCATGCAAAATAACCCAGCATGCAAAGAGTTAAAGGTGGGAGAAAAAGAATCCATCATGAGCCAGTCCATGCAGGATAGGGAAATCTCACCCTTGGGGTAGGGCTTTCAACCAGGGACTCGGTCAGCCTTGTCCCTGGTTGAAATTCCTACCCCTCGGCTGAGATTTCCCTATCCTGCATGGACACTCATGATGGATTCTTAAAATACCACATTTTTATAACATTTTTATACCACATAATAATGGTGGGGTGTTATGGTTTAACCTACCACATGATAGTGGCAGGTATTAGAAACGCATGTATTTATTGTATATCTTTATAATTAATCTTCTGTAGGCAAGAAAAAATCGTGAGATAGCAGGTCTGCAGAGGAAGATTGATGAAGTACCATCAAGAGCAGAGTTAAGCCAGTATCAGAGGAGATTTGTGGAACTGTACAATCAGGTGGCCTCTACACATAAGGAAACCAAACAGTTTTATACCCTGTATAATACTCTAGACGACTCCAAACTCTACTTGAACAAAGAGGTTTGTATTTACACCACAACCTCTTTATAACACTATTGTTGGGGTCCAAAGCATATACCATGTTAGTTAAACATTTGTGTTATATCCAAACAAAAATGTAAAGATTATATAGAAAAATGACCATTTATGGTAATTTTTCTATATAATCTATATATTTTTGGGATCCATCTTTGAACCGTGTTATATCCAAAACCGTGTTCTAATGATCCGTATTATAATGAGGTTGATGTGTATTTAATTCTTAATCCCTTCGTCTTTAAGTTTCTGAAGTGGACTCTTTCATTCTTGAATTTGGACTTATCCATTGATGCAAATAAGGGTTTCTGTTTGAAATCAAACACAGAATGGCAAACAGTATAGATAGATGAGACAGCTCATTACCACCTGGATCTACACTGTTTGCACAGGTATCTATTTTGGTCTGCCATGCTGAAAAGGTTAATCCATTTACATTGAGTAGACTCTTCTATCACAACTCTGGACTGGTCTGTTTCAAATAGCAGGGTGTCTAGTTAGTTTTTATTACTACTATGTTTTAAAGAAATATCTACATTTAATGCTAATAGTTTAGACTATGATCAGATGCCACATTCTGTTGTGTCTGGGTCTTCATTGTATGCTAATCATTCTTTTGGAGTTTCCCAACTAAACTGGGCTAAAGCTCCATGCAAAATTCTAGCAAACAATGTTTTATTTTTTTTTCAGAGATTACAAGATTTGACATTTTCATGTGGATTATCTGCAGATTCACATGAATTGTTAAGTCTGTTTTTAGCAGTTTAATCCAGGCCTGCACTGTATACTCAGAATATCTGTCTAAATATAAAGAATGTTTGGGCCACTACATGCGAAAATGTGTTTTTTGGCATATGTGAACAGCAAATGCCTAAATTAGTCTGCACAAATGCCCAGATGATACTTTGTGCTTGCCTTAAGGTACTTTTTGCTTGATGCAGCCCATATAAGATAAATTATTGAAATATACATGTACATCTCTTTAAAGACTCCTTACATTTACAGTGTTAAAATGCCACCTTTTTAAATTATAATTTAGATCTTATGCCAAGAAATGAGTAGAAATAAGACTACAAGAACATTGGAATGTTACGGCACTTGAATATTTGAATAAGATCTTTCTGTCTTCATTAATAATTATACAAGAACTATAGCTTTTTTCTTCTTATATAAGTGTTTTTCGGTTAAAAAATAATGTACATGTATTTCATAAATTATATTTCTAAAAAGCTGCAAAGATGTACACTGGACCCTCTGTGAATGATCACCTCTGAACCATAGCCAATTCCTATAACAGCCACACTTTTCTAATTCCCCAGTGTTCTGTTTTACTATACAACAGCCACATCCCTACAACATTTTACAGCCGGCCTCGGTGGCTCCGTTGGATGCGCGTCCGACTGGAGACCAGAGGTCACGGGTTCAACCCCCGCCGAGGTTGGCAACATTCTTTTGTGGAAATTGATCATGAAATGTTTTCTACGGTCATTCTTTCCCTTCCGCTGATTCAGGAAGGGCTGTTGTCAGTTTCTGGCAAAAGAATGTGCACAATACTGGTTAACCGCCTAGAGGACTAAGCCTGCCCAGTAAACGAGTGGCTAGGTAAACTGACCGTGCTTGACATGACCCTATTGGGTTGACTGGTCCGTAAAACCTCAACACAAACAAACAACGTTTTACAAAATATTGATTACATAAAATTAAACTGAAACTCTTATCACCAATAAAGAACAGCTATGCACCTTGTTCCTGTTCCCTCCTTACACCCCACTTCCACCACAAAAATTATGCTCATATAAAAGTGTGCTGTAGAATTTCAAAACATTCTTTTTTTATATGACAATAACATTGTTTAATTTTTGTTTTCAGTTGAATCTTCTGAATTCAATTTATGACAACTTCACACAGTAAGTATCCAACTTTCATACTTCAGAAGATAACAAAAAATGTTACAATGTTTGCCATTTCATCAGCACTTATGTGACCTGTCACCTGATAGTCAGATTAAATTGCAGAAACTTACCCTTGTCCTGCTGAACCCAGATATACCTTGCTTTGCAAACAGTGTAGATCCAGATCAGGTGGCTTCTGAAGAAGCCAACTGATCTGGATCTGCACTGTTTGTCATTAAGTATGTGAATTTATAGCAAAAATCCGAATCAAGTAATCTGATTGGCTGAAAATTAGAAGTGGGCATGGCATCTTAATTTATTCAGCATGACAAGGGTTAAGAAGAAGTATGGTAAAAGTTTAGGTGTTCAAATATTTAATAAGGCAACAATAATAAAAAAAAATAATGTTGATATTTTTTTTTCTTCTTACATAAAAACATGTCATAGGTACTCATTAGAAATGTCTTGGCAAGGTATTTCTAATGAGTACCTACAACATTATTATGTTTGTATGGAGAAATAAGAGCAGGCCTTGGTGGCTCAGTCAGATTGCCTTCGACTGGAGATCAGAAGGTCACGGGTTTTATCCCCGACAGGTCCGGCAACATTCTTTTGTGGAGATTGATCATGAAATATTTTCTATGGTCATTCTCTCCCTTCCACTGATTCAAGAAGGGCAGTTGTCAGTTTCTAGTGAAAGAATGTGCACAAGTACTAGTTAACCACTTAGAAGGCTAAGGCTGCCCAGGAAAAAGTGTGGTTTGGTAAAATGAACACACTGGACATGACTCTAGAGGGCTAAGCCTGCCCAGGAAAAAGTGTGGTTAGGTAAACTGAACACACTCAACATTTTCCCAGTGGGTTGACTGGGCCGTTAAATCTCAACACATCAAATGGAGAAATGGGAAAAATATCAAATGGAGAAATAAGAAAAATATTTTCCTGATACTCCCTCTTATCTGGTGCAATGTCATCTGTCGCATCCTTCTTTGCTTTCTCACTCTTTCTGGGAGATGGCTAAATATAACTGAAATATTGTTGCTTAAACAGTTTATCATAAAAAAAGTTAAAGATAAGATTTTTGCATTATTTTAGATGTTACTCATTTATCTTTCATCTGCAAATGAATATGAATATATATCACCAGTATGGCAACATTAGCCAGCCTCGGTGACTCAGTCAGATACGCATCTGACTGGCAATCAGGACCCAGTTGTTCAAAGCGTCGTTAGCCTAACGAGCTCATTAAGGTTCATTTCGTTAACTGTTTTAGCAGATTCAATATACAATATTCTGATATTTTTTGCTGAAAAAATGTGAGTAGCTTTTGCAATGCAAAAGCTACTCACATTTTTTCAGCAAAAAATTTCAGCATTTTTGCGTATCATTCGATGTAAATTTTAACGAATCGTTAACTAACGACATCGTTAGTTTTGAACAACTGGGCCCAGGAGATTACTGGTTTGATTCCTGCTGATCTAGCAACATTCTTTCGTGGAGATTGATTGTAAAATATTTTCTACTGTCATTCTTTCCCTTCTGTTGATTCAAAAGGGCAGTTGTCAGTTTCTGGCAAAAGAATGTATACTAACACTGGTTAATAGCTTAGAGGACAAAGCCTGCCCAGGAAAAGCATGGTTAGGTAAACTGACCAGCTTGAAATGACATTAATAGTGTTGACAGGGCTGTTAATTTCCAAACCAACAAACCAAAAAAAATCTTTTCTTTCTCCCTCTTCTGGGAGATGGCTCAATATGACTGAAATATTATTAACAAGGCCTTTAAAAAGATTTATAAAGATATGTCACATACTAAAACCTTTGCATTATTATAAGTGTTAATCATTATCATATGTTGTGGGTACTCATTAGAAGTGCCTTGCATTCTTATTTCTCCATTAAAACTTATGTTTTGGGTACTGAGGTTCTTTTAATGAGTACCACAATGTATGTTTTTATGGAGAAATAAGAAAAATAGCAATACATTTTGGTTGAAAAAAGAAAAGGTTTTATCTGAAGCTACATTGTATGTATGTCTATTACAGGGCAATGTCATCACAAGCAAATAAGGAGCAATTTCTAAAGCAGTTTGAACAAATTGTGGATGGTGTGGAACAAAACAAGGGCAAGGTAACACATTTAAGTTGTGGCAAGGAAATTTTCTTTGGATGTACCATAATTATACCCTCCACACGATAGTGACTTGGTATTATGGTTTCACGTGGGAAGTCCGTGTGCATGTCTGTCAGTCTGTTGTATGTCCAGCCATCCGTATTTTGTTTTCGGATGATAACTTGAGTAAACATCAATGGATTTTCACCAAATTTGGTTTATGCATCGATATTGTGGAGATCTGGTTTGGAATTGCTGATGGGCAAATTTCGTCAGATTTTGATGGAGTTATCTGCCCGAGACACACCCATATTTTCATTTCCGGATGATAGCTTGAGTAAACATCAGTGGATTTTCACCCAACTTGGTTTGTGCATTGATATTGTGGAGATCTGCTTTGGTATTGCTAATGGGTAAATTTCGTCAAATTTTGATGGAGTTAGCTGCCTGAGACATTCCCATATTTTCATTTTCAGACAATAACTTGAGTAAATTTCAAGGGATTTTAACCAAACTTGGTACATGAATTGATATGAAGGAGATCTGGTTTGGGATTGCTAATGGGCAAATTTAGCCAATGTTTGACAGAGTTATCTGCCCATGACACGATAATGGCGGGGTATTATAGTTTAACGTTTTTATTTACCTAAAGTTTCAGACAGTCAAGTCTGAGCATAGGTAGACCCAGATCAGATGCCACAAATCAAACAGTTTCTGGGTTAAATGGACGTTCAAATCTTTGGACAAGTATTTTACCCCATTTAAGCCTGGCGTCCCATAAGTGGGACATAGGCAAACAGTGTAGACGCTGATCAGATGCTGCAGAATGCGGCGTCTGATCAGCATCTACACTGTTTGCATTTAGTTATGAAATTTCTACAAAACTTGTTCATAATAAAAACTAACCAGACACCCACCCCTATATAGGAAATGAACCTGTCCAAAGAGTTGAGGTAGAAGAGTTCACTGGGCATAAATGGGTTAAGGAAATTAGGTGTCCAGTAAATATGGTAATGTGACCAGTGAAGGACCAGACCATACCATAGTCATCCAATTTGCATGAGGTATCAAAGCATACTTTCTGGGTAAAAAAAAATCCATCATGTTCTCTGTTGTTATTTTTTTTCCAACATTTTAATCCTTAATACGTGCCCCATAGCCTAGTGGATAGGAGAGTTGACTCTTAATCCATTAGGTTTCTCACCGCTGTGGTCATGTGGGAAAGCCAAGTTCTGCTTATGGATGATCTCTGGTTTTCGCCCACCTTTGATGAACAATTGGCTCAATATAAGTGAAATATTCTTGAAAGGGCCGTAAAACCCAAATCAAAAAAAAAAAAAAAATAACCCTTAATAAATAATACTCTTAGGTGTGTGTAAGCCGAGCCACAATGCATGTAAAAATGCAAAAAATATATGCTCATCTGCACCCAGCAAAGACTCAGATCAGCCTGAACATCCATGCAGTCCTAAAGAAACCTGGGATGTTTGGCTGTCTAGAGTGCTGAGCCAGGACTGATTAGACTGCACAATTATGCAGATTGATTTGAATTTTTGCTGGATGCACATGTCCAAGTTTACATTTTCACACAATAGCTCACATATGGATGCACATTACAATTACCTTATACAGCAGTTCGTAGTATACAACATATTGTCCTAGGCCCAGTTGTTTGAAACTAACAATGTCATTAGTTAACAGTTTGCATTTGCAAAAGCTACTCACATTTTTTCAGCAAAAATAACTGTGAATTAGATTCTGTACTTACTAGAGCAGTTAACATTTTGACCACTAACAAGCTGGTTAAGCTAACAATGCTTTGAACAACTGGGCCCTGGAGAAATAAAAAAAATGGTTATCTTGAGATACTATTTCTTTTGACAAAACTTGTGTTCAGTAGGAGATACTGATATTTCAGATTGAAAGGCGGAAACAAGAAGAGAAGATGAAGAGAGATCAGTTGAATGATACTTACCTTGACCTTGTAGAGAAACAACGACTATATTTCAAGACTGTTAAAGACTTCAAGGAGGTATTTTTTATTATATATTATGTGTATTCTGTCTTGTCAAAAGTGAGCCAGATTGCTAAGTTTCCACCTTAGTTCCATATATAAGGCACATTTTTAACCAAAAAGTAGATATTTTTCTTAGTTTTTAACCCTTGTCCTGCTGAACCCGGATATACTCTGCATTTGCAAACAGTGTAGATCCAGATCAGTTGGCTTCTGAAGAAGCCAACTGATCTGGATCTGCACTTTTGCCATGAAGTATGTGAATTTATAGCAAAAATCTGGATCAAGTAATCTGATTGGCTAAAAATCATAAATGGGCATGGCATCTTAATTTATTCAACAGGACAAGGGTTAATATGTTCTCACAACATGGAGAAATAAGAAACATATTATATGGATATCCCCTCTTCTCTGGAGCTATGGTCTGTGTTTAGACCATGTCAATTATTACTGACATGATCAGCTGATCAATTATATTTGTATGCAAACTGTTAATAACATCAGTGCAAAAAATTTGTGTTTCTTGTTCTGACATTAAACCGTCTTACTAACTGCACTTGTGTAAACATGATTAGATTACATATAATTATGTCGAGTTAGCCCCCTTTATTCTGACACGAGATAATGACAAAATTTGTTACAATGATAATTTGACTTGCATGAACCTTTACTCAAGAAGTGACATTTAATCAGAAATTATGCAAGAACATTGTATTTAATACCTCAAGAAACAGGTTTTAGATATTTTTAGAATTGTCTCACTGAGGCAGTTCTAACAAATATCCAAAACACATATTGTAAGAGGAAATAAGAATAAAACAAGACCTATCTTACATATCATTCTGTCCATTGAAGATTCTGTATAACAGCAAATTCATTTTAATGGCAATATCTTTGGGAACAAATGCTGTCTTTGTAATGAGGATTCCCTGTATAGGGAAATCTTATCGGGAACCAACTGTGAAGTTCTATGTAACTCACAGAAAGTTTGGAAACATACTGTTTATAAAATATATGTTGTATAAAACTTATTGGTTGAAGTAAACTTTTTTTTAACATGACAAATAAACTTTTTTTTAACATGACTTCCAGAAAATCATTTTTACATTATTGTGCATTAAGTCATAAAGTCTATTCATTACACTGGCATACATTCTATAGAATTTCATTGATGCCAGGATTATTTCCAAATGCCATATAAATTTACACATTACAAAGCCTGACAGCACTCCCAACAGTGTTCCTATATAAAACAGCACCAAATCTGATTTTATACATATGCAAGAAAAGTAAGAGTCAAAAAGGCTTGCCTTTGGAAACAAAGAACACACAAAGTCATGAAAATCAAGATGAACCCTGGTAGTTTATCAGTTTCTAATGTGTCATCTGCAAGTCAGTTGGATATATGTGAGATTTTTATGACTTTGAATATGACCCCTCCTTCACTGACCTATTTCTGTTCTGGTTTCTATGGCTCATAAAAATTGGAAATTATTTGACTGTCACATTCAAAGACTCTTTTGTAAGATTCTGTAAGTTTTAGTATTATTTTCATTATTTCAGCTTTACCCTTAAACTGCCAATCACAACAATTATCATCTGCTTGTGATTTTAAAAGTCATTTTTGCAAACAGTGTGGACCCCGATCAGACTGCTCCTCTAGGAGCAGTCTGATCAGGGTCCACACTGTTTGCCTGTATGCAAAAATAGGTTTGAAAAGTTTGCAAGAATATTCAGCAGACAACATAAACAGATGACATCTTCAGATGCAGGTTTTCTTGGCATTTTAAGTGTTAAGTTAATTTTCTTGTAATGTTTCAGTCCTTAAAGTGTGATGCCAAATACTAGCAGATGATATTCTCAGTACTTTTTTTTATTTTTCAGAGAATATACAGCTTGGCATTTCATGTTAATTGTCTGCTAGGTAGACAACTCACATAAAATGTCAAGCCTTATTTTCTCTGAAAGAAAAAAGTCAGAATGTCATCTGCTGCAGTTGTGATTGGCAGTTTAATCCATTTATGCCAAGTGGACTCTTCTACATTAACTCTCTGGACCAGTCCATATCTAATTGAAGGGGTATCTGGTTAGATTTTATTATAACCATGTTCTATAGAAATTCCTGCAAACAGTGTAGAATGCGGCATCTGATCTAGGTCTACACTGTTTGCCAATGTCCCTTTTATGGGACACCAGGCATAAATGGGTTAAGGTTAGTATTATTTTGTTTTGCAGGAATGTAGAAAAAATGAAGTCCTTTTATCAAAGTTGAAGGGGAGAAAATGAACTGGCCAGCCTACAGATAATGGAGATGTGATAGAATGAAAATTGTCATTTCAGTGCAAATAACTTCTGTTACCATATTCAGGGGACTTGATAAGGAGGAGTATTTGATGATAATTCTGGGATAATTTTCTCCAGTTCTCCATAAAAACATATGTTGTGGGTACTCATTAGAAGCGCCTCACCGAGGCACTTCTAATGAGTACCCACAACATATGTTTTTATGGAGAAATAAGAAAAATTATCCCAGAATTATCACCTGATACTTCTCCTTAACAAATCCTCTGACATTTACCCTAAATATTTGGACACCTAAACAACCTACCATAGTCATAGCTCTAAATAAGAAAGTGTCTCCGTGACTGACTGGTTAGCATTCCTGAGTTTGGATCATGAGGTTAAGGGATTGAATCCCACAAGGGGCAGAATTCAACTCATGATTATATGGTGCTTCAGGGGTGGTTGGGTAAGGCAAAGGTGTCATGTATCTTATGTTACCGGGGCCTCCAACAGATTGGCTTACAGTTGGGCAAGGCCTGCTATCCTTGCAGCAGGTAAGGATAGAAGGGGAAGTTTTTATTTCTTCTGTTTCTTCACTAATTCATTTCTCTCTTTGTCCCCAGTCCCTCTGTTTCATCTCCAGTTTCTTCACTAATTCATTTCTCTCTTTGTCCCCAGTCCCTCTCTTTCATCTCCACTACTATCTCTTCTGTCTTTTCTCCTTTTATAATGGAGACGACACAAAATGAACCAAAGGGTTGATATGTTGTTAAACCCCAACACAGTCAATCAATTATATAGTGCTTTACTGCATGAAGCCTTTCATTATCACTCCTGCATTGTCTTGATATGACCTAAATATTGTAGAAAGGGACATAAAACACCAATTCATCATCATCTGCATAAGAGGGAATATCAGGAAAATGTTTTTCTTATTTCTCCACAAAACATAATCTATGGATACTCATTAGAAGAGGCATTTCTAATGAGTATCCACAACATATTTTTGTGGCCACCATATATGTTTTCTTGGAGAAAAGGAAAAAGAATTAAGATTAGTTGTTTAAAAAAAAAAAAAAAGTGCTTCACTGGAGCTATATTTAAACAGAATGTAGACAAAAAAATCTCCCATCAGTGTACAACAAAAGTTCCAATGTTATGTCCATGCAACTTTTTTTGCAGATGTTGGTATTATCTTCTTGAACCTAGCTGACCTCGATGGCTCAGTCGGATGTACGTCAAACTGGTGATCAGGAGGTCGTGGGTTCAACCTCTGCCAAGTCCGGCAACATTCTTTTGTGGAGATTGATAATAAAATATTTTCTACATTCATTCTCTCCCTTCCACTGATTCAAGAAGAGCACTTGTCAGATTTGGAAGAAAGAATATGCACAAGTACTGGTTAACCGCTTAAAGGACTAAGCCTACCCAGGAAGTGTGGTTAGGTAAACTGACTGTGTTCAACATGACCCTAATAGGTTGATTGGGCCATAAAAGCTCAAACTAACATACTGACAAACAAATTTTCCTCCACCATTTTTGTGTGTTGGATAGCTTTTAGAAAAAGCTTATATTTAAAAATGTATCTCGAAAATTCAATTTGAAAAAGATTTACCCCTACCACACTAAATGAAATCAGATGCTATGGCCACTTCTAATTTTCAGCCAATCAGATTACTTGATCCAGGTTGTTGATACAAATTTACATACTTACTGACAAACAGTGCATATCCAGATCAGCCAGCTTCTGAAGAAGCCAACTGATCTGGATCTACACTGTTTGCAAAGGCAGGGTATATCTGAGTTCAGCAGGACTAGGGTAAAGGTAAAGATTCGAGTGAATGAATGTATGTTATAATTATTTGCCAATTTTATAGTGAGAATATTTAGTCACTTATGCATAGTATCGATTAAACTGCAATATATTATTTACGTTGTGTTGTTTTTCTTTTCTTTTTTTCAATGGAAAATATGTCCACTGGAAATTTCATAGCTGTAGATTAAAAAATTTGCATCGTTTTTTTTCGTATATCTCTTTAGTATCATATTGGCAATGCCATGCGAAAATGTGTCCGGGAATATGCTGGGCATATGCGCATCCGCACAGTTTGACCAGGACCTGAATGTCTGCTAACAGAATCGTTGGATACTACAGAATATATGAATGGAGAGCAAAGGCTCGGGTCAGCTTGTGCATTAATGCAGTCTGATCAGGGCCTTATCTGTTTGTTAATATAGCCTACAGTACCCACTGATTCTACTGTTCAATCAGTAGCTTGTCTGACTAAAAAATCAGTGGGCCTGAGTTCGAATCCCAGCTCATCTACATAACTTTCATAGAGATAATTTCTAGTGTCAATCTCCTCTTCAGCTGATTAAAGATGTGGAGTTGTCAGTTACTGACAGAAGTATGTGCATAAAGTAGTAGTTACTCACTGAAAGGACCAAGCCTCCCCTGGAAAAATGTGTATACTATACATTAAATTAATATCGCATCATGAAAACACGCCTATATTGTTTTGACATCCTTAAACTCCTTTTATACAGTAAAACTGGGGTTTACAGGGGTATACATTAATTGTTTTATTTCTGCTCAAAAATATATTGTGGGTACTCACTAGAACCGCCTTGTCGATACGGTTCTAACAAGTACCCACAATCTATGTTTTGAGCAGAAATATGAAAACTACCATAATTTTTCATCTGAAAGTTTTCCTTTTTTGGTGGTAAAATTCTCGATATATTTGAATAGGCGCATTTTTGTAATGGTATTTAACCTATGCATTCAAACTCCAATGGCTCGAACATTTGTTCTAGACATGGGACGTTCGAGCCACTTACGGTTAATCATAGTTCCATGTCAGGATGCAAATGGGGATAATTTAGGGTTGCCTTTTTGATCTTCTATAAAATTTATCGTTTTTCCTCACAATTGAAGTTAGAAGAAGGAAAACATAGATTGTGGGTACTCGTTTGAACCGAGGCGGTTCTAACGAGTACCCACAATCTATGTTTTGAGCAGAAATATAAAAAAATTATTAGGTTTTTTTTTTATCTGAAAATATTTAAATTTTTGGTGGTAAAATTTTCAGTATATTTGAATAGGTATGTTTTCGTAATGCACTCCTGTGCTGATGAATAAAATGAAATGTCAAACCATGATTTCAGGTAGGAGAAAGAAGAAAAACATATCAATCAGTTATCCCATTCTAAACGTTTGTAAGGAAGCTCTCTTTCAAGTCTCACAGTTTGTCATATAAAAGAGTCTTTTAGAAATATGACCATCCTATAGCATGTCCGATTTTCCAACCTGAGTGGAGGTTGTCTGAAACATAAAGATAAAAATAGAATCCAAATAAACAAATATGAGATTCTACATAGTCATCTACCGCTTTCATCATAAACTTTTCATGTCTATCGTATTTGACTTAAGTACCACACTGCTCTTAAATTTTTAATAATTACTGAAAAAAAATTCAGTAAAATATCCACCTAATAAGGGCACACATCAGCAGATACTACATGGGGCATATTTTATGATGCTTATACGTTTTTTCCCCGATTTTCCTGAAAAAGGGTTCCTGATGTTGTTGGTACTCATTTGAATTGCCTCGTTTCTCAAGGCAATTCAAACGTATACCTACAATATTTGCTTTATAAAAAAGTAGTTAAATGTACACAGGCTATAATCTAAGACTGAAGACTAAGAAAGTGCTTTATTGTGCACTTAAAGAGGTGTGTGCGATAATTAGGTTGAATACAGCATTTATTCCAAATTAATTTTTTCCATATTCTATCCTTATAGTACTTATTGGGGTTTATACATTACTTCGGTTTTCAGTGTAGTTCATTAACAAACTGCAGATGCTGATCAGATGCCGAGTTCTGGTCTGGGTCTACACAGATTGCGAATGTCTGCCTTGTGAGATATTAGGCATAAATTGGTAAATATAAGGATAAAAATACCAAACAGTAAAGACAGAATCAAGCTGTTCTTTAACCCATTAAACGGGGAACTGGCAAACAGTGCAGACCCAGATCAGATACCGCAGACGGCATATATATATAAAATGTCAGCTGCAGTTGTGATTGAATTTAAGGATTAAGGATTATTGAAGGATTAAGAAGAACCACGTTTAAATATCACCTGTCAAATGAGGTCTATGTATTTACCTTTCTTCTCAAAGATGGCTCCATTTAGAATTAAATAATGAACAAGGGAAGCTTATTTTTTTCGTGTCTCTTTGAAATTCTTTTCGTTAGGGTGGTATCCGGGACACAGTTCCTTCGAAAAGGAAAGCAAAATTTTTAGCACATTGGTGGGAGGGTGTGTGTGTTTGTGTGAGGGGGGATGGTTATCCATTTACCTTAACGCATAAATTATAGTTAAACGAACATTTTGGGGGTGGTCTGGTGGTGCAAAGGTGTTGTGTACCTTACATCACTGGGGCGTCCAACTGATATTGGCTTACAGTTGGGCAAGGCCTGCTATCCTAGTAACAGGTAAGGGTAGAGGGGGAATGTTTTTATTTCTTCTATTTCTTCACTTTCACTCCTGTTCTGCTTTCTTCCCTGTCCCTCTCTTTCATCTCTTCTACTATCTCTTCTATCTCTTTTCTCCCTTTCTCTGGGAGACGACACAAAATGACCCTTAAGGGTTGACGTGTCGTTAAACCCCAACACAATCAATAAACGAACACTTTGTGGGATCTAAGGCAGTAATGTACTTACTGACATGGGCTCCAAATTTAAAGCCCTTCTTTGCATTTTTCTGTGATGTCTCCATATACGTCCGTAACTGGAGGAATAAATTTTCTCTTCTTTTCTCTACAAGAAAGAAACAAAGTATAAATCATCTGAACAAGATTAATTGAATTCAATGCTTTTTGATGCACAAATGAGAAAATGACGCTCGTGTCCTGTGCAGAAAGCGAAAACCAGATTACTGTGCTTTCGACATCCTTTGGAAAGTCGTTTTTAACCTGGCACTTTACACAGAAGAAGAAAATTTGGAAACTTTTGTCATGATTTAATGTAAAACATTTTGTTGTAACTACCTATGCATAAAAAAGTTTTATTCTAATCATTGGTGTAAAAAAATCGAATATTTTTATTTTCCTTCATAGTAAAAAATTTGGTCTTAAATTTAATTTTTTGGTAAATATTTAAGAACAAAACACAAAGAAAAAAACAGAAAAGACAAATGGTTTCTGATAAGATATGATCTATCAGAACAAAACATTTACATTTAAAATAAAAAAAAAATAAACGCCAAACAAAAAAAAGCAAAGCAAAAAAACCCCCTAAAAAACAAACAAATAACAACAACAAAAAAAAACGTCTTTTCGAAGGATGTCGAAGGAGAGTAGCCAGTGCATCCATGCAGTATGATCAGGACTGTCTCGGTTCTTTCAGTCTACAGTATCCAATGATTCCGTAGGCAGACAACAAAGCGCAGACTGGGCTTGGCATATGCAATAAAGGTTCTTTTTCCACGTTTAGCACCTTTTAAGAATTCCCAGTTATATCATACCAAATAAAAGAAAACTCAACGTGCTTTTGAACTTGACAGACTATCAGCTCTCTGTCAGCTTTAGCGGACTTGATCCACTTGATAGGTTTTCTGACTTTTCTACTGTAGTAAGGACTCTAGTACTCAAGTTTTTGCTAACCCTAGCATCGACAAGATACTGAAATTTTTTTTCAGTTTTTGGAGGTGAAATTTTCTATATATTTGAATAGGCGTGTTTTCGTAATGTAGGGTGCATACGGTAACACACAACCAAACTTCATTGCAAAAACACGCCTATTCCAATATATTGAAAATTCACCTAAAAAAAACCTGAAAATTTTCAGATAAAAAACTCTGATATTTTTCATATTTCTGCTCAAAACATAGATTGTGGGTACTTGTTAGAACCGCCTCGGTGAGGCGGTTCTAACGAGTACCCACAATCTATGTTTTTGAACAAAAATAAGAAAAATAATGTATACCCCTGCAAACCCCAGTTTTACTATATAAAAGCGGGGTTTAAGGGGGTCTAAACTATATAGGCGTGTTTTCGTGATGAATTACACTGAAATATACCTGATTTTCTTGATCAGCCAATTTTTTAAGAAATTCTGTAGCTTTTCTGTGAATCTCCTCTCGCTGTCGTTTTATCTTCTCTTCCATTTCTCTGGTGTGTTTTTCATATGCTTCCATTTGTTCTTTTGCCACTGTTTGTATTCTTAAGTACTGGGACTGCAAAACGAAAAAACAATTATATAAATAGAAAGGAAGGCAATGATCAGGAATCGAAACACCTACCTAACATCTTCCGTCCAAGATACCAAAGGGAAAGGAGAACTTATAGCAACGGCATCACAATCAAAACACTACAAGCAGAAAGCCAAAAGGACAGTTGCTTTAAAAAATGGTGAAATTGTTATTTATCATTCGTATATACACAGTCTGACATTAATGTTTGGGGAGATTGTAAACAATGCTGTCAGTGCTTTGATTCTATTTAGTTTTGTTTAAGTGCGGACAGCGAGGACTGATCCGACAGTGAAAACACGGGAGGTTGCTCTAAGTTTATATATAGTGATACACACAACATTCAATATATTGTTGCAGTAGTATTAGCATATACATGTAAAAAGGTTTTGTATCTATGTAAAAAACACACACACAAAAAAAAAAAAAAAAAAAAAAAAAAATCAAACAAAAAATCAAACAAACCCCCCCCCCCAAAAAAAAAAAACCCCAAAAAACACAACAACAACAATAACAACAACAACAAAAAAAAAGAAAAAGAAAACAAACAAAAACAGGCTGACTCTTAATGACCTGGATGGGAGAAAAAAATATATATAGATAGAAAACTAGCTAGAAAGCTAGCTAGCTAGCTAGCTAGATAGATAGATAGATAGATAGATAGATAGACAAACAAATAACTGTTGAACAAATTTACTAAATATTACCCACTTACAGAATTCCGGGTAAATTACAGTTATGGTTTGTTAGTTCTGCTTTCAAAAAAATGTTGCTTTATGTTGTCATTTCGTGTCGTTCAACTCTTATCCTGTGCCTTGGGAGGACTGTGTCGTGATTGCCCAGCTAGCATTCTACGTAAATCTACATCGGGCCGTCATCGGCACGTCAGCTACCCTGACGGGCCGATGACGGCCCGATATAGATTTACGTAGAATGCTGACTGGGTGTGTCCTTTCCTGATAATCTCCATATTTGTTTGTTTTTTATTTATTTTAACCAGTCTTATTTCAAGGGAAACGAAATGTTGGTGACAAATGTATCTCAGATAAAAGACCTTGACAAACCATGCATTTTGATATAGATTTGATCAAAATCGGATAAAAACTAAGGAATTTATTAATCAAGTGAGCCGCCATTTTGAATATTTAATGAGGTTTTAAACATTTCAAAATATTTAATAAAATCTTCTTCCTGATAGAAATGAATGCAGTTTTCAAGCAAAATCCATTAATGATCTAGAGAAGAAGCTATATATACAAATATGGAGGTTGAATATTATTGCAAATCTGATTTATTTAGGATTTGCATATTTAATTAAGGCTTTATGGCACTATAAAGCCTAATTAAATATTCAAAATGGCGGAGCCCATAAAATCTTCAAACATTGATAACTTACTTTTCATCCGATTTTGATCAAATTCACATCAAAATGCATGGTTTACCACGATCTTGCATCTCAGATACATTCTTTACCAACAGTGCTTTTCCCTTAACCCAATGAAGACTGGAGACCCCTAGATCAGACGCCGCAGAAATCGGCGTCTGATCAGGGTCTTCATTGTTTGCAAATAGTTCAACCATTTTTCTTTAGGAATATCTACATTATATAGCCTGACATACCTAAAATCGAAAATGGACTCTTCCAATATATAGTGTGAGAGTTTATTCGGTATTTAATGGGTTTATATGTAATAACAAATGAAATACTCACTAGAAATGATATGTACAGTAATGACCAGAAAATAAGAATACTATATTTCAGTCATACAGTGCTGTTCTTTCTTCGGTGCCTCGAGAAGGCTGTACATCGTAGCTGTCATTACGAAAACACGCTTATTCAAATATAGAGAATTTTACCACCAAAAAAATGAAAACTCTCAGATGAAAAAAAATCTGGTAGTTTTCATATATCTGCTCAAAACATAGATTGTGGGTACTTGTTAGAACCGCCTCGACGAGGCGGTTCTAACGAGTACCTACAATCTCTGTTTTGAGCACAAATAAGAAAATTAAAGTACACCCCTGTAAACCCCAGTTTTACTGTATAAAAATGGGATTTAAGAGGGTCAAAACTATATAGGCGCGTTTTCGTGTTGGTGGCCTGTATATATGTATGTATGTATCTAGATATTTAACGCTACCAGGCAACTGAGTCGCATAGAGGCAGGGCCGTTTCTAGCCTCTCCAAGGTAACTTTATTTATATGTTTGATTTCATCTGCACAATCAGGGTTTAAAGGTAATTTCATACCTCATTCCTGCGTTGAAGCTCTTCAAAGAAGGATCGGCTTTTTCCAAGAGTTTTTGAAATCCTTGGTCTGCTTCTTGTTTGCTGAAATAAAAGTCTTACAGATTTATCTAAATATTAATTTTGACAAAATAAGCATTACAACAGTGACGCTAACTATGAAATAAAAGAAAAAAATGAAAGAAAAGAGAAAACAAAACAAAAAAAAACCAAAAAAAAAAAACAAAAAAAAAAAAAAAAAAAAAAAAAAAACAAAAAAAAAAAAAAAAAAAAAAAAAAAACAAAAAAAAAAAAAAAAAAAAAAAAAAAACAACAACAAAAAAAAACAACAACAAAAAAAAACAAAAAAAAAAACAAAACAAAAAAAAAAAAAACAACAAAAACACTTTTTGAGATTACATGGTTAAAGAGGAACTTTCCCAATAGGCACAAAACGTTGAACAACGCTTCAAGATTGTGTGAAACAACGTTGATTCAACGTTAAGACGTTAAATCAACTTTGAGTCAACGTTGTTGCAACGTTGTGTATCAGCTGGGTTTGTTGTCACATTACATCTCAAAATGCCATAAGTATTAATAATTATGTTTGTGATATTCACACTAAATATACTGGGACCGACAAGCCATGAGCAAGCAGTGTAGACCCAGATCAGACACCACAGAACGCTGCGTCTGATCAGAGTTTATATTGTTTGCCACTCATCCAGCTGTGTTTAAGATGTATCAGGTAGTAAACTGGAGTTGTTCAAATTTTAGGACAAGTATCGTAAGGCGTTAGAATGTCCGAATACTAAGGGTATAACACAGTGATGAGTCATTCTCTCTCTTCCACTGATTCAAGGAGGGCAGTTATCAGTTTCTGGCGAAAGAATATTGCACAAGTACTGATTAACCGCTTAGAGGACTAAGCCTGCCCAAGAAAAGTGTGTAGGCAAACTGACCGGATCGACATGACTTAAATAGTGTTGACTTGGCCACTAAACTCAAACCAAAAACATGTATTAAGTTTGTGAAGAAACATCATGCATCAAAGCGTCTTTATACTTTCAGGTAGACATTCATTTGTTGTCTCGAGTGAACAGAAATTAACCCATTTATGCAAAGCGTCTCATAAAAGGAATATTGGCAAACAATGTAAAACCGAAACCAGACGCCGCAGAATGCGGCGGCTGAGCTGTGTCTACACTGTTTGCACAAAATACAGGAATTTCTATAAAACGGTAATAATAAAAATAAAACACACACCCCTTCTATTGGAAATGCACCGGTCCAATGAATTAAAGTAGAAGAGGTCATTCGGAATAAATAGGTTAAATTTACAAACCTCTGTCAAATTCGTTTTCAAACTCTCTGGCCGAAATGTCTGCGTATTATCCAGCTTTTTAAACAGACTTGGGAAGTTGGAAATATTATAATTTCTTGCATTTAATTCTTCTAGAGACTCATCTCGCGAGAGTTGAGATGGCGAGAATGGCGGCAATGACCTTGAGTCACGTGACCATTTTTCATATGATGGTAACTTTGAGGTGGCGGTGTTGTTATTCAAGGCCTTTAAAAATTTTCCACGCCCTAATAAGTGTTCGTCTGAATCCTGAAAGTACAATAAGGACATGTCTAAATTTAAATCTAAAACAAGTAAACAAAATTGAAAAAGTGGGAACGAATGTATAGGACTTGATACACTTATTTTCCACCATTTTGTTCTTGGGAGAGAACTTTCAGAACTTCTATTTGCTTTGCTGTGCTCCAAACCCCTTCTGAAAAGGAATCTGCTGTGAAAAGAATGAAATTCTTTCCTTTTAGAGTAGACCCCTTTTCGAAAGGAACCAAAACAATTTTGACAGAGTTGGCAGCCATGAAAGTGTCTCAGCGGGCACATGACGTCTAAACGTCGCATTAACGTTGATGCAACGTCATGTTGTTTATACAACGTCACATTAATGCCGATGTCACGCCATGACGTTTATCATATGACATCGCTATTATTTAGTGGATAACGTCATGTCATAAAAAATATATGACCACATGTTACTAAACACTTGATTACTGGCGCGTAACGTCATCACGCTGTCCATGACAACGTTTTATTTTCTGTTGAAAAACGGTTCAACTTCTACGGTAAAAAAATACAGCCTAAGCCATGTGATAAATAGAATCTTACATTCGTGGTCATTTTATATGAAATTCATTAAACTCGCTAAAGGCTCGTTTTCATATTTCATATGGAATAATCATAAATGTAAGATCCCCTATTTATACAACGTCGCATGTCATTGCATCGACGTTAATGCGATACTGTATAAACGTCATATGCCCGCTGGTGTACCTAGCAAGCACACAACGTTGAAACAATATCGATTCATAATTCGACGTTGTTTCAACGTTGTGTGCCCGCTGGGGTTACTATTCCCCTTAGAGACAGACCATCATAGAACGATTTCAACTCTTTCAGTACTGCATGTCGCTTAGGGTGACACCACAATATGATAATAGTTACCCTGCTGAATCAAAGCTGGGAACAGAATTCATGTAACTTGCCCTCAGTGCTGGCTGGTCTTATACTTCGCTCTTGTGTGAAGTTTGCTGTGCGCCATCTAGATTATGTTCCCTTAATCTGCGACAAAACCGTTTAAAAATATGAAATAGCAACGAAGTGTTAACGGAATTATGGTCTGGACAGCTTAACTAAACTGGTGTCAACGCTTAAAAAGTTCTATGAGAGGCATCACAACCTTGACAGTCCCTACAATGTGGCTGTTTCCAGACTTATGTCTGATGTTTTTGCCACAGCCAAACCATAAACAGACTTTCTAAACCCCGACATTACTATCCCCGTATTTTTCCGTAGGCATGGTGGTTGAAGCATGCTTACCAAGTAATATGGACTGTATAATTTTCCGAAATACTATTCTTGTATGTTGAACTCAGACACATTATCATGGTGTTTTATTATAATATCAACAAATGTACACTATGCCTACAAACGGAAATCCGAAAATCTGGACACTGGTGTTTGAAATCAATGTTAAAAACACATCAGTACTTTTGTGTGAATTCTCCGTTGTATGACCGTCATGACATTGCATCGACGTATTAAATGCCATGTGCCCAATGGGTTTAGTTAGCCATTTTTATCTTGATTTAAGACGGCGGTTAGAGCATTTGATCGCCGTTATGAATATTATAGTTTGAGCTTGGTTCAAAGCAATGACTGAAACTCTCTCTCTCTCTCTCTCTCTCTCTCTCTCTCTCTCTCTCTCTCTCTCTCTCTCTCTCTCTCTCTCTCTCCAGGCAGTCAAAGGTCCAAGGCTTCTACAGACGGATGCCCAGACCAATCTGAGTCTTCGCTGGGCGCACATGTTTCTTGTTGCTGCTCAAATAATATAAATAGATAAAAGAACAAAACGAAACAAAAAAAAAAAAAAAAAAAAAAAAAAAAAAAAAAAACACTCACCGCCATCCAGCAACCAGGTTTTTGTCCAGTAACCAGATTTTCGTCCAGCAACCAGATTTTCTTTGTCCACACAGTAAATTTAGCAAAGATTAGCAAAGAACGCAAATACGTGAGAAAATGTTATTTTTTAAAACTCTCTTCAAGATCAGGACAGTTATAATATACAGTTGTTCCTATTTTGCAGCACTATTTTTTTTTCAGTATTTCCCATTTCTAATTGGTAAGCAAAGCAAACATGTTTTTCGCAGATCAGAGTCTACACTGTTTGCCATTCACCCAGCAATTTTACTCGCATTCACAGGTAGTAAACGGATTTGTTGAGAAGTATAAGTTAAAGAGAAAGGGTAAGAATATTTAAGGTAAATGCGACATCCTAAAATTTATCAAATTTATCCAAAATTTCCCATGAATGAAATTTTGATTGAAAGTGGGCTTTCGACTGAACCCCTAGAACCCACTCTGAATCCCCGCCTTAGCTTTACACAACACTCGCGTAACTTTTACCACTCTCTGAGCTTACTCAGCTGACGACAAATTGATGATATTATTCTTATTTTTTTTTTCAGAAAACAGGTTTGACATTTCATGCAAATTGTCTCCACTGGACTGGAGACAATTTGCATGAAATGCCAAAACCTGTTTTCTGGGAAAAATGAGAAAAAAAGAAAAGATTCAATATGTCGTCTGCTGAAAAGTTTACCCAGAGTATAAAATGAGAGAGAAAAAAAAAAAAATAATAATAACATTATTAACCAGTAAACTCCAAAATCAAGGAACTACTTATTATTTGCAAAAGCTTATTGAAAACAACACTGAATGCTTCATTGCTTTGTCGAATATAACCTAATTTTGTTTAATGCTTAGCATGCTGGGTGAAAATTTCAGCAGACGACATTTTGAAATACGTGTGTTTTTTCTTCTTTTTCCAAGAAAAAACGGCTTTGACATTTCATGCAAACTATGTACGCAAAATACAAATTGATTGAAATATCAAAGCCTATTTTCTGGGAAAAACAAGAAGAATATAATCAATTTGTCGTCTGCTGAATGTGCCCATAGAGTGATAAAAGTTAAAGTTAAGAAATTCAAGACGACAAGTTAAACAATAGGGGCTGTCTTCATTTACTTTTTCACTTTACCCTTTACCACTCTAGGGGAAATTTAGCAGACAACAAACTGGTATTTTTTCTTATTTTTCCCAGAAAATAGGCTTTTACATGTCATGCAAATTGTCTCCTCAGGAGACAATTTGCATGAAATGTCAAAACCTATTTTCTGGGATAAATAACAAATTATTTCAAATTATCGTCTGCTGAATGTTTTACCCAGCATGCTAAGCGTTGAACGAGTCTCACCATTCGAAAATATGTCTTTGCTGCATAATATGTATAGTCTAGACCAGACTGCGCATGCGCGCAGTCGCTTCAGGATCTTATATATATTTTACATTATCCATGATTCTATAAATATACAACGACTGCCCTGACCAGAATGTGTGGGTGCTCATGCTCATATGGGTCTTCGCTGTCTGCGCATGCGCGGAAGACACCTTTACGCATTAATCTTCAAGTAACGGGGAATTAAATAATTTGTGAAATGCAAATATCTGTAAGCAAAAATTAAGCGCTTTAATGTTCCTATATGAAGAACTGCTATTTTATTTTTGTTGAATGCTGTCTTAAAATCGGTAAGATGTAAAATTTAACCTGTTCAATCCTTAGTTTCTGAGTTGGACTCTTCCACCTTGGAATTTTGTTATGACCATCGTTAAAAATGGGAGAGTCAGCTCAAAATCCAAAACAAAATGGCACACAGTGGGGATTTCATCTGGATCTACACTGTTTGCGGAGGTATCTGTTTTGATCCTCAGGGATGAAGGGATTTAGTAGATTTTAAATTAATTCCCCGTATTTACCCTGAGTATTGGGACACGTTATCTACTTACCATACTTGTATTAAAATTTGAAATAGTCCATTCTACAACAACAACAACAAAAACAACAACAAAAACAAAAACAACTACATTGAACAATAACAACAAAACAAGAACACAACAACAACAACAACAAGAACAACAACAACAACAACAACATTGAACAACATTGAACAACAACAACAACAACATTGAACAACAACAACAACAACATTGAACAACATACAACAACAACAACATCAACAACAACAACATTCAACAACATTGAACAACAACATCGAACAACAACAACAACAACAACAACAACAACAACAATAACAACAACAACAACAACAACAACAACAACAACAACAACATTGAACAACAACATCGAACAACAACAACAACAACAACAACAACAACAACAACAACAACAACAACAACAACAACAACAACAACAACAACATTTAACAACAACAACAACAACAACAACAACAACAACAACAACAACAACAACAACAACAACAACAACAACAACAACAACAACAACATTTAACAACAACAACAACAACAAGAACAACAACAACAACAACAACAACAACAACAACAACAACAACAACAACAACAACAACAACATTGAACAACAACAACATTGAACAACGACAACAACAACATTGAACAACATTGAACAACAACAACAACATTGAACAACAACAACAACAACGAACAACAACAGTGAACAACATTGAACAACAACAACAACAACAACGAACAACATTGAACAACATTGAACAACAACAACAACAACAACATCGAACAACAACAACAACAACATTGAACAACATTGAACAACAACAACAATAACATTGAACAACATCGAACAACAACAACAACAACAACAACATTGAACAATATTGAACAACAACAACAACATTGAACAACATTGAACAACAACAACAAACAAATAAAAAGAAACAAAAAGAAAAAAAAATAACAACAACTGAACAGCAATATGATAATTTTGTTGGTTTAAATTCTTTCAAAATATCTTAAAATTTCATTTTTAAGATAAAAATAGACTTTATTTATATTTCCTATATGACAAACAGCTTTCATCAATTTGACCCCAAATATAACTATAAGAACTGCCCTAATAAGATTATCAAAACAAAGATATAAACATATAAAGTTTTCTGTCTAAATTTTAATGTTTCTTTTTTTTATGCGCCTTCGAGGTTTTAGTTTAAACAATATTTATTTCTCTCTATGAAACAGAAGGGCATACCGTTGAGATATATATACACACAAAGACGGAAAGATGATCTGGGCTTATCGAATACATTTCCTCATTGGCAGATATTTAGTACTTACAGTAATCTCAACTCAACAGTAAAACGTGAACATCCCAGCGAGCATTCTACATAAATCTACAGCGGGCCGTTAGCGGCCCGTCAGCTACCCTGACGGGCCGCTAACGTCCCGCTTTAGATTTATGCAGAATGCTTACTGGGATAACATCTAAACGTACAGAAAATCAACACCAACAGACATGATATGGCTTTGAGGTTTTGCTCAGTAGACACTTTTCTTTTATAACTTAAAATTATCAGTTTTGTGGCATATCCTTTTATGATATAGATTACAGGCGCTTCTTCAAGGACTCGTAAGAAATCTTGGACGTACAGATCTTATCCTGCCTTGTCAAACTGGGCCCAGTTGTTCAAAGCGTCGTTAGCTTAACGAGATCGTTAAGGGTCATTTCGTTTACTGTTTTAGCGGATTCAATATACAATATTCTGATATTTTTTGCTGAAAAATGTTAAAGCTACTCACATTTTTTTTTCAGCAAAAAATTTCAGCATATTTGCGTATCACTCGATGTAAATTTTAACGAATCATTAACTAACGATGTCGTTAGCTTTGAACAACTGGACCCTGATGTTGAACGTATTCAGAGCGAGTTGTGGAAGTGCTTTTGCATACGAGTAGCGTTGACTGTGACACACAATGGCGCATAGCCAAAAGTCGAAACGTAAATCTGACGTATCTGGGACGTGTCCCAAGCTTAGTCCTGTCGTAAAAGCATGCTTGTGGAGAGCCTTGGGCGTGTTCAAAGCGCTTTGGGGACATATGTCAGGCGTTGCTGACGTCCCCAGCTGCACACATGTCCCTTGCTATTCGTGTTTTGTCGTCCTTCGAGGTCACAGCGTTTGATTGTAAAGTTCAAATTTAACTGCCAAACTGACAAATGTCAAACCTTTTACACCAGTACTCATGACATTCTCTATGAGAGCTATTATCGTACGCAGGCATTTGTAATATCAGAATAGATTCCTCATACGCCACCGACACGTTACACACACGTTATAAGTACGTCGCACACGTTTAACGCACGACTGACGCATGCTTGGGGCACGTTACAGAAGCGTTACGCAAACGTTAGACCCAAGACCATGAGAAATCGAAATGTACATAAAGCGTGCACGACGTGCCTCAAACCTGCACTGAAAGTGTCCGTAACGTATTCGACGCGCTTATGACGCATGTGAAACTTATACCTAACGTATGGGGCATACGCCAAGCTCCTGAATTTTTTTATGCATACTTTTTTTTTTTATCTCAAACGTACACCGACGTACAGCGACTTGCACCAAGCGTACGCGACGCTCAAGCGTGTTTCCGACTTATTTCTAACGTTTTCGGACTTTGCCATTTTTTTTTTCAAAACGCCCTGGTTCAAACGCAAATGTGTGACAGGCCCATGAGTTTCATCTATGCCACCTAGATTTACAAAATATTTCGAAATAAATTCATTGGGAAAACATAATTAACTGATAAAAAAAGCAGTAGAAAAACAGTCTGTTCACGAGTTATGATAATCATGAAAAATACTACACGCACGCACGCGCGCACGCACGCACACACAGACACACACACAAACGAAAACGGACTTGAAAAACTTGGAGTCGGTGCTCTCAAGTAGGCGAACTTATAAAATGCCATCAGGAAACATTTATCACGTACGCGAAGCATCAAATGAGAATGTTTCTTCGGCGGGCGCACAATCGGAAATGGAAGTATTACATAAGCATACGTGCCTATCCTTGCAGTCTGAAACATCCTCCACTGCCCACTTATATAATCATTGGACACAGGGCTGTTCGTGAAACTACCGTAATAACCCTAAGTATTGGGACAGGGAGACCTATGCAAACAGTATAGACCCAGATCAGACGCCGCAGAACGCGGCGTCTGATCAGGGTCTCCACTGTTTGTAAATAGTTTAGCCATTTTTCTCTAGGGATATTAAAATCTCATAGCCTGACGTACCTAAAATTGAAAATTAATTCTTCCAATATGTATTGTTGGGGAGTCTATTCAGTCAACAATGGGTTAAGGTGTTTCAGTATTTAGGGTTAATACGGCAATACGAAATACCTCTTTTGTTGCACGCGGAAGTTCTGTAAAGTATTTCTTCCCACAGGTTTAAAAAATAATTCAGCAAAACAATAATTCAAGCAAAAATGCTATCCGCACACCGACAAACACCCTTTTCTGCGCTCGGCGCGTCTGGATTTGGTAAGGGGGAGCAGTTGATAAATCTGGGATAATTTACTCAATTTATCCTTAAAACCGTATGTTGTGTGCACTCATTAAAAGTGGAGGTACTTCTAATGAGTACCTACAACATATATTTTATGAAGAATTATCACCAAATACTCCTCCTAAACAAATCATCTAATTTATTATCTTATGAAAATGAATATGTTTAAAAAAACACTGAGTGGGATAACAATTACAAAGCCCAGTTCTTAACCTTTACCACTCTCTGGGCAAATCCAGTAGACGACGCCAATGGAAACAATTTGCATGAAATTACAAAACCTGTTTTCTGGAAAAAATAAATAGAAAAAAATATCTTAAAATGTCGTCTCTTGAAATTTTTACCCAGATTGCTAAGCGTTAAGGTAAAAAAACAAAACACTTTTAGGTAATGGAACTCTTTCAAAATTGTTTTAACCCTAAAGCGCCAAGAAAATCTGCATCTGAATATGTCGTCTGCTTATGTCGTCTGCTACATCTTCTTGCAAACATTTCAAACTTACATTTTGCATATAGGCAAACAGTGTGGACCCAGATCAGACTGCTCCTTTAGGGTCTGATCTGGGTCCACACTGTTTGCAACAATGACTTTTAAAGTAACCGGCAGAAGACAAAGCAGGCGACAATTGTTGTGATTGGCGCTTTAAGGGTTAAAATTGTTTTGCCGCCCTTCTGGAAGGGGCTACTCCAAAAAGAAAGAATTTACCCCTTCCCCCTCCAAACACACCTTTGGAGCAAATTCTTTTCTTTTATAATTGTAGCAAATACCTTTGCAGAAGGCACATGTGCAGAAAGCAAACAGGAGGCCATTAAAGTTGTCGCCCTTGTAAAGAATGGCGAAAAACCCACCAAGTGCATTCAGTGTTCTTTCACCTTTACCAGTCTCTGGGCTTATTCAGCAGACAACAAAGTGATATTTTTCTTATTTTCCACAGAAAATAGGCTCTGACATTTACGAGATAATTTTAGGGGACAATGTCATGCAACTTGACGATTTGCATGACATGCCAAAGCCTATTTTCTGGGAAAAAACCCCAAAAAACAAAAAAAAAATAAAATAAACAACAAAAAGACAAAACAAAACAAAACAAAACAAAAAAAAAAACAACAACAAAAAACAAACAAACAAAGGAGACACAATTTGCATGACATGTCAAAGCCTATTTTCTGAAAAAACAAAAACAAAAAACAAAAAAACTAAGGAGACACAATTTGCATGAAATGGCAAAGCCTATTTTCTGGAAACAATCTAAGGAGACACAATTTGCATGAAATGGCAAAGCCTATTTTCTGGAAAAAATCTAAGGAGACACAATTTGCATGAAATGGCAAAGCCTATTTTCTGGGAAAAATCTATGGAGACACAATTTGCATAAAATGGCAAAGCCTGTTTTCTGGAAAGAACTAAGGAGACACAATTTGCATGAAATGGCAAAGCCTGTTTTCTGGGAAAACCTTGGGAGACATTTTGCATGAAATGGCAAAGCCTGTTTTCTGGGAAAACCTTGGGAGACAATGTGCATGAAATGGCAAAGCCTGTTTTCTGGGAAAACCTTGGGAGACAATTTGCATGAAATAGCAAAGCCTATTTTCTGGGAAAACCTTAGAAGACTATTTGCATGAACTGTCAAAGCCTATTTTCTGGAAAAAAGGAGAATATTTGTTTGAAATGCCAAAGCCTATTTTCTGCGAACAAAAGAAAATATTTCAGATTGTCGTCTGCTGAAAATTTAACCCAACATACAGAGCGTGATGACATTCTTAGGAGCAAAATGATGCCCTGTGGTTAGTCGTTAGTTCGTCCTTGGAAGAACAATTCCTCTGCTAATGAAAGTCAAGTGTAATTCGAACTGTGTATTAACTCATTCACTGCCACAGGCGATAATAACAGTCTTTTGCAAACAGCGTGGATCCAGATGAGACGGTTCATAATGATATAATAAACCGTCTCTTCAGGATCTACGCTGTTTGACATTCAGTCTTTCAACTTTACATATAAACTTCTTTCCAGTTGATAGTTTGTTTAAAGAAACAAAGCAGACGACAAATGTAGTCTTAAATTTGGCGCCGAAAGAGTTAAAACTAAATCTCTAATGTCAGCAGACACTGTGGAACCTAATCGGCATTTATGCATTTATATTAACATGTTTAGTGCTGTCGCCTAAATGAAGCATTACATTCTTATGAGTTCTATTTCTCAATGAAAAAAAAAACAAAAAAAAAAAAAAAAAAAAAAAAAACACTGTCAAACGTTCTCGTCAAGGCGGGAGTTAAAGGCCAAGACAAAAGAATATAGCTTGTGAACGACAGCTAATAACGTTCTTTGTTTACTAATATCTTAGGAGACATTTTTTTTAATTAAATGTCAGAATCTATTTTTTAGGGAAAAAAACTAGAAATAAAAAATCAAAATGTCGTCTGCTGAAATCTTTATCCAGCATACTAAGTGTCTATATTTTGGACATGTAGTTTGTAATCTTACTCGGTGCCCTGATACAGCTGTATAGCAAGCAAAATGCAAGCTAATGAGACATTACGAAAACACGCCTATTCAAGTATACTGAAAATTTTACCACCAAAAAATGAAAATTTTCAGATAAAAAAGTTCTGATATTATCCATATTTCTGCTCAAACCATAGATTGTGGGTACTCGTTAGAACCGCCTCGGCGAGGCGGGTCTAATGAGTACCCACAATCTATGTTTTTGAGCAGAAATAAGAAAAATAATATATATCCCTGTAAACCCCAGTTTTACTATATAAAAGTGGGGTTTAAGGGGGGTCAAAATTATATAGGTATGTTTCGTAATGAAAACCTGGTTTATCAGAGAAAAACAAGGTTTTACGATTTGATAAATCAGGGGTTTCTCTGAAAATCCTGGACTTTCTTTGATAAACGAGTTTTTTTTTCTCTATTAACCAGGGTTTTCTGTGTAAAACCTAGTTTTTCTAAGATAAACTAGGGTCTCCTCAAAAACCTATAGATAACAAAAGAAAAACAGGTATATCTGAAAGACATTAGGTTTTACAGAGAAAAAACAACATATGTTTTCTTCTGTTAAACCAGATTTTTCTCACTGAAATCTAGTGTTTCTCCTGATATACTAGATTTTTCCCTGCAAACTTCCTTTTCTGTAGAAAAAATCTTGTTTATCACATAAAAACTAGTTTTTTTTATGATCAAACAGGTTTTTCTCAAAACATTATCTTTAATAATTTCTTTATTAATGTATCTTCAAAACTAAAAGAATCACTAACTCCATCCAACTTCGAAACACTTAGAAATTATGTAATTCTAAAATACCCAACGATACCTGTTTTAACACACCTATGACAAATGTTTCATCCGTCACAACATATTTGTTCTCTTTAGATACTTCGAAAGCTACAGCTATGGATTGTATTGGGCTGAAACTTTAAAAAAACAACTCCTAGCATTTTATCACCAAGTTTAACATTTCTTATCAACCAAAGTCTGTCTTCTGGCCTTTCCCAGACACTTGGTAAAATGCAAAAGTAAGAAACCCTTCCCTCACCCCACCCCCACCCCCTTTAAAAAAAAAACAAAAAATAAAAACAAAAAAAAAAAAAACGAAAAAAAAACAAAAAAAAAAAAAAAAAAAAACGAAAGCTTATCTGAAAGTGATAGTGTAAAGTATGGCGTTCCTCAAGGATCAATTTTAGGCCCCTTCTATTTTGATTTTTATAAATGATCTATTACTAACCCTGAAAGATGGCATTAGCTCTAATATATTATATACCCGACGATACTACACTATATGATACCCAGGACAACAAGGGTCAAACTGAAAATAATCTTCAGCATGTTTTGAATCTACTTCACACACGGGGTGCTTCTTGACAAAGATCAAACAAACTTTATGCAAATAACAAATCGCGAGAGAAGAAAAACTTTAACCAATAACAATTTGGCACTTTCATATGATGATATTGAACTGCAAATAACATGTTGTGAAAAAAAATTTGGTGTTCATTTTGATGACAATTTAGAGTGGAATGACCATTTTCAACATGTTTGTAAAAATATTCGTCTTCCATGCGGCTGTTTTTCTCAGATAAGATCATACTTATCCCAACAACATATAGTTCTATGCTGTAATGCTTAAAGCCACATTTGGAATATTGCTGCAACATATGGGCAAATTCTTTCTATTACAATCTATATAAAGTGGAAACATTACAAAGACAAGTCTGCAAAATAATTCTTGGCAAATATTATGTCTTAGTTATACCATGGTTCGTGCGCATGTACGATGCGATAATGTACGAGCGTGAGCGAGTGCATTGTCGCACGTACATGCGCAGAACTAAAGTATAACTGATTTATCACATTTTCACACATATTATGTGATAAATGACACTAGAGGATGCACTTAAGACATTAAACTTAATAACATTTGAAGAGAGATAATATTCATAAACAAAGCAAAAAAAAAAAAAAAAAAAGGTAAGAGAAAAGTCCAGGGAGTGCCACAATCACAAACTGCAGCCCTTCTCAGACACCAAGAAGAAGAGGAAACATACAAAACCAAACAAGCTTAAATCGAACAAACGTAAGAAATCACTAAGATTAGTTTCTCTTTCCCAAGCGAGGTAATCCCAAATCCCAATGCTAAAAGGACTGAAAACACAATAACAAAATAACACAAGGTGAGACTCAAAACAAACCGCCTCGCAGAATAAACCACAAAGCAACAAAGCGTAAGACTAACACCGGGACCACTGCTAGCATAAAAGGTACCCAACAGATGACTCTGGTTATGAATGTGACATACACATGTACGGACGTAACATCACGGCGAAACGCTATATGCCCTACTCCTCCTTCGGCAGGCTGGGGCATAAAAAATAAAACCGTAATAATCTATACTGTTTGTTTCCCGCTTTATTAATAGTAATAGCATTTAATGTTTAGCTTTAGCCTTATTATTTGTGATGCTAATCTTTTTTGATGGTTTTACCAATTATTAATTGCCTGTCACATCATATTTGGAAACACTTGGAATAATTTCAGTGAATCTTGATAGGAGGAATCTTTTGGTGAGTATTATGATTCCCACATAAAATGATTATTTTTCTTTTATGTACAACATTTTATATGGGGACACTGTTAGCTTAACTGCTGTTCTACCATGTGGCCCTCAATACAAGTTAAAACGACATATATACAATAGATACATGTATATGTTAACAAACAATCGTTCAATACAATATATTTTTGTTTCATATATATCATAATGTTATTAATCAATCCGATCACATTTTAAGTACCAAAAGGAAGCACATAGCCCGCATCGGAGTGACATCAGAAGCACCACGCACGGAGTTCAGGCAGGCACGTGGCGGAAACCGATGTCCAAACAGCATCTTCACTTAAACCCGGCAGGAGGAGGTAAAAGCCGGTAGCCGATGCAGTCTATGAGCAGTGTTCTGTTTTAGAAGTCCTTTCGTATGACAGCTATGAGCAGATTAAAACATAGTAAGTATATTTAAAAATTAAATAAATAAATAAATAAATAAAAAAAAAAAAAAAAAAAAAATACATAATATAACTTTAGTTGTTTGTATCAGTTGGTTTCCTTTTTTGACCTTTTTTTCGTGTCCGGCCATTTTTTTTTAGCTCACTTGAGCTGAAAGCTCAAGGTGAGCTTTTGTGATCACTCACCGTCCGTCGTCGTCGTCGTCGTCCGTCCGTCCGTTCGTCCGTCCGTCCACAATCTTTAAACAACATCTCCTCCTAAAACACTGATTGGATTTTGACCAAACTTCACAGGAATGATCCTTGGTTGGTCCTCTTTCAAAGTTGTTCAAATGGTTCCGGTCCATTGCATATCTAGGTCACAGGAGCTAAAAATAGATTTTTAACAAAAAACTTAAAAGATCTTCTTGTCAGAAACCACTGGACCGATTTCAATATAATTTTGCAGAAATGTTCCTTTGGTGATCCTCTACCAAGATTATTCAAGCCATTGGGATTCGTCAAAAAACATGGCCGCCAGGGGGCGGGGCTTATTTTCCCTATGTATCTATATACAAAACTTTAAAAATCTCTTGTCAGAAACCACTGGACCGATTTCAATGTAATTTTGCAGAAATGTTCCTTTGGTGATCGTCTACCAAGATTGTTCAAGCCATTTGGATTTGCCAAAAAACATGGCCGCCAGGGGGCGGGGCTTATTTTCCCTATGTATCTATATAGAAAACTTTAAAAATCTGCTTGTCAGAAACCACTGGACCGACTTCAATGTAATTTTGCAGAAATGTTCCTTTGGTGATCCTCTACCAAGATTGTTCAAGCCATTTGGATTTGTCAAAAAACATGGCCGCTAGGGGGCGGGGATTATTTTCCCTATATATCTATAAAAAACTTTAAAAATCTTCTTGTCAGAAACCGAGGGCTGATTTCCATACCAAGATTGTTCAAGCCATTTGGATTTGTCAAAACACATGGCCGCCAGGGGGGCGGGGCTTATTTTCCCTATGTATCTATATAGAAAACTTTAAAAATCTACTTGTCAGAAACCACTGGACCGACTTCAATGTAATTTTGCAGAAATGTTCCTTTGGTGATCCTCTACCAAGATTGTTCAGGCCATTTGGATTCGTAAAAAAACATGTCCGCCAGGGGGGGCGGGGCTTATTTTCCCTATATATCTATATAGAAAACTTTAAAAATCTTCTTGTCCGA